>JAUPFV010000001.1:173004845-173422419 GCA_036936605.1 Limnanthes douglasii subsp. nivea | reverse complement strand
TACATTTGGAATACTACATGTTTTCTTAATACTCATATAGGAAAGGTTACATAATCATACAACCTCAAACACCTAACACTTTAAACATATATAGAAATATATCTAAACATGACAACATATAAGTGTGATGGTTTAAACAAAATTAATCGTACTGAAAAATATCCAACCAAAATTAAATTACCCAAAAAGTAAAGTGAATTGGTTTGTTGTAGGTAAGAATGGAAGTTGGGTTAGGAAAACTCACGTGCAAGAAAAAATAAGAAAACTGAAGGTTAATTTGTATAGAAAACAAAATGGGTTATTACGGAGAAAAATGTTTTTGTTGTTAAATTTTCGCGGTAACGAACCAAATTTCCACGACAAATGCCTGATTTTGAAAATCAAAAATCCTTTTGTTTTGAATGAAGAATTTCTCGGAAAAAAAAACAATCTCAGGCCTAAATCGCTGGTTAAGAAATTAATTAACTAACTTGATTGCACCAAACAAATCGTAAGTATGCATTTTAAATTCTCGAACATTAAACATGCATAATGGGTCTCATCATTAAATAAAATTTGTAGTTTTTCTCCTAATCTAAATCACTTGATATCAAAGATATAATTAAAAGTCAATATAAATTCCAAATCATCAAAGATTTCTTTTATACCAATTGTTTAACTTATTGGGTGAGAAACCTTAAAGTATATGAATTGATAGCTTTATGATTTGTATGATCTAGTATAAAGAAGGAAAAATAAATATTTACCAGTAATCATGGGCCTGGGGTTGTTATTTTCTCTTGCACCGGAAGACTTATATGTTGAGGTGATTATAGATAATCAGATAGTATGCAAGTCACTTGGATGTTTTTGTTGGAAAAATAGCAATAACCTCTGTATGGATCTACCACTATGAAAAAGCCATTTTTTCTAAAGAAAAAATATCACGAGAAAAAGAAACGATAAATTATTTGTGTTACGATCTTTAAGACTTAAGTTTATAGTTAAATTTAGGGCTTATAATATCCTAAATTAAATAGAATCCCCTACATATTACTTAACATTCTCTTATGAACCTGATAATTTTATTCTCTTTGACAAACCATCAATTTAATTCTAAATTGTAGTAGTATGATGTCCTTGCATCTTGAGAGTATCCAATAAACTATAAGTTTATTACATTTATATTATTGGACTTTTATAACAACAGAATTGACCGAATTTACATATGACGAAATACTCCAATTCATAACATTGATATAGTGAAAATTAGGTTTGATATCAACTATCAAGTTTTGATTTTAAACCCAGTGGATGATGCAATTTGGTTACATTTATCATTGTTTGTTTGTACCACATTGAAGTTGTTCGTCTGTTTGTTTATCAATTAAAAAAATAAAAATCCTATTATAAGTGAAATATAAGTAACACGTCTAGGGAGGACAACTTAACTTGGCATTATAAGTTTTAAATCTTTAAGCATTACCTTGACGACTCTCTAAATATTTGCAACGATGATCAATAGATACACTAACTACGGGAGCTAATTTTATTAGAGTACATTCAGCTTTATAATTTTCAAGAGTAAGCCCGCATCCAACCATAATTTTCATGTTATATTTCAAGGCCTGACTATAGACAATAGAGCAGAGTAGCCCATCAGTGGTCGGAGGAAAATTTTAACTAATTTTTTTATGACAAATTCTTTATTCTAGATTTTGTTCCTGGTTAGGTGTAGACTATAAGTAACTCGTCAACAGAGATATTGTTTTAGAATTAATTGGGCATAAATATATCTTTCCAATACATATATTAGGCAAGAAATGTTGAAAGTCTCTGGGTGAATCTTGAGTCGCGACTTAGTGGCAGAGACGTCTACTGGAACCTAAGGGTTGAGACAAGTTGTCAATACTGATAACTATTGAGTCGAAAGAAATATGTGATGAGTGAAAGCAAGTTGGTCTGAAACAAAATGGTCTAAAATTAGATGATTCGAAGCAGACTGATCTAAAGTGAGCTAGACCATAACACCATAATTGGACCAAAGCGGAGTCTTCTATTTGCTGGGTGTCTAAGATTACTAGATTAATTGGGTCTTCTACTTTGGTCTTCTTATATTAATTGTATTTCATACTAATTATGTATTATATATTAATTATATTCATTTATGAGGTTTCATATTAAATGGATTACGAGTTATTTCAATCGTTGATTAATGAGCTTTAATCAGGAGCGTCTAATAGACAATTAGGGTTTTTCCTAAACTTATAAATTGGAGAAGATATTGTAATATAGTGTGATAGTTGCATGAGCAACATATTTTCTGACTGAGTAAAATATCTCTAGGTATTTTGATAGATAAATTAGGTAAGATAAACCACTAAAGAGAGGTTTTTGTAATCACATCATCTTTTGTAACATATAGTGATTGAGGTCTTTGTGTTTGAGAGTTTTTTTGTAACCTATTTGTTTATAAAAAAATGTTTGTTGTCCGTGGATACAAGAATATTTCCATAATTTGAACCATTAAATTTATCTTCTATGCTTGGTTTTATTACTCTTTCATTTATTTATTGCTCTCTTCTTACATATGGTAATTTATTTTTCTTAGGGTTCGATTAATCGATACATCGGTTCTAGCCTCATCTGAACGTTGGTTTCCTCAATAAGTGATGTAATGAGCATGGAAAAACAATAGTAGAAGTAGAACAATTGTCGATCTAAAGGCTGAACAAACAAATTTCATTTAGAAACCAAAAGAAACGAAGATGAGTTCTATAAAGCTAACCTAGATAAATTTTAGAGATAAAATAATTTCAACATCTAAAGAATTAAGGTTAAGGATTACCTAGTACATAAATGATTGGTTGATGTTATTGATGATAAATCTACACAGGTTTGTGTCATGGTACTATTTAAAGCTTTTAGTTCTCTCACACTGAGCTTGGGAGATGAATTACTACTAGAGGTATCTGAAGAGCCTACGATGTTGAGGATATGGAATCGGTTGTAGATAATTTACATAAAAAATTCCTTGGTGAACATATTTTATCTGAAGAAACTGCTTTACAAGATGTTTATGGATAATAGTATTGTTATCAGAAGGCATCTAAATGATTATAACCGAATCATACTTGACTTGACTAGAGTTGGTGTGAAGGTGTATGATGGGGAACATGCAATAATCCTCTTAAGCTCTCTATTAAAGGATTATAAACACTTCATGGATAACATACTCTATGAGAAAAAATCATTTACCATGATCAAATTCAAGAGCACCTTGAACTCCAAAGATCTTCAAAGGAAAAGTATTCTAAAAGGTGACTTCAAAGGATATAGACTGAGTGGTGAAAGATAGGTCGAGAAAGAGATATTCAAGTAAGAGGAGAGAAAACTTTAGATCAAAGTCTAAAGGTGAGTGAACGGATTCAAAATTAGTTTTTTGGGAATGTAAGAAGAAATGACATATCAGTAAAAAAATGTATGGAGAAGCGAAATGACAACAACTATCAGAACACCGAATTCGGATATACTGCAATGTTATCTGATGATTGTGAGTACACTAATGGGTTAATGACTTCTTATTCTTGTAGGTATAATGATAAATGAGTGTTGGATTCGGGTGCTTCATTCCACATGACTTCCAATAAGCATTAGTTTGAAGAGCTGCGAATGTTTGATGGTGGAAAGGTCATCCTCAAGAATGACGACTCTTATGATGTCAAAAGGATTGGAATGGTTCGGCTTAAGATATCTACCGAACTTGAGAGAATGATGAATAATATAAACTAATTACCCGAAGTTAAACGTAACTTTTTTTCGATTGAGATTTGATATGAGGAAGGGTTTACCTATAGTGGTGAAGATGGAAAACTTAAATTCGACTTTCTTGTTGTTATGAAGGGCAATGTGACTAATGGTGTGTTATTTTTGAGAGGTTTGTAGTAGTAAGGGGGTGTGCCTAGTGTGCTGAAAGACTCTACCAGGTTGTGGCATCATCAATTGGGAAATTTAAGCAAAAAGGAACTCACGTAAACATGGTTTGTTAGATGATATGTAGTTTAAAAACTAAGCTTTTGTGAAAGCTGTACTTTGGGTAAAAGAAAGAGGGTGAAGTTTATGCCCAGCAACTAGACATTCAATGGAGTACTTGGGGGTCTGGCATGGGAATCTACCATAGGTGGCTACTTTAGGTTTGTGTTACAATCAGAATGATACAAATGATATATTATTGAGATGGTATGTGGACTCCAATTATGTAGGTTGCCTCGATACAAAGAATTCTACTTCAGGTTATATGTTTACTGTGCTTGGAGGTATGGTTAGCTGGAAGTCTTGTATACAGAAGGTCGATGCATTGTCATCTATGAAAGTCGAGTATATAGCTATTATGAAAGCCACAGATGAAGTTATTTAGTTGAAGGGATTATAAAGTGAACTCACTAGTATGGAGCAAGATATGGTTTTATTCTGTAACAACACTAGTACTATTTATTTGATGAAAAATTGAATGTTCCATGAGCAAGCTAAACATGTAGACATTAAGTTGCACTTGATGCGAGATTTGGTGGAGAATGAGAAAGTGAAGTTAGCTAATATTTCTAGCAAGAAAAATCCTTCAGATCCTCTAACCAATCTATTACCTGTTTCAAAGCTCACGAATTGCATGAGAATTGTGCGAGTTTGAGATGCAGGTGAGCTAGTCTCTAAAGAGTAGAACATTGGATGAAACGAAGACTAGTGTTACTATAATCCTAGATGGATAATTTTTAGGTGTATGCTAAAAGTAACTCATCAACATAGGTATTATCGTACGACTAGATGAGTGTTGGATCTGTCATCACATGTATATGCAAGAACTATGAAAACTCTTTGAGGTTTGAGTCGTGACTTAGTTGCGGAGACGTTTGCTGATCCTAAGGGTTGAGACAAGCGCTCAAAGACCGGTGACCATTGTATCAAAGGTAATATGTGTTGAGCCAAAGCAGGTCGGTCCAAAGTACGGTGGTCTGAAGCGAGCTAATCTGAAGTACCACTCTGATCTGAAGCGAGCTGAACCGTAGCACTTGGGCCGAAGTGTAGTTTTCAAATTTATTAGTCTCGTATATTGATTAGGTCTCATATTTTAGTCTTCTAATATTAATTAAATATTATATATTAATTGACTCTTCTATACTAATTATGATTTGTTATTTATGAGGTAATCTATAGTAATGAAGTATGAGTTATTTCAATCGTTGATTAATGAGCTTTAATATATAGCATTTGATGAAGAATTAGGGTTTTACCTAAATCTATAAATGGAAGAAAATATTGTTATCTAATGTGGGGCGTGGCTGTGGTGGTGCAATTACGCGAGTAGTATATTTTCTAAGAGAAAGAAAATAGTTATATGTATTTTGTGAGATAATTGAGGTGAGAGATAAACACTCAAGAGAAGCATTTGTGATTTACGTCATCTTTTCTTACAAATAATGGTTGAGTCTTTTATGTTTAAGAGTCTTATGTAACCTGCTTATATATAAAAGAGTGTTCATTTTCCGTAAAAGTATGATTTTTTTCATAATCTGAACCACACTAATATCATATTTTGTGCTTCATTTTATACAATTTATTTAATCTATTGCTTCGTTTTGTACATGAAAATTAGATCGTTATTTTGTATTTCATATATTATGTTAGAATATTCATTGTATTAAGTTTCCTTGTATAGGCCTTTAACTTCTCTATATATTGAGAGCCTTACTATTGGTCAATTCTTGAATTACATCTCTAATGCATCAATAAAACAAAAAGGAACATTTTCCAATAAACACAAAACCCGAGCCGCTTCTTGCGGCTACTTCTCTCTTTGTTTTTTAACAAAGACAACAACTGATATGCTACGTAGAACATGTGCATGTTAACATGGTATCAGAGCACATGTGATTCTAGGAATTCTGAACATCCTCAACAAACATGGCTGGCAATGAAGTCGTGGTCAGTCAAATCCCTGATGAATTAACAATGCAGATTGCTGTCATTCTGAGAAATGGTCTCGGAACACAACAACAAACAACTAACCCCAAGAATTTATCCCTAGGGATTAAACTCGGTGGTGACAACTATGCCCTATGGGCAAACCTGATGAAGAAAGAAATTGGGGGAAGGGGGAGAGGTTCTCATATTACAGGGGAGCCGACACCTCCATCCAAAACTGACAAAACATATACAAGGTGGGAACAAGATGATCAATGTGTTTTCACATGGATTATCCAAAATCTTGAATCCAGCTTGGTGAATAATGTCTCGCAATATCCTACTGCAAAAGCCCTCTCGGATGGGTTAGCCACCACATATAGTTCTTGTACAGATTCGTTATAGGTGTTTGACCTTCATAAGAGGGTAATTCATTAAGGCAAGGGTCTGATACACTAGAAGACTTGTGGAACAAACTGCAGAACATCTGGATGTCTATAGATAGGCGAGATCCAAACCCTATGAAAGACCCAGAAGACATTCAGATCTACAATAAGAAGACTCAAGAACAAAGACTCTATCAATTGCTAATGGCGATTAATGACAAGCTGGAACCAGTCAAGAGAGATATCCTGAAAAAGGATCATCTTCCTTCCGTGGAAACAGCATATGCTACAATACGAAGGGAAGTGGCCAGGCTTAATATACTAAAATCAAGTTCTTCTGATAGTGACTCGATTGAAATTGGAATGGGTTTGGCTGCTAAAGATTCTGCACAGAGGTTTAAATTCTGATCCACAGAGAAAGAAGATAAATCCAAGTTATATTGCACTCATTGTGGGATGAACAAACACACTAAAGAGACATGTTTTCAGCTGGTTGGCTATCCAGAATGGTGGGAGGACGGTCATAAGGAGAAAAATAACCAACGTTTCAGATCTAATGTCAAACGGGCTTCGTCTATAAGTGGCGTTGAAGATCCGACTAAAAATGAGCAAGGAAGTGGTATTGGTTTTGAAGGAATGACGGCGAACTCCTATGAAAAACTTGGAGGTAAAGGGTTTGAGAAATCAATGAATTGGATCTTTGATTGCGGGGCTACGGACACCATGTCTTATGACCCTAAAGACTTTGGTGACATGTCATCTCCAAAGAAGTCCCATATTGAGACTGCTAGTGGAGAAATTTGTGAAGTCAAATGGGGAGGTTCAATTATTTTTTCAGAAAAAATGGAAATTAAAAACTGCCTCTACATTCCTTCACTATCCTTAAAGTTATTATTTGTTAGTCAAGTGACAAAACAACTCAACTGTGTGGTTCTTATGTATCCATTTTTTGCATTTTACAAGACATTCATACGAAAGAGATCATTAGGCGTGGTACTAAACAAGGAGGTCTCTATTATATTGATGAGGTAGTTCATAAGGGACATGCCATGCTTGCTCACAGAACAACCGAAAGGCAACTTTGGTTATGGCACCAGCGACTTGGTCATCCTTCTTTTAGCTATCTTAAGAGTTTGTTTCCTAGTCTTTTTTTGAATAATTCCATTTATGAGAAATGTGAAACCTGTATTCTTGCAAAAAATCGTAGGGTCTCATTTAATCAAAGTAATACTAGAGTTGATTATGCTTTTTCGCTAATCCATTCTGATGTTTGGGGTCCAACACCAAATTCCACTAACAACCAAATCAGATACTTTGTTTTAATTGTGGATAATTTCTCAAGAATGACTTGGATATACTTCATGAAACATAATCGGAAGTACCAGAAATATTTGTTTGTTTTTACAAAATGATTTTGACTCAATTTGAAAAAAAAAACAAATTCTCCGTTCTGATAATAGAACAGAGTTTGTCAACCAAACAATGCATAATTTTTTCAAAACAAATGGTCTTATCCATCAAACCACTTGTCCAAACACACCTCAACAAAACGATACTTTAGAACGAAAAAATTGTACTTTACTTGAAAAAATCGTACTTTACTTGAAAAAACTCGTGTTATTATGATTGAATCTAGAGTTCCTTATTCTCTTTGGCCAGGAGCTCTTGCTACAGCTACGTATCTTGCAAATCGTCTACCAACCCGGTGTCTAGGAAATAAAACTCCATTACAAGTGCTTGCCACCCAAGTTACAATTCCATCTGTTATGACCTTACCACCTCGTGTCTTTGGTTGTTCGGTGTTTGTTCGTATCCCTAAAACTAGTCGAAACAAACTTAATCCTTGTGCTGAAAAATGTGTATTCATTGGATACGGTGTTCATCAAATGGGATATCGGTGTTACAATCTGGTTACTCGTCGAATCCATGTTACCATGGACTGTGACTTCTTAGAATCCGATTAGTTTTTTTACCACCAATCTCGTGCTCAGGGGGAGAAAGTAAGTGAATCACTCGACTGGTTGCTATATGAAAGTTACTTTGAGGATGTGCCGACAGAGTCGGTAGATGGCGCCACCGAACACGCCTCTTCCAACATAAAGGAGACTGACGAGGCAGTTCTTACCACCAATGATTCTCCTGAAGACAATGTCCAACAAGAAATAAATGCCATGGATACTACCAGCGAATTAGCCGAAGAAAATGTCCATCAAAAGGTAAACAATTTACAATTTCATAATTCACAAAATTCTATTGACCATGACATTTTAGGAAGTTCATTTGTTGAAACTCAAACTCTGGTTCTTCCCCCAAGAAAACATAGAGGGGTTCCTCTTAACCTGTATTCACCGGAACACGTTCCTCGTGCTTCTACATATCCGGTAAAAACGGACAGGAAAGGAATGACGAAGATTGCAAAGGCATTTTCAGCTACTATTCTCTCTGAACAAATCCCTAAAACAGCTCAAGAAGCTAAGAAGATGACTGAATGACATGAGGCAATGAATACCGAAATGGAAGCTCTAAAAAGGAACGGTACATGGGAGAATTATGTGTTACCACAAGGGAAGAAAGCAGTCGGGTGTAGATGAGTCTTTAATACAAACTATAAATCTGATGGCATCATTGAGCGACACAACGCAAGATTGTTTGCCAAAGGATATACACAAACATATGGTATAGACTACTCTGAAACGTTCTCTCCGGTTGCAAATATTGACACTATCAGAGTTTTACTTTCAATAGCCGCGAATAAAGATTGGCCTCTTCATCAATTTGATGTAAAGAATGCTTTCTTACATGGAGACTTGGAAGAAGAGGTATATATGGAACCCCCACCAGGGTTCTCTGATGGTTTTCAAGAAAATGAGGTATGCAAACTAAAAAAGGCATTATATGGGCTCAAACAGTCTCTTCGTGCTTGGTTTGGGAGATTTACAATGGCAATGAAGCAATATAGCTACAAACAGAGTAATGGGGATCATACCTTGTTTTACAAAAAGAGAGGAGAATTAGTCACTTGTCTTATAATATATGTCGACTATATGATTATAACGAGGAATGACGAAGAAGAAATTAGCTCTCTTAGGAAAAACCTCTTCAAGGAGTTCGAAATGAAAGACCTTGGGGGATTGAAGTATTTCCTAGGAATCGAGGTTCTTAGGTCAAGAGGAGGGATTTATATCTCCCAACAGAAATATATATTGGATTTATTAGTTGAAGTTGGCATGGTGGATTGCAAACCAAATGACACTCCTATGGTTGTGAATCACAAACTAAAGATAATTGAAGGGGCCAGACCAGCGAATAAAGAAAGGTACCAAAGGTTGGTGGGAAAATTTATTTACCTGGCTCACACTCAACCCGACATTGCATACGCGGTGGGAGTAGCTAGCCAGTTCATGCATCATCCTCAGGAACACCATATGGAGGGAGTAATGAGGATTATTCTATACCTCAAAGGCACACCGGGAAGAGGCATAATTTTTAAGAAAAATGGACACCTTGATGTTGAAGTATTCACAGATGCTGATTGGGGAGGGAATCCTAACGACAAGCGATCAACTGCTGGCTACTTTACTCTTCTTGGAGGTAACTTGGTGATTTGGATTAGTAAGAAACAGAAAGTAGTATCATTGTCAAGTGCTGAATCAGAATTTAGAGGAATCGTTAAGGGGATTACCGAGATACTTTGGTTAAAGAAGATAATGAAAGAAATCGGATCCCCTCTGAATTGTCCAACTCAGTTAATGTGCGATAATAAAGCTGCGATTAAGATTTCAGAGAACCCGGTACAGCATGATAGAGCAAAGCACGTTGAAATAGATAGGCACTTCATAAAAGAAAATATTGAAGATGGGACCGTCGAACTTTCGTTTGTTAGATCCGAAGACCAACTGGCAGACATCCGGACAAAAGCGGTTGCTGCAAGAACATTCGTCGAATCAGTTTTATCCAAGTTGGGTATTGGTGATCCCACTACACAACTTGAGGGGGGGGGGTGTTAGAATATTCAGTGTATTAAGTTTCCTTGTATAGGCCTCTAAGTTCTCTACATATTGAGAGCCTTACTATTGGTCAAATCTTGAATTACATCTCTAATGCATCAATAAAACAAAAAAGGAACATTTTGTAATAAACACCAAATCCTAGCCACTTCCTGCGACTACTTCTCTCTTTGTTTTTTAACAAAGACAACAACTGAGATGTTACGTAGAACATGTGCATGTTAACATATTAGTTATTGCCTCAATCGAACGGTGGCGATTTCCCTCAATAGTTCGTTAGTAGATTCAAATTCGTCATATGATATTTTCTTTATATAGATAACATTTAAAGTGAATATCCTTTTCTGTATTATTGTTTTATCCAGTTTTTTTTATGTTTACATTATTATTCTATTTTCGTTTTTGATAAACCAATGTCTAAAATTCTTTTATATAAAAAAAGAAAAAAAACCTAAATCTAGTCTTTTTCAAAATATAATATTTTATAATTAGAGCATTCGACTTAAAAATATATATAAGGTAAAGGAAAATTTGGATGATATATGTTGCATAATAAATTTATGAAAAGTGGATCGTTTGAGATTTTTGGTATATATATAAAAGAATAAAATCGGAAGGATAAAAAATTTAAATAAAAAAATAAAATTATAAAAAAAATTATAAATATTAAATATTTTGTGAATATGATTTTATTGTTACGGGTTTTAGTATAGTTTCTAACTCCATGTCCAATAGCATCGTTTTTCATGTGTTTGTATTTTTTATGGATCATAATTTATATTGGATTCATAATACACGTTAATCCAACTAGTATCTATATAACTAAGTCTATGATACTAATATTATTTTTAAGTATAACTATTTAATATTTAATAGTTATTTTTTTTTTAAAAGAGCGGATCATATTTTACAATAGTTCTATACTCTAAATATACATAGTTGATATATTATTATTTAAAATATCATTGCAATCTTTTTTTTATCATCACTGTACTAAATGTATCAACAAGAGACTGAGAAGTCGAGCAACATTATATGTGATCGTTCCCGCAATCACATTATCAATATTTTTAAACTAAACATTGACTTCTCATGGTATGTAGCATGAAAATGATATGACTATGTAATCACCTAACACGTCGATTCTCAAATGACCTATCTTAATTGAATTGAGATCGTTAATTTTTACAAATTGTACAAGAGCTATGAGAGAAAAATAAATATTTTATTATTTAACTGGATTATATACGAGCTAAAACCAAGAACAATACAATCTGAAACTAAACTGAAGACTCGGTTACAAACAAACTTCTAATGAATCTAATTTTCTTTTAGACAATAACGTTGATCTGCTCATAAAAACTTTAGGTGTTAAAACTTTAGTGATAGAAGATGAAAATAGAGATAAAAAATACTAAGACCACGAGCCATATATGTTCTTTATTTTTTTAAATCCAAATTATAAAAATTGATCCAACTCCATTTAACCCATAAAAACATAACACATAAATGATCTCGTTAACTGTTTGATTTTCTTTATATCAACATGTGATGTTCTGTTCTCTCTAAACACTCGAGGATCCATATCTTATTACACAATTTTCCTTCCCTGAAATATTTATATATCTACTTAGGATTCTTATCATGAATGTTAACTCATATTCTGAATAAAATTGAGCATATAGAAAATTCAAATTGTGAAAATATATGAAATGCTTTGTATTTACTTAATTTCCAAATCAATATCAATCTATAAAATGGGACAACTTATCTCATATTATATTAAAGAAATGTACAAGCTTGTTTCTTTTCATACCATACTATATGTATCATACTTTTAATGTATGTTTTCTGGTGATAAACATATTAAAGATCGACAATGATCACGGAAATTTTGTTTTCTAACACATAAAATGTATTACTTAGAAATTTCACATCAAATTGCTTCATCATAAATTTCTTGGTCACACACATCAAGTTACTGTAGTTTATTAAAATAAATATATCATCGATATACAATGCTAATTCTAATTCCACTATCAATAAACTTGCAAAGTTCGTAATACTGTACTAAGTTCATCTCAAAACTATAAAAGCTCATAACTTTGAAAAATTATGGTATAATTGAATAGACATTTGCTTAATATCATAAATTAATTATTTAATACTACAAATCATTGACTAAAATTTACATACAAATGTTTTGTAATCGTCATTTGGGCTAATTATTATTTGTAGCCCATAATACCCAACTAATAAAGTTATTCAGTTGTACAATATAGAAAAAAACAATCTTAATATTCATATAATGAAGTTTAATGTTGAACTATGCAATATGCATAATGATTTTCTTAAAAAATCATTTGTTTGAAATTAAGGTTCACAAAAAAGTTAATGTTGCTTGATATGTAACATTTTTTTTATCTTACATGTTTTTTTTTCATTTTTGTTAAAATAATCCACATATGGGAGTTATAATTCTATGTGATGTTACGGAAACTTAAATTAAATTTGATTTGTATATATCAATAATCTTAATATTTTTACGGAACCCTTTACGGTGTTATATAAGGTTAGGTTTAATTTTTTATGTTACATCATATGGAATCTTAATGTTCATGCAAAACTTTTTATGACATCGAAGAAAACAAAACAAAATTATTTTTTCGCATCACAAAAAAATAAATGTTATTTTCGAGAAATTCATAGAAATACTTTAAATAACTTGAATATACAATATTTGACCTCTCTTTTTTGCTAACTTTTACTCAATTTGTTTTATGATATAACGTTAAATGCAACAATTATCTTTCATACTATATTGTATTTTGTATATAGAATTTAACTATACAAGCCCGTTTATTAGCCAATTGTGAATCGTGGCTTTCTATAATTGTTTAACTTTGACATTGCTAATAAATAAATAGTTTCATATTAATTGAACTAAAAGAGGAAACGACGAAGTGCATAGTTAATAAAGATGACCTCAAAAAGGTCAATCAGACGTAAATTATAAAGCTTGACCATGTAATAGATTTCTAACCAATTTTATCATAAAATATACAATTTCTCTTACCTATATTGAAATATATTGTTAACATTTTAACTTCTTCCATTTCTAGATTTATCAAACTTAGATAAAAAAAATAAAGTACTTGAAAATAGGAATTATGGTAGTGAAATTTATAAATACCTTAACTTTCTCCTTAAAAATTATTATAATATAATTAAAGAATGACTCATAGACTTTCATCAAACTTATACGGTTCAGGCTTAACATTTTTACTATAGTATTCTCATCATTCACTTAAATTTCAGAGTAAAATGAAGAAGTTCGTCAATTTCAATAGTTTGAGAAATATTTAGACATTCCTAATAACAAGCATACCATATTTCCATTATACCCAAATAATCTTATTATTATTTGGAATATGGTTACTTAAAAGATATAACTAGATCGTGTGTTTTAATGAATAATAACGAATTAGTAAAAACATAACATTTAATCTTAATTATCGCATTAACATAAAAGACCGAATTTTCAAGTTTTAAGTTTAGACATGCATTTATATAAACCAGATCGTCGTAATCCTAAATGGAGACGCTATTCAGCAACGCATTGTACATTACTTTTTTATATAATATTTTTAAGGATAATAATATTAGTTCACGACCACGTATGAAAAACTAAATTTATATGTGAGCCGATTTGACTATTTCGTGACATATTTAACGGTTTCCATTGAACATTGAATTCCATTAGTATGCGATGTGTGAACGCAACAAATGTATCATGTACTAGTATACTCACCCTCATGTGGGCTAGTTTATACACACAACCATTAAACTCTGGCGTGAGTGCCAAAATCTTTCGCATAGACAGATGACACTCTTGTGACATAATAAATTTTTACTAATGGTTTAGAAGATGAGCATATGAAGCTTCCATGTGTAGCTCATATTGTTCAATTTCATCATACTACGAACATATGAAACAAATATTATAATGTAAAATATACATTTGAAGACTCAAATATTTAAAGGAATACGACTGTCATTCAAACTCCAAACCCGAGATATATATCATTAGACATGCAAGACATCACTCGTACATTACGCAGTTTAATTTACATAACGATTGTAAGTCACTACTCTTGCATATCAAAGGTCATACATTCTTTCAACACTAATATGCTTATTAAAACCCATAGAGATTAGTCAATATAATTATAGTTAATCTAAACACCGAAATAAGAATACACATGTATGTATTAAAACTAAACATGCAAACATATAAGTGCATTAATAAGGAGACATATGATATTGGTGTGGATAATTTCGGTCTGAGGGTAATTTAGTCAGATGTTTTGTGATGTTTCAAGGGTATTTAATGTTTAGGTAGTTTGTAGTGAGAGATTTGAGCTGCCTTGTTGTATTAAATGTTCATTACCCTCATTAATGAAAGTGGTTGGGTATTTATACCCTTAATTGTGGGCCTTATGGGTTTTCGGGTCAAACTCATAAAACCAGGTCGACTTCAAAGGCCCATAAGTTTATTAAGCAGGTTGATAATTAGCGTAGTCATAAAGTGATTAGTTTTTAATACTTTAGTCCTGTTCGAATGGTTAAGTGTGGGGTTTTTGTCCGAAATGCCCCTGTCCAGTTTCCACAGTGAGTGGTGAGAAAATCTGGACTCATCAGTAGCCCCTTTTTTAGGTTATGTTCGAAGGCCTTTCGCAAGGCCTAAAAAATTGCTCAAGAGCATCTGAAACCACGTCCGGACAGACTTCGATTTGTATAACAGATTTATCCGGACTAGCAAATCTCTCAGAAGCTCAAAGGTTTTGTTCACAGATCGTGGACACGTGTCCCTTCCTGATTCGCCTCACCAACCATTTTTTCTCCTAAAATGGCGCTCCCACTAACCTCAAAAGTAACCTCTTCAATTAATCCTGGTGATGCCAGTGTCGTCTTTAATCATTACTCTATCTTTTCGAATTCTCCTAGGTTTCAAGGTATCTTTTGTCTCTTTAGTATAAATTAAATCGTTTTTCACTGTTTTACTATCTTCAACATCTTTTCACTTCTAATCTTCAGAGCTTTTACCTCTCTTCTCAAAAACGCATTTTAGTGTAAGTTTATGTTTACAGCAAGAAACGCTCTAGTAAAAGGTGGGTGGCTGAATTTGTCGGATTTGGAGAAAGCACAAAGGGTTGAACGAGAAAGGCGCATCGCAGCAGGCCTCCCAGTCTCTCTCATTGACAAACTTGAAACACCAACCTCGGAGCCTGATCGAGGTTCGTCTTCTGCCAGAAGCTCTAAACCCAGAAGGTTATTCCAACCTAGTCTTTCACCGATCATCTCAGGCTCATCGGTTCAGGAGTCAGAGCCTATTTTCGAACAAGAACAAGCAGTTACAAGTGTTAGGAAACCCTCTACGTTTATAGTCATGGGATCGGACGATGACCTCTCCCCAGAAAAGTTCGTAAATCGACGAAGAGGTCATTTAGTGAAAGGCCAGGTTGTTTCACAACCTAAATCTCCAAAATCCGTGCCCTTTAAGTCTGGGGCCAAAGATAAAATTACGGGGTCAGAAGCACCCATCAAGGTTCCTAAAGATAAAAAGTCTGGTCCGGAGGCCACCGGTTCAAGTCTCCGAAACGATGTCTCCGGGCAACATTGAAGAAGCCCCTTTCGAGACCGATGTCTCCGGGCAGACAAGTGAGACTGCCATTGTCACGAAGAGCAAAGGAAAATAGAAGTTATGTTTAAAGCACCCGGACCTGCCGGAGTGCCTCGTAGGAAAAGTGGGGCCTTGTTTCCACAAATTAAGTGTAAAGTACCTGCTAGCCATGCAGAAGATCAATTACGCTTTTATTCATACAGCTAAACTTGGCCGGATGAGGATGAAGTGGGGGATTCCGAAAAATGTTAAAGTGAGGATACCAGTCGATCCGGAGACGCCAATGGATTGCAAACTCAGTGAGATAGTTTTCTACACAGAGTTATTTAACTAGGGGCTTAGGTTTCCCTTGGACCCAGAGATAGTCAGATATTTTCATCTAATAAAGCTCTGCCCAAGCCAACTGAGCCCTAATGCATGGTTCACCCTCATGGCCTGTATCATTGCCTCCAGGCTCTCCAAAATTCCTCTTCCGATGGAGAAATTTGCTGCTCTAGACAGCCTTTGTAGAAACCATGTCATCTCCTTCTACCACTACAACATGGGTGACAATTACTAAGTGGTGGACGACTTGCTTGATTCAGAGAAGAACTGGAAGACTCAATTTTTGTTCATCAGTGGTGCTTGGGAGAACGGGACGAAGATTAAAGTTGGTGATAATCCAAGCACGCTTACCAGCAGATGGAGGAGTACAGGTAAACATTTAATCACATTTTTCTATCTTTTCTTATGGTAAGTTTGTTTGTTTAATTTCTCTTCTTCTGTTTTTTGGTAGTGCTGCTTAAGGAGTTCAATAACTACTTAAAGGCGGGGCAAACTACTTGTGCCAAGCTAAATGCTTGGACTGCTGAGAAATGGGGAAACCGCTTCCACAACTGTTTTACTGGAGGTAACTTGACAAGATCTCATCTCTGGAATACAACCGGCCAGAGGGACTTGTCTTGGGAGGAATTAAGCACTCCACCCCCTCCGGGGGTGATTCTTCAGAAGACTGATGGAAAAGATAAAAAGTTGATATTGTCGGGAAGAGCGAAAGCCCCAAGCAAAATGAAGGGCAAGAAAGGCAAGGTTAAGCAAGATAGGGCTGAAGTCAACCCGGGTGATGTTGAGGAAACTGCCCCTGCAAGCCCGGAGGGGCAGGAACAAGGAAGGATCAATGCTGCTTTGCTACAAGTGGTTGAGAATGAGAGTACTAAAGAGGTGGTTGGATCTCCAAAGCCCCCAAAGGCTCCCAAGAAAGACAGAAAACGGGGAGCAGAAGATGGAGATAGAGAGGCCAAGAAGAAGAAAACCTCAAAGGGAGATGAAGTTGCTCTCCGGGCTCCGAAGTCTTTCCCTCCGATTGACCCAACAGACCCAACTCAAGCAGAGGAAATCCCAAGTGACTTCCACACCGGAGAAGGCGCCGGAGGGGATATCAACATCGATGGAGTAGACATCAGTGGGCTCCAAGGGATTGGTCTTTACTTTAATGACCTTGAGAAAGATTATTTCATTGGCCCTTACCTCCCCCCAAGCTCTTCGAACATGGTCACATTCAATAGTAACTCTTTTTCTGTTTCAGGGGAGAAGGACATGGTGACCCATTCCTTGTTGAGCAATATCCAACCGGTGCTCAACTTAGAGAAGCAGGTGTGAAATCAGTCAGCTATCATCAACACACTCACCTCTGATAAGGAGAGTTTGTCTAACAACCTCCTTATTGCCAACCAAAGCATTGCGGTATTAAAGAGAGAAAATGAAGAGTTGAAGAGGAGGAAGGAAGATTTGGCCACCAAGCTGGCCACTTTGGAGAGGGTTGTCACAAAACTTCAATCCAAGTATTCTAACTTGGAGAAAAATCTTTCTACTTCGAAAGAGGAAGTGAAGGCCAAAGACAACGTTATTCAGACCCTGACAAATGACAAAATATCGCTTGAAGATGCTGTGTCCCGGGCTAAGCAAGAGAAAGATGACTTGCTAAAGGAGTAAGAAAAGACAATCCAAGCTAAGATTGATGCATATACCAACGATGTGATCGACTCCGAAGAGCAAAGATATGCTGAAGTCAAGTCAGACATGGTCCTACTCTTTCATCAGAAATTTCCAAAGAGGACACTTGGGGACTTATGGCGATTCGTGGAATACGAAGACCTTCCTCACCATACTATGGCTGATGGTGATAAGCATGGTTATTCTAGCGGTTGGGATGATACCACTGATGAAGATGAGAAGACCGGAGATAGTCTAGATGAGGAACCCACCGATCCTAAGAAGAAACCAAGTGAAGCTGGACATCTAAGAACTAAAGTCCTTAAAATGCCAACTATCTTTTAATTTTGTGTTTGAACTAAAGTCCTTGGATGGCGAAGGCATTTTTTGTAATCGTGTCTGGCACTTGTCCGGGCAAACCTTTTCTTTTAAAACTTCAAAGTCCTTGGATGGCCAAGGCATTTTATATATTTAATATCATTCCTCCGGTATCCACCGGGCAATTTTATCTTACATAATTCTTACATCGTTCTGTAGTTATTTAATTTTGATGGCTTGTGTTCAAATGACCTTTAGTTATTTTATAAGTGTTTTGAAGTGAGAGTGTTCAAATTCTCCGATCACACATGTTTAAATAGTCATCACCTCATCGAATTAAATCAAACTGCTAGTCAAACCACTTCGAATTTTTCAAGAAGGCATCGAATTTTATTTAAAAACCTAGACACCTCATTAAAACCTCCCCGTGCCACCAGGATAGGAAAGAGTATGCCCCCAAATATTTATATGGACTTTAAACAAGTAAATATTTACATATTGTATTCTAAATACAACCGAAGGTGTTCGATATTCCAGGGGTGATTCAAAATCCTTCCATCTTTATTTTTGAGCCTGTACGTCCTAGGCTTAAGCTTTTCACTGACCATGAAGGGTCATTCCCATGTTGGAGCTAGTTTGTCGAACTGCTTCTCTTTGGTATGCAGGAAGACTTTTCTTAGTACCTTATCACCTATTTGAAAATCCCTCCTTTTGATTTTAGAAGCAAACCTGCTTCTCATCAAACCCTGATAGTGTGTGGATCTGAGGTGAGCCTTAACTCTTCTTTCCTCCATTAAATCAAACTGGTTTCTTAACACCACTTCATTAGCTTGTTCGGAAAAATTATGGACTCGAAATGAAGGGAGAGTAGCCTCTATAGGAGCTATAGCATCCATCCCATATACCAAAGCAAAGGGAGATTCTTGTGTTGCATCCCCATGAGTAGTTCGGTAGGCCCATAATATCTCTTGTAGATAACTTGGCCATTTCTCAGCAGCTCCCTCTAGATTCTTTTTAAGACCGGACAGGATGGTCTAGACAGGATGGTCCTGTTAGCCATTTCAACTTGACCATTTTCCTGTGGGTGGAAATGAGAAGAAAAACAATGTTGAATGCCTCTAGTAGCACAGAAATTCTCCATCTCCTTGTTATCGAATTGTGGTCCATTGTCGGTAGTTATCTTTTGTGGAACCCCAAATCTACAACAAATGTTGGACAGGATGAATTTTATAACAGCTTTCGAAGTAGTTCCTGCCAATGAGGCTGCTTCGATCCACTTGGAGAATTAATCAATAGCAATAATTATAGTTCTGCACCCTCCGGATGCCATGGGTAGAGGTCCCACTAAATCCAGCCCCCAACGAGCAAAAGGTATTGGCTCAGAAATTGACACTAAAGGGACTGCTGGAACATGAATTTCATTGATGTATATTTGGCATGGATCACACTTCTTCACCAACTCCTTGGCATCTTGCATTATGGAGGGCCAGTAGTACCCAGCCAACAAAATTCTTTTGGTTAGAGCCCTGAATCCCCAAAGTGCGGATCCCTCGTCATCATGTAATTCGGAGAGCACTATTTGGGACTCTTTGATCCCCACGCATCGTAAGAGAGGTTTACTAAAGGATTTTTTTATAAAGAACGTCTCTTAAGATGACAAAACCACGAGCCTTGTATTTTACCTTCCTTGCTACTGCTTTTTCCGGAGGCCAGATGCCATCTGAAATATATTTGAGGAGAGGAAATCTCCAATCTTGGGGTTGTTTTACTTGTATATTCAAGCTCTCTTCTTCCTTATCCGGATTAATTTGAATGGATGGGCACTCTAACATATGAATCCAAGGGTAGGACTCAGTATAAGCTATGGTTGCCAAAGAGTCTGCTAGCGTATTTTCTGTTCGAGGTATGTGCTCATAGGTGATGCTTTTGAAATTAAGGGCCACTTCTCTGAGAAGAAATAATTATTTAACCAACTGCTCCTTTTTTGCTTCAGATTGACCTTGCGCATGATGGATAAGAAGCCGAGAATCGCTCATTAACCTGACCCTTTTGGCTCCACAAATAAGAGCTAATTTCAAGCCAACTATAGCAGCTTCATATTCGGACTCATTATTAGAAGCCCCGAAAGCAAAACATATAGCATGGTACATCTTGTCACCGTACGGAGAGGTTAAACATATCCCAGCACCACAACCCATGGTACTTGATCCACCATCAGTCCGAACAGCCCATACTTTTTTATCGTTTTCACTGGTTGCTTGCTTAGTACCTCTGTCTGAATGGAATTCAACCAAGAAGTCAGCCACAGTTTGAGCTTTGACTGCCGTTCGAGGGGCGAAGTCAATATCATAGTCTCCCAGCTCCACTGACCACTTGGTCATTCTGCTTGAAATGTCTGCCTTTTGAAGAACGTTTTTCAAGGGAAAAGACGTCCAAACGATGATCGAATGAGATTGAAAATAGGGCCTCATTTTCCTAACAGCAATTACTAAGGCCAGTGCTAGTTTTTCAAGTTTCAAATATCTTTTTTCTGCATCAATTAAGCTTTTGCTAATATAGTATACAGGTCGAGGATAATTATCCACCTCCTTTACTAGTACTGCACTTAGGGGACACTCAGAAACTGCCAGGTATATGTAAAGCGGCTCTCCATCAACAGGTTTAAACAAAGTTTTAGGGGACGATAAATGCTTCTTAATTTTATCAAATGCCTGGTCGCATTGGGGAGACCAATTAAACTCTTTTGCACCTTTCAAAGTTTGAGAAAATGGGGCACACCTATCTGAAGACCTTGAGATAAAACGGTTTAGAGTAGCCAACCTCCCTGTCAATCTTAGTACTTCTTTAATATTCCGAGGAGGCTCCATTTGCAACAAAGCATCAAGCTGATCTGGATCAGGCTGTATCCCTTTCTCACTTATCACATAACCCAAGAATTTTTCGGACTACACTCCGAAAACACACTTCTCTGGGTTCAATTTTAAATTTACTTTCATTAAATTGGCAAGCGTTTCTTGGAGATCTGCCAAGTGTAGCTCTTCGTCCACACTCTTTACCATCATGTCGTCGATATAAACTTCCATATTTCTTCCAATTTGGTAAGAAAAAGCTTTGTTTACTAACCTCTGATATGTAGCCCCAGTATTCTTTAATCCAAACGGCATCACCTTGTAACAATGGAGGCCCATATCAGTAACAAACATAGTATGTTCTTGATCCTTCGGATCTACTTGAATCTGATTTTACCCGGAGAAAGCATCCATAAAGGATAATAACCTGTTTCCAGACGTGGAGTCTACTAACTGATCAATTCGGGGAACTGGATATACATCCTTCGGGCAAGCTCTATTGAGATCTGTGAAAACGATGCACATACGCCACTTTCCATTTTTCTTCTTTACCAACACCAGATTGGTTGTCCATAAAGAGTATTGAGATTCCTTTATGTGCCCCATCTTAGTAAGCCAGTCAACCTCTTGAACTATGACATCAGCTTTCTCTTTAGAGAAAGCTCTCCTCTTTTGCACAACAGATGTTATATCTTTCCGGACGGATAACTGGTGTGATATAATGTCTGCTGGTACTCCGGTTACATCGGCATTGCACCACGCAAAAACATGTTGATGGTCTTTCAAAAAAGCTAACATTTTACCCTTTAATTTCGATGTCATCTTGGACCCGATCTTGATACTTTTTCCTTCAACCAGACAGTGAGTTTCAACTTCTTCAATAGGTATTAAAACGCCAGGGGTCTCTATGGGGTCATAAATTTCACCCTCTCCCTAGAGGACCCTTCAAACTGCTAATCTTCACTGATCCGAACTGCCACCAATGTTCGAGGGGCCAGTGTTGTTGCATAACACTCCCTTGCCAACTTCTGACTGCTCCAAGCAGCTCCCACTTGTCCTTGCACAGCGTATTTCAAACATTGGTGGACTGTTGACGCCACAACATGCATGCTAGAGAGCCAAGATCTCCGTAAAATGGCATTGTAACAAGTGGGACAATCCACCACGATAAAAATTATCCTGACCATCTTCTTAAAAGGTCCTTTGCCTAACAAAACCTCCTCCTCAAACTCCCCGATCACATCTACTGAGCTTCCAGTGAAACCCACAATTAACCTGTTCGAACGCTGAATTACTGTTGGGTTCTTCATTTGTTTGTAGGAAGTTAAAAAGAGGATATTGGCTGAACTACTAGTGTCCACCAAAATTTGCCTTATATCATTGCCCCCAATGGATGCTCCTATTACAACACTATCTTCATGGGGACCAGCTATGTCCCTCAAGTCATCCTCATCGAAAACAATGAAGGGAAATGAGATTTGTGATTGATAGTAAGTCATGCCTCCTTCCAGTTGGGTAGCTAGAGTATGAACATGCCTCTTTCTCGAGGAAGCAGTTGGTGCAGTCATGATGTCTCCCCCAAATATTGTAAGTGACTCGAAAAAACTGATGAGGCCGGACACCGTCTTGCAATGCTCTGTGATAACACCCACCTTGTTTTGAGTTGGATCAGGATCCAAATATTCTGATTCTATATCAAACCTTTCAATTATCACCATAGCCCCATCCGGAGCCGATGTCCCTGCATTGTTCGGGCCAGTCCGATGAGCATTATCAGGTCTATTTCCATTTCTTCTTTTAACATAAGACCCCAAATTCCCTCTCTCAATCAAATTCTGCACTTCCGGTTTCAATGCAATGCAATCTTAAGTAGTATGACCAGTATCATGGTGATACTGACAAAAACTATTTTTTTAACTTTCCCTGGGAGATTGTAATGCAGCTGGCTTTCTGAAATGGACTTCGTCTTTTGTCTTATCATAAATGGTGGCTATATTTACTTTTAATTCATCGAACCACTCCGGTTAAACCCAAGGTCCTCGCTTATTTCTAGATTGTTAGCTTTGAGCTGGTGCAGCCGGGTGGGACTGAGCCTTAGCCCTGTTTTGACTCTGTCCGGCTTCCTTGGCCTTATACCCGGATTGATTCTGGTTTTGATTTGGTGCAGCTGGGGCAGATCTCACTTGCCGGTGCACTCTGGTTTTCTTTATTTCATCCACATTAATCTGTTTGCCGACCTGATTCAGTAAACCTCCCCATGTCATGGCATTTTTCCTGGTTACTAAATCAGCCAAATTGCGAGGATTCAAGCCCTGCCTCAGAGAAGCTATTGCCACTTGTTCAAAGCAATCAGCTAATCCATTTTTTGTGTTCATGAAACGACTTATGTACTCCTTCAAAGATTCATTTGGTTCTTGGGAACAATGGATAATAGAGTCTCCATTTCTCTTTACTTCTTTACTTCCAACAAACTGCCTTCAGAAAGCCACCCAAAAAGTGTCGAAATTCCTGATGCAACCTTGTGGCAAACTATTGTACCACTTCAGAGCACTCCCCTTAAAAGACTGGGAGAATTCTCGCCAGAGTAGCTTATCATCATCATCAAAGTTTATCATAAATTACTTGAATTTATCTAGATGGTTATTTGAATCTTTACTACCATCATATTTTTTCATCTTTCTGCTGTCAAACCTCTTAGGAAGGTTTCCGGACAGTATCTTTGAGGACAATGGAGATTGCCTCCAATTACGGCCACGACTGAAAACAGTATCTTCGTTGGGAGTAGCAAAGATACCTGGCTCATCATGAAATACAAAAAGATCCATTAGTAATCGGTCTACGTGCCTCCGACCATGGCCATGACTATGAGATGACCCTTTACCCAGATGCCTCTTCAACCTTCCATGCCTGTCCCTTTTTCTTGAGTATTTCTTAACCAACTTCTGTTTCTTCTTATAACGGCCTTCATCACTGCTGGATGACAGGGATTCTTCGACTCCATCTCCGTTTGAGGAGCTGCTGGAAGATTCTGAGTCTGAATCTGAGCTCTCCACCGGTTTAGACCGGTGAGACTTCTTCGAGCTAGCATGAGTTTTTTTAGTGCTTACATGGGTTTTTGATGACTCATGCTCTCTTGGATTGTCAGTAGTGTGAACCGCTGACACTTTAGACTTTTCTTTCATAGCCAATTCTGCCCTTTTTGCAGCCCTCAAGGCTTCTATCTCAACTTTTAGTCTATCTCGCTCCTCGATGGTATATTCATCATTTTCTCCCACCACTTCTGCCAAAGCTGGTGGTACTTCATGCTCGTCCAGATTCATCCGAACTGATCTTTCTTGATGGTTTCGAATGCTTGATTCAGGCACCTTCTTCTCCCACTGTGGTCGCCAATTTGGTGTGGATAATTTCGGTCTGAGGGTAATTTAGTCAGATGTTTTGTGATGTTTCAAGGGTATTTAATGTTTGGGTAGTTTGTAGTGAGAGATTTGAGCTGCCTAGTTGTATTAAATGTTCATTACCCTCATTAATGAAAGTGGTTGGGTATTTATACCCTTAATTGTGGGCCTCATGGGTTTTCGGGTCAAACTCATGAAACCGGGTCGACTTCAAAGGCTCATAAGTTTATTAAGCAGGTTGATAATTAGCTTAGTCATAAAGTGATTAGTTTTTAATACTTTAGTCCTGTTCGGATGGTTCAATGGGTGGTTTTTGTCCGAAATGTCCCTGTCCGGTATCTACAGTGAGTGATGAAAAAATCCGGACTCATCAGATATAATATTGATAGAATATCAAAACATATATGTAATCATAAGAAATTTATCACGATACTAAAGGCCTATTTAGGGTTAAGTGCGACTCTGAAATGGTACGAATTGGCCTAGTAATGGCACAAGATGACATATATTGTTATAGCGCGTTGCAACGATACATTAGTTTAATTGATGCACCGTCGTAGGCCTTAGCCCCCTTTGCGATTTGATGCTTGTAAATAATAAAAATTCCTATTTTCATCTCCTAAATAAGGTTTTTTATCCCAAATATATTTAAAGATGAGTGTGCAAAATACGTGAATTTAGTTTTTTTAAGTGTAGGTGGTTTTTTGGGGTACTCAATCACGAAGCTTCTGAAAGTGCATGAGTAGTCAAATGATTAAATCTGCTTGAAAGAAAAATAAAACTGGCTTCATAATTGATAAGGGCAATAAAACTGAAGGCATCCATCTAGATAGATAAGGCAATTTAAGAGAAAATATAAAGGTAATAAAGTATTTCTCTCTCTAACAAATATAAATTTGAATCTTTTTCTTCAGAAAAGGATAATTGACACCCAACAAGTTACAAGAGAAAATATTTAAGAAGGCAAAGAGGTGGTCCTCAGGCATCTCATAGAGCCAAAGGTTTGAAAGAGAAAAGGTTGAACATGGAAAAAAAGGTTTGGCTACGAGGAGCAAGATATGGTTATGAATATAGCTAGACGGGAACAAGTAACTCAACACATGTAGATTTTTTATGGAAACCGTGATTTCGCATATTGTGTGAGCATCAATTCACATACACATCTGAAGAATTTTTATACACTACCTTGAATGAGGACCCAGGGGGCAGTGCATATAAAGTGGGTTATAATTAAAGATCATCTCCCCTCTCCCCAGAAATTCTTTCAGGGCATCTTCCTAAGCCGTTTGATATTTCTAAGCTGGAAAAGTTTGATGCAACGCAAGTTCCGGAGAACCATATAGAATAATTCAAGAATTTTATGATCAACCACGATGATGATGATAAATTGTTATGCAGATCCTTCTCTCAAACATTTAAGAACGTAACTTCAAAGTGATACAATCTTTTCCTGAGGGTTGCATTAATTTTTTTGATATGTTCAGGAATTTGTTTCGTCAACATTTTATGAGAAACAAGAAATTTCGTGCGAATGGTGATACAGTTATCTATTATAGGCAGAAAGTGGGATAGAGAGTCTTAAAGATTATACAAATTATTTTATCAGGGCTAAACTTGCCATGGAAAGTTGTGAAGATAAAGTGGCGTTATATACCTTCCGAATGAGACTCCTCCTCGGTATAATGAAAGATAACGCTGCAAAGAGGTAAACTATGAAAATTTGGGGCTTTATTAGATCAAGTAAATAAATAATTTTGGTTGAGGAAACACAAGCTTCGGAAATGAATTCTTTGGCACAATTTGAGCAAAATCAGTTCCATGAAAATTCGATGACAACACTTAACGATTCACATCTAATAATTATCGTTCGAGCTCGTGCAACAAATCAAACCACAACTCAAGTACCTTCAAAGCCAAAGGTGAATATACAGGTTTTGAACACACATCAATATACCCGTCAAATATTCAACAAATGGATACGACCATCATATTTCACCGAGCTGACAGAGTGTGTAGTAACAGTTTTTGAAATAAGTTGTCTGCGTGTACAATTCTGCAAGCCATTCCCAATACACACTCCGAGGGAGAATATAAGAAATATTTACTGTAGATATCATGAGGACATTAGATATGACACAAATGATATATGGTGTTGCAAAAGGTTGACAGAAAATGGAAAGTTAACAACATTTGTGAAAAAGAATTCTCTTATTTATCCAAAGCAAGAAAACTCTATGGTGATTTCAAACCTATTGATGAAGAATCTATTGATGCGTTTGATATTTACACAAATTATTTAGATCCAAAAGCAAACATGACCAGTGTTCATATGGTGGAAGAATCAATTGTAAGAGGAAATATTAGTGCACGGACATCGAATTATTCTCGAAAGAGACACATTATCAACCTAACAACTCAATTAGAGGTAGGTGCTTCACCACAATTGTACAAAAATCCATTTCTAATACTTTGTTTTGAAGATTATGATGCGGTAGTTATTGTAACAGAAATTGTTGGGGATGAGATACAAAGAATTTTGATTGATAGTGGAAGCTCAGCTAACATCATGTTCATGACTACTTATAGCAAGATAAAAAAATCCACCAACAATTCTCCGGTAAGATCAGATGATTGTAGGGTTTACTAAGAGTAATGGATGAAATGGTACAAGAGTTTGAGGGGATAGTAAAGCTAGGTCGGAGACCATTTAAAAAGGTAGTGACAATTTTATTTATCGTGGTAAAGGCTCCAACGTCTTACAATTTAATTTTTTGGAAGGTCTTGGCTATCTAGAATGCATATTGTGGCCTCAACCGTTCATCAACGTTTAAAATATGTCGTGGGAAACATTGTTTGAATACTTAAAAGAAATCAAAAAATGGAAAGAGAATGTTATCCTACGGCTCCGACCCCAAAGAAAATGAAGGGGACGAGTCAAAAAAATCATAGCAATTAGTGGGGTCTTCCTTGGGGTCCGATCCCGTAGATGATCCAAAGGAGACCCCATAAGCCTAGACAAAAGTTTTAAGGATCATGTTTTTTGCTCAGTGCAAAAGTTGGCACAAAGTTATTTTCGGAGATGAGGAAAAAGTTAATTCAGTTTTTATCAACAAATTTACACATGTTTGCATGGTGTACATAAGACGTGACAAGGGTTCCTACGGATATCATTTTTCATAAGTTAGCAGTTTAAACTAATGTTCATCTCGTCATCCAGAAGATGAGATCTTTTTCCTAAGAAAAGTCTGAAGCCATCATGGATGAGGTAGATCGTTTAGCCAAGTTTGGGAACATAATAAAGTCAAAGTATCCTTTATGGACTGCTAATCCAGTTTTAGTGAAAAAGAAAGAAAGAATATTAAATGGTAAATGTGTGTAGATTTCACTCATCTAAATAAGGCATGTCCAAAAGATCCTTTCCTGCTTCCACAAGTAGATCAGTTAGTGGATTCTACTTCACGGAATAGACTACTCTCATTAATGGATGCATATGTCGGATGCAATCAAATTTAAATGGATCAGGAAGCAACACTTTCATCACTCGAAGAGGTTTACACTGTTATAAAGTTATACCGTTTGGGTTTAAAAATGCTAGGGAAACTTATTAACACTTAGTAACAAAGATTTTGAGACTCAGATTATGAGAAATATTGAGGTATATATCGATGACGTGTTAGTGAAAATTATCAGGGATGAGAACCACTTGGCAAATCTAGAAGAAACTTTTGCTACCTTGACAAAGATAAATTTGAAATTGAAACTACGGTCCAGAAAGTTTCTTAGGTACATAATCGGTGAGCGTGGGATAGAAACTGATCCAGCACATAAATATTTTGAGCCCTATGGCACCACGTCGAACGATTAAAGAAGTACAAATTCTTACAGGAAGATTAGAAGCCTTGAATAGATTCATATATCTACCATCGAACAAGTGTGCTCCTTTTTTCCAAGTATTGAGACGAGTAAATAATATATTTTTTCGCCAAAATTTTTGACAAACCCAAATTCGGGGGGAAAATTGTATATTTATGTAGCGGTTTCGAATTATGGCGTGATTTTTGTTTAGATTCCGGGGGGAGATAATTCCAAACAACCAGTGTACCACAACAATAAAAGTCTTTTGGATGCTAAAAACGGTATTTAAAGTTAGAAAACTTGGCACTCGCACTAGTAACTGTTGCTTGGAGATTGAGACCTTATTTTCAAGCTCATTTTATCACCGTACGAATATATTTTCCATTAAAAATATGTTACAAAGGCCTGATATATCAGAAAGAATGGCCAAGTGGTCGGTTGAATTGGGATATTTGATATCGAATTTGAACCTAAGACTGTAATCAAAACACAAACCTTAACAGATTTCCTGGTCAAATTTCATTCTGAACGGTTAGATATGAAGGTTGATGAAAAAAAACTTTGAGTCAGAGTGGATGGTCCAAATAAATGGGGTCTCAAGTGCATCACGATATGGGGCAGAGGCCATTTGATTTCTCCATAAAGAATTTTCATGTTTTAAGCTATCCGTTTCGCGTTTAAAACATCACACAATGAGAGAGATTATGAAACTGTTTTGGTAGGAAGACTTGCTGATTGTGGGGCTAAAAAAGTAAGGCTGATAAGTCACTTGCAACTTCTCATGAATCTTGCATCTTGTTAATATGAGGCAACAAAAGATCATTTAGTAAAGTATTTGAGAGCGTTAAAGGCCTTAACATCAGTCTTTGAAAGCATCAGATACGAACATGTTCATAAGGCTATAAATTTTATGGTTGAATCTTTGGCTACGACTTTGTATTCTGAGGAGTAGTACCCTTGAATTATCACACAAGAACCTTCAATAATAAAGGGATCTGAGTTAGCAGAAGGGTCAATCGAAGCCTTTCAAATTTCTACAAGCACAACAACGGATTGGAGTAAAATTAAAAATTCTTGATAATGACGTGTTGCCCGTTGACAAAGTAATGGCCAACAGAATACGGTTTAAGGCATATAGTTATATGGTCTTTGGAGATATTTTGTATAAAAAATATTTTAGCACGCCTTTATTTTGATGCCTCAGAGAAAATAAATCACAAATGATATTGTCACAATTGCATGATGGGGAAGGATCCGCGCATTGTGGGTATAAAACTTTGATACGAAGAGTTTATCTGGCAGGATATTACTAGCCTACAATCGCCTCAGATGCCAAAGAGTTAGTTCATAAATATGACATTTGTCAAAGATTTGCTAACGCAATTCATATACCAGGAGTGCCAATAGAATCAATATTAGAGTCATTACCTTTTGATCGATGGGGCATTGATCTGGCCAGACTGTTACTGATGATATCAGGAGGAAGATAGACAATAATTGTTGTCGTAGACTATTTATCTAAGTGGGTGGAAGATTCACCCTTTGCGTTAGTCTACGAGATGCATGTTGTTCTTCCATCCAAAATAATCTTCTTTTTATATCAAATCAGCGAATACTCTGAACAAGCCAACGATAAAGGAAAGCGTACATAGTTAAATTTGATAGAATAAAAGAGAAAAAGATCACAATTGAATTCTTTGCACTATCAAAATTTGATGAGAAGTTGGTATGCTTCCAAAGTTAGACGAAGGAAACTTAAATAGGGGGCCAAGGTGTTGAGAAAAATATTTATTCATATAAAAGAAAAACAGCTTGACAAGCTAGGGCCTAATTGGGAGGGTCTGTATATGGTAACTAAGAAGATAAAGTCGGGGACATATCGACTCAAAATAAAGAAGGAAGAGATCTTCATCACCCGTGGAATATTGAGAACCTCAAATTGTATTTGGAATGAATATATTGTATTTGGAATGAATAAAGTGTATCTTGAGAATTTTCATAGTATAAAGTGTATCTTGAGAACACAAAGACTAACCAAAACATGCCTATAGCATAATTAGTTCATGACTAAATACCTTCTATATAGCTTTTAACTTCACACTGTTCCAATGAGCTTAGTAGTATCATTCTCCAATGTGCTCAAGTCCATTAGGACAAAAACCTTTATTGCCCCTCATAAGTATCAATAACTTAAGTGTTGGGTAATAAAACTTTCTCATAAAGTTTATATTAACCTAAATATCAACAAAATTTATTTTATGATATTATTGTCATTATATGTACGTCCATTTATTTATTTATTACATGTAACTACTTTAATCAATTGGATCATATTTTACAATAGCTCTTGTATTCTTGATATACATAGATAAGACATTCGAGTTTTAGTTATTCCTTACAATATAAACATACACATAAAGTTTGGGTTCTGTTTTATATAAACAAATTTGCAACTTTTATTATTATAGTTTAAGTTAATTTAATATAAAAATTGGGTATAAAGATACATAAAACTTCAAAATATTTATATATTTGGACATAATATTTTTCAGACACATGGTTGTACATTACACAAAATCTCTATTAATAGATAGTAGTATACAAGATTATATATGAAACTCGTATGTACAATTAACCAGCAAAGTTAGAAAATATTTTAAAAGAATATTGATAAACATAACAAAGACATAAAAAAACAACTAGCAAACGAAATATCTAAGCACTTAGCGATTTATCTATAAACAATCACATAATAAGAAGCCAATCATAATACAATGTGCTAATAAACATGAAGCTAAATTATAACCATGGTTACCCTGTCGCGTTTAACTTGTAACAGAAATCAAATGCAATATATTTGAAAATTGCGGTTTCAAAACTAATTCTGAAAAAAAAAATCAAAAGCTCATATTCTTATTTATAACTGTAGAAATATTCAATATTTTTTTAGTTTTCAATTTCTTAGAAAAGTCTCATTAAATTTATATTGTTACAAAAATTGTAATTTCTATATTATAAATCATATGAACATCATTTTATTCTTTATTTTATTTTTATTTTTACTATTAACATATTTTTTTTCTTTCGATTATTTGGTAAATATTTATTTAGTTGATTTCTAATAGCATAATTCAAATAAACTTTGTACTGAATATTTATGGAATCAGTGTTTAGTTGAGACTATAATTAAATATTTTACAAAATTTAATAATAAAATATTTTATATAATTTTCAAATTTCAAGAATATGATTTTAGTCTAGCCTTATTTTAGTTCAATATTTTATATATTGTAAATTTCATGTTATTATGTTGTTTTAATACCGTTTTTAATACTCCAATGCCAATCTGATGTATTTCGTTTGTCTATTTTAAACGTGCGATTGACGTCGATGCATTATTATGTATTTTTTTTAAATTTTCGTGAAATTTATTATTAAAATTTGCTATTTGTTTTACACTAGATATTATTAAATTTTTTTTCATTTAGTCATTTAGTGTAATGTTAGAGCAATTTGTTTTATTGTTGTAGTTTATTAAAATGATAGTGTATTTCCATATATATTATTGATATTTGTAACTAATTTTTAATGATATTTTGTATAATCTGTTTTAGTTTTAATACAATTAAATTGTTGTTTTGACACATTTATTTTTATTCACTAAAAATAATAATTTATTTTTTAATAATTACATGTGAGGTGATTTTTGTTGATAATTTGAATAACAAATGTAAGTTCGTCGAGCTAATATTTTATTTGAAAAGAACAACAAGGATAAATGTGAAAAAATGTTGAAGTATTTTATTGCTGAGAAAATAAGATAATTTTTTGGTGAGAGATTATCTTTTATTATTAAAAAAGAAGTTGATGTTACATTGTTGAAAATACATAAAATAGTGTATTCCAACAATAAGATGGATTCGAACAATATTGTTGGATCTAATTTTCCTCGTACAAAAGGTTTGAGGCCTTTGGAAATGTAGTTTGGAAGTAGATGAAATACCTGTCGAGGTGTTCAATAACTAGAAACATTTAACATAAAGGGTACAAAGTCTTAACCTTTAAAGATGCGCTAAAACTATCTTCGGTGTTCAAGCAAAGTAGATAATGTAATGTTCTCATAGTATTTCTTTTAAATTTGGTAAAAAAACTTGTTATTGCTTTATCTAGTTGATAAGCTCGCGTAAGACGATCGAGAGTTTCATTAAAGGTTTTTGTTATTATATCTTCTTAGACTGATAGGAAAAACTGAACCACTTTTTTCATATACCTAATCTTTGTTTGGTATTTGGAAGCTATGTTAATGCGTACAAAAAGAAGTTTATTCATTTAAAAAAAATCTATGGAAAATATAGGATGGGAAATAGAGATTGGTATATAGGTAAATATTTCTTACCATTTTTAATACCATAATGACTTTGGCTAGTCACGGTTTTAAGAAGAAGATTTCTTACGATTTGATAAATTGGCAGCCGAAGTAAAAAAATAATCAAATCACCACTCAGAAATACCAAACTTTCCCGTATCACTCGAGAACTTGGAAAAGTAGCCGATGAGAGTCTCTTGCATCTTTAAGCTTTCATAAATCTAAACCATAGTCCTCTCAAAATACTTATTCATTTATACATTCTATTTTCATCAATGAGGTATTTCGGAGGGTTTTGGACATTATGACATTGATATGTTCGAAAATTTGGTTTTAAATTCACTCAAATTTTCTAATTAAACAATAATCAAGTATACCTGTTTTAATTTATTAATTGTGTATGATACATGCGAGATTTCTTAAAAATAGATATGTCTGGTTAGTTGTAAGGGGATCATTAGTGTTAACTTCCAAGTTTACCGTCATTATCCTACGCTGGTTGCTAGTATTATGTTGTAAATACAGAAATAGTATATTTTGTGAGTTTTACTGAAAAGTCCTAAAATCATATGTGTTCTCTTCCTAATTTTTTTCAACTTAGACAAATACACATTTAACTCTGTCGAATTTGTATTGAACGCTATTTTCATATTTCAAATTACGAACTATGGATTTGTTTTTTTTCTTGTTTTATTTAAAAGTTAGAATGGTCCTTCTAATTTGAAGTTTTTATTTTATATTTTTTCTTATAGTTTTTATAAAATCACATATTCAGATATAATTTTAATCTTTTCGATTCAAAGTTTGATAAGTGTATGAATAAAAAATAGACATCTAAAAGGTAATATATGCGTCTAAGGTAATATATTATCGTGTTGTTTATATCTTGACATCTAACCTTAGATAAAAGAAATTAGGTACAACCATCCTAACTAGGGATGGCAATTCGGGTGTTGTCCGGTTTGATCTGATTCGGTCCGACCCGACCTGATCAGGCCCGACCCGACCCAATCCGGTACGACCGAGTTTTGTCCGGCCCAAACATAAAACGGGCCGGATCTGGGTTAAGAAATTATAACCCGCAACCGGGCCGGTTCTGGTTCGGGTTTCTAGTTTGCCAGACCCGTTCCGGCACGACAATTATAAAAATATACAAAAATCAATATTATATATATAATAACAGTAATATATATATATATATATATATATAATAAATTAATATATTTAAAATAAATTAATATATTTAAAATAAATTAAAAAAATATTAAAAATATTTAAATTAATGTTTGCGGATCGGATCGGGTTGACGGACGGGCTAGGATTTGAAAATATAAGTCTGGGAGCGGGTCGGGTCCGAGCTCAAGTGTCCAAAAAGGGGCTCGGGCAGACCGGCTCGAACCCGACCCGGAGACAGTCCATTGCCATCCATAATCCTAAAACAAATATTGATTGTAATATATTTGTAACTCATGCAAAAATATATCTAACAACATAAATTACAAATTGATACAATTCATAACCAAATAATTCATATAATTTTAACAAAATAAACAAATAACAACAATACTTGAAGCATCCACAAATGATATAAAGTGTTTTAATAAGTTAGAGAAACTATAATGTTTTAACAAGTCTAAAAACCCACTGCTTAAGTAGTTACACAACCACCTAAAAAAACTAATAAGCATGATTGTGTATTTGTGAATCTGTTATGTTAGTTAAGTCATCTACAAAAATATCTTATTTCAAAATTTTCAAATTGACTCTTGGACTTTAGCCGTCTCCAGATTATTACGTTCTAACTATTTCTAATTACGATGTATGATTAATATTTACTAAATTTTATGGCATTGTTATGGTACTATCTCTAATTTCGAGTAAACTATATAAAAATATATTAGGCTAATATATATTAGTGTATAAATATATACTAATATTATTGTTGAGTATGGCATTCTTATGACCAAAAAGGTCATGAGTTCGAGTCCCTCTACATACGCTTTCTCGGTTGAGCATGTCACCTTGTGTGGTTTACCTTCTGGCGTCGGTTTGCAGGCTATCGCGTCAGACTGAGGGTTTACCCTGTGCGCACTCATTGCACTCTGAGTAGCGGCTGCGGGTTCCCTCCAAAAAAATAAATAAATAATATTATTAACTTTATAACTATAACTATTGGGTTTGATATAACTTTTTATTGAATAAGTCAGAACTCTAATAAAAATATAAAATTTAGAATAAGAACACTTCACAAAAATATATTGGAATAGTTAAACAACTTTTTTGTATTAACATCGAATTTTTTTTATACCATTTAACTTTAAGGGTTTAGTACCAGTTAAGATCCAAACACCATAATATTATCCATTTACTACCCATATTTTCATATATTTCTAAGAAAGATCCATTTCACTCAAATATTTACCATTTAAGACCCATTAATACCCTAACTATCGTTAGTTAATTATATAAAAGCCTATTAATTTTCCAACTCAATTTTTTCCTTTTTTCTTTCTCTTTCTATTTTACGCGATGTTACAATACCATAACCGTAGTAAGTTCGATTCTTTGTTTTTGTATAATTTTGATTGTGTTATTATTTGATTTCGACGTTTCATTTTGGATTTCTCTTTAGGTAAGTCGATTTGACTATTTAGTTAACTAGATTTCTGTTTTCTTTGTGTTTTTTGGAATTCATCTGATATTTCTTTGATTTTGTAGTTAAATTCTTGTATTGCAGTAATGCTTTGATCACTTTTGGTGTCTTTGTTTTTTGTGTTTTTAGAAAATCTAGTTCGAGAAACCAGTTCAAGCTTTAGTGAAAAATACGAAGTTTTTGAAGATTCGAAACACGTCTATTCAATGTATTACGAGATGTGAAACATGTTTACTATTTGTAGTAGGTGCGAAACATGATTTTTATGCAAGATGCTAGATGCGAAACCAGACATATGATAGATGTGAAACCAGGTAAGGTAATGAGAAACTAGAGTAATTTTTTTTTAAAACACATTCATAACATATTGTGAATGGATCTAGTTTTGTTCGTCTTAAAAAAACAAAACCAATAGTATTTTCAGTTTTTTTTTCCGAGTTACCGTTCAAAATATACATAATTTTTAAATGTTTAATTTTACACTATAAATGAAGAAGATGACTCTTTAGAAGAAAATACGAAACCTTGTTTTTTTATAGATGCGAAACATATTTAAATTTTGTATTTCCAGATGCGAAACCATGCCCACTATGATAGATGCGAAACCAGACCTACTATAATATATGTAAAACCATACATATGATAGATCCAAAACAAGGCAATAAGAAACCAATGTAAAAAAATTCAAAACAAATTCAAAACATATCATTAATGGATCTAGTTTTGTTCATCTTAAAAAAACAAAACCAATGGTATGTTCAAATTTTTTCCCAAGTTACAGTTTTAAAAGATATAGAATTTTAAAATTTTAATTTATAGTGTAAACGAAGAGGATGTGAAACCTTTTTTTTATTTTGCTAGATGCGAAAGCTATTTAAATATTGTACTGCTAGATGCGAATTCAGGCCCATTATGATAGATGCTAGATGCGAAACCATGCCCACTATGATAGATGCTACATTATATATTTATTTTGAAAAAAAATCAAAACATATCATGAGTTATACTAGTTTTGTTCGTCTTAAAAAAAACAAAACTAATGGTATTTTCGATTATTTTATGAGTTACTGTTCAAAAGATATGAACCATTGAAATTTTAAATAAAAAAAAGAATATGTCCAATTTGCTTCATTTTATATAGAAGGGTATTTAAAATATAAAATATTTTAATTTTTCTTTTTTCCTCTATCCGTATAAAGTTTGTTCGATATGTCTTAAATAATCATCCTATATTTTAACTCAGTTTACAAAATTATATAGTTGGTATTTAACAATTTTGTATGTAGTATTATTTTGCTTACTTCCATTGATGCTATTTTTATTTTAAATTATCAATGATTTTAATTTTTAGACCGGATATATATATATATATATATATATATATATATATATATATATATTACGAAGGGAGACTTACCAATAAAGACCCATTCAACAAACCTATTACGGATATATACCTAAATTTTTTAAGAGACTTTATGCTTTAAATACCTTTCTATATAAAATACAGTAACCAACTTTTCTTTCTTTGTTTTTTCTAATTTTAATTTTTAAAGGTTCGTATCTTTTAAACCGTTACTCGGAAAAATAGTCCGAAAATACCATCGGTTTTGTTTTTTTCTAAAACGAACAAAACTAGTACCATTCATGATATATTTTGATTTTTTTAAATATATATTTTACACACTTTTCTGAGTTATATGGTTTCACATCTAGTGCCTGCTTTCACATCTATCAAAATAAAGTAGGTTTCGCATATATCAAAACAAAAAGGTTTCTCATCTAGCAAAATAAAGAAGGTTTCGCATCTATCAAGATAAAGAAGGTTTAGCATCTATCAAAATATAGAAGGTTTCACATTTAGCAAAATAAAGAAGGTTTCGCATCTAGCACAACAAAACAGGTTTCACATCTATCATAACGAAGAAGGTTTCGCATCTTTTTCGCGAAACCTCTATAAATTTTAAAACTTTAAAAGTATGTATCTTTTAAACCGTAACTCGAAAAACAAATCCGAAAATACTGTTGGTTTTGTTTGTTTAAGACGAACAAACTAGTACCACTCATGATATGTTATGAATTAATTTTTTTAGAACAAATAGCGTTTCGTATCTATCAAAATCGTGTTTTTTGCATCTACCATTCCAAAAGAATTACACGTTTCGCAACTATCAGTAGGTACAAATACAAACGTTTCGCATCTATCCTTACTTACTGAAATCGTACGTTTCGTATCTCCTTCACTGAAAATAGAAAATCTGTTACGCGACTGAAATTTCAAAAAACACAAAATAAAAGACTAAAACCAACGAAACACTAATACAATGCTACAAAAAAACTAAATTACCATAATTCGAACTCAAAAACTAACTAGAAATTCGACAATAAACACTACGAAAACAAACAAAAATAGATCTTAAAAAAACAGTTATTTCAAGCTCAAATTTGAATTTCAAACACACACAGCATCGAGTATCTTCGCATAATCAAGTAAAAACACAAATCAAAATCATACGAAAACAAAAAAAAACAAGAAATCGAGTAAAGAATTAATCATCACCTATAATAGTAGAACATTGTTCTATTCATGTAGAGAGAGAAAAATTGGAAAAAGAAAGATATGCGTTGTTAAAAGCTTTTATATTATTGGTAGGGGTATAAGGTTTTTATAAGGTTTTATATGTTTTATATTATTGGTAGGGGTATAAGGTTTTATCGAGTAAAGAATTAATCATCACCTATAAGCTTTTATATACTAATTATTTCTAAATTTATAAGGTTTTTTATGTTAAAATTTATAAGCTTAGTGTTTCAAATAAATTTATAAGGTTTTTTTATACTAATTTAACTCTATGCATAAAAGAGAGAAATCACACTACAATTTCTTATCTGAATGATCAAGATAGTCAGTTGGAATGCTCGTGGAGTTCATAACAATCCTACTTTGTCAAAGCTTAACTACATTATCAATAAAGACAAGGTTAAAGTGATTGATCTCCAAGAGCCCATGGCTAGGTATGACAAAATAGATCTTATTGCTAGAAGGATTGGTTTTCCAAATTACACTTCTAATATATCTAACAAAATCTGGATTTTCTGGCCTAATGATGTAAACATTTCTGTTATCTTTAAGCATGATCAATTTCTCCACTTGGAGATAAATTACGCTACTTTTTCTTGTTTATTTACCTCTGTTTATGCAAAGAACCAAAGAGTGCAGCGTAGACAGTTATGGAGTCAGTTGTGTCAGCTCTCTGGTGATGACAAACCATGGTCTGTTGCTGGAGATTTTAACACTATCTCTTGCCCTGAAGATCAGCTTTGTTGTGCTTCTTATAATGAGTGCAGTGTCGATGAGTTTAATGCTTGCATCAGACATTGTAATCTGGATGATCCTGGTTATAGTGGATCAAGATATACCTGGAGCAATAACAAAATCTGGAAAAGGTTAGATAGGGTGTTGGTGAACCAGAAAATGTTGTCTAATTGGCATGTTCAGGTTTGTCACATGGTCAGAACTTGTTCTGACCATGCCCCTCTCCTTATCACTATCTCTAATACTCAAAATCGACCTTCTAATCGTAAGGGTAACTTTAGGTTTATTAATGCCTAGACTAATCATCCTGATTTCTTAAGTTGTGTTAAGCAGAACTGGGACAAGCATTGCAATGGTGGTCCTAATGTTTTTTTCTGGTACAAGCTTAAGCGGCTTAGAAAGTTTCTTAAAGATTGGAACTATTCTACTTTTGGTAACATTTTCACTAAAGTTTCTGAGGCTGCTAAGGAGGTAGATAATTGTGAAGTCATTCACCAGCAGACTAACAACAGCACTACTAAAGCCAATCTTTCTAAAGCTAATAGTATGCTTATTCTTGCTTTAAAAAATGAAGAGTGTTATTGGCGCCAAAAGTGTTACAATACTTGGCTCAATGATAGTGATGGTAACACTAAGTTATATCATAACTATGTGACAAAGAAGAGACAAAAGAACACTATCAATGGTATCAAAGATGAGGGAATTTGGCTCACTGATCATGATGATATTTCTAAGTCTGCGAAGTCTTACTTTAAACAGATTCTTTCTAATAACTGTTATAGTAACAGTACTGTGAATTCTCAGGATTCTATTCTCAGCAATATTCCTAAGCTAATCATGGACAAGGATAATGAAGCTATTCTAAAGTTTGCCAGCAAGGAGGAGGTGTGGTCTGTTATCAAGGGAATGAGGAATGACAGTGCCCCTGACATTGATGGGTTTAATTGTTTCTTTCTCAAAGCTTGTTGGGAAATTATTTGTAGTGATGTTTGCAAGGCTCTCAATTCTTATCTTCAGGGTAATAGTATTCCCAGTGGTGTTTTTGCCACTGGGATCTACTTAGTCCCTAAAGGCCCTAATCCCATATCTTGGAATAGTTTCAGGCCAATCAGTCTGTGCACAATTTTTAACAGACTTATTTATGGTCTTATTAATCAGAGAATTGCTTAGTTTCTTCCTAATATTATCTCTAGAGGTCAAAGTGTTTTTGTTAAGGATAGGATTATCCATGATAATATCCTGATTATAAAAGAAATGCTTCATAATATCAAGAGAATGCCTTCTAAAGGCAGCACCATTCTTCAATTAGATATGATAAAGGCATTTGACAGAATGTCTCATGCCTTTGTCATTAACACTCTTAAGTGTTTTGGGTTCTCTAATGATATTCTAGCTCTTATTAATAATCTGATATCTAATGTAATGGTTTTTCTTTTGATTAATGGTGACTGCATTGGTTACTTCCCTCAGAAGAATGGTTTAAGACAGGGTGACCCTCTGTCCCCCTGCCTTTTAATTCTTGCTGAGGAGGCTTTGCTTAGAGGCCTCTCTAATATATACCATAATAATAACAGTTTGAGATACTACTTGAAATCTAGTTTTATCTTACCTTGTTTAGCTTTCACAGATGACATTATCATTTTCTCCAACAGCTCTCCAACCTCCATTGACTGCCTTAGTGACCTATTAAACAAATACCAAAATGAATCAGGCCAGCTGATTAATAAAGATAAGACAAAGCTCATTACATCATCAAATTGTTCTCTTACCAATTCTGCTAGGATCAAATCTTCTACCAGATTCAGTGTTGAGCATGCTCCTTTTACATACTTGGGAGTCACGATATCTGCAAACAATAAAGGGAAGCATTATTTACCCCTTCTTACTAAAATCTATAACAAAATTTATGTCTGGGATATGAAGAATCTTTCTTTTGGGGGTAGGCTGTCCCTTATAAAGAACGTTCTCAATCCCATTATTTACTTTTGGATGCAGAATAGTCTGATCCCTATTGGCATTATCAATAAACTTGAGCTTTGCTTTAATAAGTTTCTTTGGAGATCTAGGTATACTGATAATGCTATTCACTAGGCTTCTTGGAACAGTCTGTGTAAGCCCTTTGATGAGGGTGGGCTAAATGTCAAGCTTCTGTCTGACATTCAACTCACCTTCTCTTTTAAACTCTGGTTTCTTTTCAGGAAAAGAAACTCTCTTTGGGCTGACCTTATTCACTCAACCTATTGTAACTACACTCATCCTTTAAATGCTGAGTGTAAAGTTACTGACTCGATCATTTGGAAAAGGCTTAGTTCTGTTAGGGATCAGGCTGATCAAAATGTCTTTTGGAGACTTGGCAGGGGGGATATTGACTTTTGGAGAGACTTTTGGCATGACATGCCTCCTATTGCTAATGACTATGGTTCCAACAGTTATCTCCTTCCTGTCAAAGTTAACTCTTATTGGAAAGATGGTCAATGGGACATTCCTACTCTCTCCTCCTTTCTTTATCAGGACAGATTAATGCATATTGCTAAAGTAAATATCAATCATGATCAAGATGATATAATTGAATGGAAATTTTCTAAAGGTAAATATTTTAACACAAAGGATACCTGGGATAATATCAGATCTTTTCACTCAAAACAAGCTATTTTTAAGAAAATCTGGCACCATTTTATCCCTACTAAACTTTCTTTCCTAAGTTGGAAGCTCTTAAAAAACTTTGCTCCCATTGACAGCATTCTTTCTAAAAGGCATTTTGTGGTGCTTTCTAAGTGTCATTTCTGCTGCAACTGTGAAGACAAAAACCATCTCTTCATCAGTTGCAGCTTTGCCTGGTCCTTATGGAACTATTTTGGTATTTTATTCAGAATAACTGTGAGACGATTCATGTCTCTGAGTCATATTATGCACAGTCGGTTCTGGTCTTCTAATTGTAACCTTCACAATACTCACATTGTTCCTCAAATCATTCTCTGGGTGATCTGGGCGAATAGAAATCATGCTAAATTTCATAACTCCTATGACAGCTTCTCTACCGCTGTTAATCGAATTAAAAGAGTAATCCTAGGCATTGATTCTAAGAATATGCTAAGGGCTAAACATTGGACTGGTGTTTCTAACACATGTGCTGTTCTTGGTTGTCTCACTATAGAAAAGGCTAAAGCAATGTACCTGAAATGGTTTCCTCCGATTGCTGGGAGACTCAAAGTCAACATTGACGGCGCGTGTAGTTTCACTGGAGAAGCCTCTGGTGGTCTGATTGTGAGAAACCATCTGGGTCATATTGTTACTGGAGCTGGCTTCGTTTTTGGAAAATTGAATCCCCTTCATGCTGAGAGAAAAGCATTGTTAGAAGCCCTTATTCTGTGCAGGATTCATGGTTGGCAAGATGTGGACATCGAGTCTGATTGTCTCACTCTTGTCAACAACATGGCTTCTGGAAATGCCTTGAACAACCCCATGGCCTCTGTATGTCGGAGTCTCTTTCACTCATCCATGAAGCTAAGCCACATTTCTCGAACCCAAAATGCTGCAGCAAATTGGATCGCGAAATGGGTTCTGCTGGAAAAATCGGCTCGCCATTTCTCTAATGTTGATACTCCTATCCCTCCGCTTGCGATTATCACCCTGGAAAGTTTGGGTGTGGGTTACATAGACCCTGGATAGGTGTCTCATTTTTCTAATCAGAAGAGAGTGGGTTCACTGGGTGAGCGTCGACCACGAAGAAAGAGTTTTCAGTCCTTTGGTGCACTACACCCTGTTCCTTTCTCCTCTTCAAATCGGAAGAGAAAGTACTGGGAGTGAGCGTCGACCTTGAAGAATGAAGGTCTTCTTTCTCTGGTGCACTGCACCCAGTTCCTTTCTCCTCTTCATTGGAAGAGAAAGCTTTGTGAGTGAGCGTCGACCATGAAGAATGAAGGGTCCTTTTTCTCTGGTGCACTGCACCTGATTTCGCCCCCCCCTCTCCTGATGGTTTAAGGTTCTTTGGAAGCTTTTGGTGGTTTGGTGTTGCAGTGGTAATATGAAGTTTGAAGAAGAGGAGATAGAAGAAAGTTCTGTTCGATTTAGGGTTTGTATTTGATTTGGGAATTTCACTTCCTAGGTCAAATTGCATTTAGGCCTCTATTTTAGAATTGTCTTCAAAATGGTCCTCATTCTTTGTAAAACTTTTTATTTGTTAATATATCGATGTTTTATAAAATAAAAAAAATCCGGGGTAGAAGTTACATAAACGTATATTCAATATTCAGAATTTTGAATATCCTGAAAATATTTTTTTTAAGCAAAAGAGCACACTATATTAATAAAATAGGAACAGAGAGTAACAAATTACAAATTAGAGGCCTTAAGAAAAATAAGACCAAAATGCCTTAAGAAAAATAAGACCAAAATGAAACTAAAGGATTAGGGTCAAAATTGACAAAAGAAGTCAATCCAAACCCTAAATCTAATCGAACCTAACACACAGAAGGCCAATGCCTCCTCAACTTCATCCTCACGACTCCAATCTCCTTTCTTTAGCTTCTCCAGAACACCCAAAATCTTACCGCAAATCTTCAACAAAATCGTCTGATTCAAGATCGATGCCACTTTCAGGACCCTTTCTCTACAGACTTGTAGAGATCGGTTTAGAACTGGGTGTGTGCACCAAAGAATCAGACGATCCTGAACTTTCTTCCACTTCATTGCTGGTAGAGGTGTTATCGGTCCAGGTTTTTACAAAACCGAACCGGACCGCTAATCTTGTCGGTTTGGACGGAACCGAACCAACAAGATTTCGGGTTCAAATATTAGAACCGAACCGAAACCGATAAGAATCGGTTCGGTTCGGTCCAGTTTGGTTTACTGGACCGATATCAAGTTACATATATGTATTTAAAATATTAAACTGATAATTTCGTGGCGGGTCACAACTGCTTAATGTATTGTTGCCCAACTCTTTGTAATAGAAACAGTACGCGTGTTTTTCTTTTTATAGAGGTTTGATGTTTCACACACTGCTTTCACTAACGACGTGGGATTCAAATCCTTCAATAAATAAATCCAATACTGTTTTATCTCTTTCTTTATAACCGTTGAACATTTTTTGTTTATTTTTATTGGATAAATAATTTTTTTTTTTATAAAGGACGAGTATTCTTTGTTTATTTATTATTCTTTATTATCACCCATCATCGATGCATACTAAAAAATTACTTATTAATTTTTCATAGCCAAAAATATAAATATCTCTCCAAAAGTAAAAGTGATAATTAATTTTTCACCGCCCAAAAACATAAATATATATCTCTGAAAGTAAAAGATTTAATCTGTAGTTATTTTGTTTTTTAATTATAGTATCGATAATATTAATGGTAGGTTCATTGCGGGATAATTCTCAAAATACACTAGTTTGTAGCAAGTTTTTATTAATTTCTTCCGATCGGTTCCGAATCGGTTTTATCGGTTTATCGATTCGGTTCTTTACCGGTTTTACTATTTCGGTTCCTTATCGGTTTCGGTTTTAGTAATGAAACCGCAAACCGGACCGTTAAGGTTCGGTCCAGTTTTCGGTCCGGTCCTTACGGATTCGGTTCTGGTCCGGTTCTCGGTTCCGAATAACCATTAACAGCTCTAATTGCTGGGAAAAGCCAAGCCCCAAATCGAAACCTAACACAAAATCGAAATCCCAAAACTTGAACCAACAGCCCCCAACGAGCCTTCAATCCCAACGAAGCAACGAAAATATTTAAAATGCTTAGAATTTATCGAACTAGGTTATAAATACAATTTCCCGTGAATATTATTACATAAAAGATTGTTTGGTGTCCTACTCTATATATTACCAAAATAACCACCGGACCACCATCCAGATTCCAGAACTAGAAGTACCAAACTTGCCCGCATCACTCGACAACTCGAGCAAGTAGAGACCAGAGCCTTCTCTATCTCTCTCATCGGTAAGCTTTCGTAAACCCTAAACCCTTGTCCTCTCAAAAGCCTAATCATGTGTACATTTATTTTTCATGAATGAGGTGTTTGGATGGCTGTGGACCTTATGGCATTGACATGTTCGACGATTGGGTTTTAAATTCACTCAAATTTTACAATTAAAAAAGAATCAGAATCAGGTTTACCTAATTTGATTTATTGATTTCGCACTACCTGAGAAATTTCTTGGAAAAGGATATGCTCTGTGAGTTATAAGGGGATCATCGGTGTGTTCACTTCCAAGGTTTATCGCCATTGTACTGCTTTGCTTGCTGGCACTCTGTTGTAAATGCAGAAAAAAACGTAACCCGTGAGTTTTAATGAAAAATTCTAAAATCGAACACAAGTAAGAAGTAGTTTTGATATTTTGTCTTCCTATTTCTTTTTTCAAGCTAGACAAATACACATTCAGCTCTCGAATTTGTATTTAATGGCGTTTTCATATTTCAAATTGCGAACTATGCTTCTGCTATTTTATCTGAGTTCATTTAAGAGCTGAACATGGTGCTTCTAAGTTCCACCTTTGCTTTTGGATTTCTTTTCTAGTTTTTATGATATCACATCTTCATATATGACTTTAATCTCTTCGATGCAGAGTTTCATTAGCGTATGAATGGCGTGGAGACAGATAGGAAAGAAGGTAATATATACGTCTACCCAAGTTTATATTGTAACTTCAGTTTTGAGGTTCACAGAAGTAACAGCTTGTTTTGCTGTTTTGGCTGTTATTGCCTTCTAAGCTCTTAGTAATTTTCTATGTACACGGTTCTGTTGTATAGACAATATCCATTCTGACTTCTTTTTGCAGAGTGTTTATACCACTCTTAGGCGAAGTTTGAATCAGACACATATAGATTATGCGGTGGCACGAATTTCCACATCTACGTCTGAGGTTGCTTTAAATTCCATCTTTCCTCCATCCATTTCGTACATACCTGGTGAGCGGCCATAGCTCTCATATGTTTTGAGTTCTTTCATTACACACTTAAAATAAGCTTTAAAGTACTTTTTGCATATATTTGCTTCAAGTTAATTTCAGTTTTCCAAAGATAATTGCACGACTCTCCTGCTTCATATCACTTGCTCAATTGAGTAATCTACTATTTACGTGAATTTAATTATAAATCAGAACACTCTCTGTACATCAACAGATTTGTTTCCTCCAAAATTAATTATGGATCAAAACTATCTGTATATTATTATCAGCCAGATAACTGAACAGTTTTTGAGATGAAAACAATTCCAGCACTTGTAGTACGCTTTTTTCTTTGAGGGCGTTTGAATTTATCAATACTCAATCCAAGTCATCTTCAAGATTACTATAGTGGCATTTTTTATTTAAATTAGTAAAGTTTTGTTGAGATGTGTACCTTATTTGTAAAATGTTAATTTGGATGCAGGGCTCACTGGCTCACTGAATGTGTCCTCTAGCTGCCAAACTTTTCCCAAATTGTCCTCCATAAGGTAGAGTTATATATTCTTACGGCAGGATACATTTATTCTTGATTACTGCATTTCCGTTGTTTAAGGTATTAAGTTTTTCAATACAAAGGATACTGGGTGCTCTTGTGTTTGATTTCTTTGGTCTTTTCTGAAAATTGGCCGAGCTTCTTAACACATGTTTACATAGGACATGAAATGAAGTTATAAGTTGATACTGGTCAACAATATTTTCTTCCCAAAAACCAAAAGAAAAAGGAATAAGAGAGTTGTGTCATATTGGAACAAAAAACTAAGAATCTATATGTACGTGAAGTACATTGTTTTTATTTTTCTCTTTTTCTAATACCTATTACAAACTACCCACCTCTATTTAAGGTCAATACTGGCGCATCTCAAACTGATTGTGTGTTTTTTAGTGTAATACCTTTCTATGAAGTAAGCTGGACAGATGTATCATGTTTTACCCTATTGCGATTTGTTTAAGCCTAATATATACATTTGTAATTATTTATACTCATTGCTTCAACTTTTTAACTGGTATATACACAATTCAGTAGTTTGAAGGCACGAAACACCTATCCTATGTATTGTTTCTCTTTTCTTCCGTTCAGTTAGTACTTTTTTATATATGGAGGCTTGATAAAGATATAGTTTTTTAAATCTTGGTCAGGCATTTTCATGCAAGTTCAGCAATGTTGGCCAGTAACAATGTGGCAATTTCAGATCCAAACAATCGTACCACAAAGAAAGGAAAGTTTTCTAGAAAGAAAAAGATGCGCTTCCAAAAAGAACATAAAATTGAGACCAAAACACCTACTGACGCTCCTTATGTTCCTCGTAAACTCAAAGGAACTGGTTTGCAAGACAAAACTGTTGACATATTCGAAGGCATGACCGTTGTTGAGCTTGCCAAGCGTACTGGTGAGTCTGTAACGTCGCTGCAGGATATTTTAATTAATGTTGGGGAAGTATTTGTCTCAGAATTCGACCCTCTCACTATTGATGTGGCGGAGCTGGTCGCAATGGTATGTCTCCTTACACTTGAAGATATGGTTGTAACACACAGTATTGTTAATTATTCTAAAGAAGACGGCGAGATTACTAATTGGAGATTACATTAAATATTTTTCTGGCCATGATCACTACTCATTTTCTGTTATATACTCTGCAGAGAAAAAAATTAATCAAACTGTATATGGCTTATCCTTAAATTCTCATCTCCATCGTTCACGTTCTTAGTAGTGTAAGGATAAATAATTGGATATGAAATGGGTAAGGCTGCAAGAAACAAATATCTCTTCAACTAGTCATCAATGTTTCTTTTTCTCTTCTACATCAAAGGCATAAATGGTAACAAGTATAGGTTAAAATTATTTCTAGGGGTTTTATTTATGCCATCTTTGTTGCATAGTTGGGATTTTTCTGTAATATTGATAAACACAATAAAAGATGGTTAATGGTGTGATTTGCAAGTTTCTAGTTTTGCTATGGGGGAAGTATGTCTAAGTGATGATTTTAATATTGCAGTTAGAAAAAAGGAGCTTGATTTCCTTTGGCATACATTTTTATTGACCTAGTCATTTCGTTTTAATTTTGCAGGAAGTTGGAGTTAATGTGAGGAGGCAACACTCAAATGAAGGCGCAGAAGTTCTTCCACGGCCTCCCGTTGTTACAGTCATGGGTCATGTTGATCATGGTAAAACTTCTCTTTTAGATGCGCTACGGGATACATCGGTCGCAGCCAGAGAAGCTGGGGGCATAACTCAGCACCTAGGGGCTTTTGTTGTGACCATGCAATCTGGGGCCTCAATTACATTCCTTGATACACCTGGTCATGCTGCTTTCAGTGCAATGCGAGCAAGAGGTGCAGCAGTAACAGATATAGTTGTGTTGGTTGTAGCTGCTGATGATGGGGTGATGCCCCAAACTCTTGAAGCCATATCCCACGCAAAGGCTGCCAATGTACCAATCGTTGTTGCAATAAATAAATGTGATAAAGAAAGTGCCAACGCGGAGAGAGTAAAAATTCAGCTTGCAACGGAAGGGTTGCTGCTGGAGGATGTTGGTGGGGATATTCAGGTCGTTGAGGTTTCAGCAATCAAGAAAATTGGGTTGGAAAGCCTGGAGGAATCTTTACTTCTTCAAGCTGATATGATGGAGTTGAAAGCACGGGTAGATGGTCCAGCTCAAGCTTATGTGGTGGAGGCTAGACTTCACAAGGGAAGGGGTCCCTTGGCTACTGCTATAGTAAAAGCAGGGACGTTAGTTGTTGGGCAGCATGTGGTTGTGGGTTCGCAGTGGGGCAGAATAAGAGCTATTCGGGATGCCACAGGGAAATCAACTGAACGAGCAACACCTGCAATGCCTGTGGAGATTGAGGGGTTGAAGGGTCTCCCAATGGCTGGTGATGATATTATTGCTGTGGGATCAGAAGAGAGGGCTAGAATGCTTAGTGAAGGAAGGAGAAGGAAATTTGAGAAAGACCGGCTAATTAAGATTAGTGAAGGTAGGGCAAAGAGTTTAGAGACAGACGGGCAGGTTGGTGAGATGGAGAGTTCAGAGGAATCAGAAGAGGTGATTGAGACGGTTGAAATGCCAATCATAGTAAAGGCAGATGTTCAGGGCACTGTTCAAGCTGTCTCAGATGCACTGAGGTCTTTAAGTAGTTCCCAGGTGCGCGTAAGCTGTTACTTATTTTTATTTTCGTAGTAAAAGCATATAATTAAATAGAAAAATTGTTTACATCAAACACCGGGGGCGGCATTCCCCTGTTTACATAGGTACAAAAAATACAAAAATACCCTTCACTGTGGCTGTTCTGTTGAATCACCTCTTGAATTAGCGTTTGTCAATCCACCCTTTGCTAGATGGTTTGCTTCAGATCATCCCATTATATATTTACACATCCTCATACTTTTCTGATTTGTTAAAATGAACTCAAGAAAATATTCTTGTATCCCATACTATATATGGAGTTGAGTACAGCAGAGATTGCATAGTTGTCAATATACTTTTGTTCACATTAATAATAGGCGATAGCAGGTAAAAGAAATATTAGTTCATGGAGCAATTAAAGAAAACAAATCATCAAAGATTGTTTTGTTAACAAATCCAACTGTCTGTCCATTCGGTGCCACAAAGGGGTTAGCTATTGATAAAAAGACCATAGTTTGGAGGTGTATTTAAGGGTCTTCATTAGATTACACATAACTTGAGTGTTGGTCCTTGTTTCTATGTTATTTTATTTCTCACTGATTTCCAGTATGAAAAAATATTCTTAAAAAGTGATTGTTTAACCCTATAGCGTTGTACTCATGGTTGTCATGTTTTGCCTTACCTTATTAGATGCGTTGATCTAAGTAACCTGCGTTTTTTGAAGAAAAAAGTTAGAGAGCATAAAGATGCAGTATATATAAGTGTAAATGTTGTTGAAGCAATTTTATTCGATGATGTGTCTTTTAACCCTTTGTGTATGTTTAACATCTTCACTACCAGGTTTTTGTGAATGTGGTTCATGTTGGCGTTGGGCCGATTTCCCAATCTGATGTGGACTTTGCAATTGCCTGCAAGGCAAGTATAGTTGGATTCAATGTGAAGCCTTCGGCAAAAAAGACTGCCACTGAAGCCACAATAAAGGTGCCTTCAGTCGAACAGACGGCAACTAAAGCCAACATAAAGGTATCAATATTTTTCATTCACTCTCTGTTTTGGATCTTTTAGCCTTGTCGTTTGGATATCAAATTGTTTGGAAGTAAAATAAATTATAGAATTTTTTAAGGCCTGCCTAGAAAAAATACAAAGGGCAGTTTCTTTGGACCTCAGGTGGTTGTTAAGGAAAAATAAATGGTGAAAATTGTTTCCAATAATTTTGAGTTAGATTATATATATATATATAACAATTTTACCATTTTCATGAACCAAAAATGTTTTATTTTTTTATTTTTCTGAAGATAAAAGTAGTTTTTTTAAAACTCTTTTCCCTCTAAAGTTTTGAGATCCAACATAAGACAAACTAACTCTATTGCTTATGCAATTGGCTTTAGATATTTCACCACCGTGTAATCTACCACCTTCTAGAGGACATCGGGAAATTGATTGTAGAAACGGCTCCTGGTACTAACGAAACTCGGGTAGCTGGAGAAGCAGAAGTGCTTAGTATTTTTGAGCTCAAAGGACGTAGCAAGGCTAAAGGCGATGATGTTAAAATTGCAGGGTGCCGGGTAAATGATGGCCGCGTCACCAAATCAGCGACTTTGAAACTTTTAAGAAGCGGTGAAGTTGTCTTTGAAGGATCATGTGCGTCTCTCAAGCGAGAGAAGCAAGATGTAGAAGCTGTGGGTAAGGGGAATGAATGCGGACTTATACTTTGTGACTTTGACGATTTTCGGGTTGGGGACGTAATACACTGCATGGAACAAGTAGTCAGGAAACCTAAGTTTGTTTCGTGCGAAAGCGGAGCTGTTCGAATTGAGTGCTAAAATTATATTTAGCCCATAATTTTGATCCTTTTATTTCATTATAAAAGCTAATTCAGTGTCTGCATATTTAGGAGCAGCAAAAGTATTCTATCTTATAAGATATATTTATTCATATTGTAGGAATTTGATATGAAATTTTGTTGTACACTGGAAATAAACTATATTGACTTGTGTGCTTACAACTAGGGAGCCTTCTTAACGAAGGAGAAATGTGTTGTGAATTTACCAGTAGCTTCGCTATGGTTTTTATTTTTATTTCTAATTCCTTGCAACATTATATTTTATACATATGGAAGAGGATAAAGGAGGGCGGAGGAGCTCACCTTGTTGGAGGCAAAGAAATTGTTTATAAGAAGATCGTTTGTGTTTTTTATTTTATTTATTTAAAATTTAAGTAACTTTTACTGTTTTAAAACTAAGAATAAGACTAGAAATTAAGCAATTGATCCCTCTCACTTTATCCTTTCTTTTTTCCAAATTCAAACTTGAAAAATGAAACCCTTGCCATGTTAAATAATTACGAAATTACAATTATACACAAGCTAAAATATTAACCGTAAACCATAAATTTTCTGGATTTGACTGCTCTTTTGAAGATTTCATTGATGAAGAGAACTTCTATACAATAGTGGTAAATTTTATATATTTAGTAACGGTTGTTAAAAGAAAATGTTAAAAATATTATCCCAGAAGAAATATTAAAAATATTATGCCAAATAGTATTGATCAAGGAGAAATATTAAAAATATTATGCCAAACAGTATTGATCAAGAAGAAAAGATACCATATATTACGTAGAGGATAAGATCAATATTAGATCTAAGAAATCAATTGGGATAGTTTCTATCCGATCAAATAAAAACTTGCAAAATTTATTACAAATATACTTAAAAATCAACACTTGCGATATTTAGTATAAAAATACTTACGAAATCAACACATTGTGGTATTTTATACAAAAATATCTGCGAAAATGATACTAACTAGATTTAATACAAAAATACTTGCAAAATTTAATATAAAAATATTTTTGAAGAAATAATTCAAACTTAAATTTTGGACCATTAAATATAAATATAAAAATTAAAATATGCTATCTTATAAAGATACAAACAAAAACAAATATAAAAAACCATATGTTAGATTTGTAAAATTGTACAAAATAATAGCTGAAAAAAAATCTCAAAACATACCATGATAGGAATGGAGTAAAATTGTTCGGGTTAAATGATCGGACAAAAAATAGGACATAAAAATTAAAATTTTAGTATGGACGAGAGAACCAAAAAAAATATAAATAAATATAACCAAATAATCATCGATTCCAAATTTTTAGGTCGGATTTTTTATTTATAATGTTAGGTTACAAAGGTGAGAATATATTAACAAGATAATATACACTCATAAAGTGCTAGTTTGACTGTATTTAATTGCAACTGATGTTTATTAAATGTTATAAGACACTTATCTATTTAAGCTTAACTTTTATAAATTAGCGTTTCACTATATTACATGTTTAATCGTTATAAGTAACCAAACGCAAACATAGTGAGAGAGAAGTAAAAAGTTATATCCAATAGTCCAAATAAAGTTGATCTACTGCGTTGTTAATATCTCGTCATTGTCGTGCACATAAAACATGGGTTTGGTTCTCAACTGAATAATCAAATAGGTATGGCTATATATACCAAATTCACCTTGAAGTATACCCAAAATTAATATTTGACTTTTCGTTTGACTTTTTTTTGATATTTTTATCTTCCATCAGAAAATTAATATCTAAATTGCCATTAAGTAAAAAAAACTACTAAGTGTATCCTGAGTATACCCAATTCACCAAAAGTCCTATTTCGCTATTTATACCCAAACAAACACTCTTCTTTGCTGAATTTAGTATCCAAATAGTATAGTTTTCTTAAAATTTTTGAAACCTAATTCAAACTTCCTAAGAAAATCAAGAACATTCAACCTAAAACACAAAATCGATCATGACCGAAGCAGAACTAGGGATCAGCGTGGAGGAGTTGATGTCGCCGGAGAAAAGGGATGATGAAATTTTGCCAGAAAAAGAGATGGAGTCGCCGGAGAAGGAGCCACTGTCGCCGGAGCAGCCACCACCATCGTCGGAGAAGGTAATAACCAAACCGGTGGCCCATGCACCATCGGTTCTAGGCCATGGAACCGATGGTGCGTAGGTGACGCACGGCCGGTTCTTGTCCTTTGAACCGGCCGTGCGTCACCTACGCACCACCGGTTCCATGGCCTGGAACCGATGGTGCATGGACCACCAGCCGGTCGGTTCCATAGCCTTGGCACCACTGGTGCTGAGGCCATGAACCGGTGGTGCAGGGGCCTCAGTCTGCTCGGTTCTGAGGCCCCAGCACCACCGGTTCATGGCCTCAGCACCGGTGGTGCTTAAGGTCGTGTCCGGCCGGTTCTGAGGCCTAGAACCACCGGTTTTAGGCCTCAGAACTTTGGATTCGCGCATGTTTTTCGAAAAAAATCAAGATTTTTTTATGTTTTTAACTATACCTGAATGTTTATTGTGCTTTTTTGTTGTGTAACAGGGGACGAATGTCGCAAGTGGGACTGAGGCACCTTCCGCTACTGATTACAGTCATTTGTTCTTCACTACCGAGTTCTACACACACGACGCGTTGGTGAAATGGGTTACGAAGATAGGAAAACTTTATGGTATGGTTATCAACATAAGTCGGCGCGACAAAGTAAACAACAGAAAAAATCCGAGAGTTTATTTCCAGTGTAAGAGGGGGGGGGGAAATATACTCCAAGGGTTGCAGAAAAAGACCGTAAACGGAAGTCTACGGGAACGAAAAAGATTGACTGCCCATTTCAGCTTCTCGGATCAATGGTTGCCCCAGATCAATGGAAGTTAGAAGTAAAATGTGGTATTCATAACCATGAGACTTCTATACATCTAGATGGTCATTCTTTTGCTGGCCGTTTGAATGATGAAGAGATGGAATATGTTGAACGAGCGACCTTCATTGGTACTAACCCCAGAGATATACTGAATGGTGTGAAGAAATTGAACGAAGATAATGTTTCTACTATGCGGACGATCTACAATGCACGACAGAAAAGTCCGGTTTTAAAGAAAGCGGGTAGGTCACAACTTCAGTTCTTGTTGGGTGAGCTTAAGACATAAAATTATTATGAATGGCATAAATCTGGTGAAGACGATGGACAAATCATTACAGATTTGTTTTTTGCCCATCCTGTCAATGTTGACCTTTTGCGGACATTTCCGACAGTTTTGATTATGGATAGTACATATAAAGTCATACGATATGGTATGCCATTGTTCGAGATAGTGGGTGTGACGTGTACCGGATTGACTTTCTGTGCGGCATTTGCCTTCATGTCGGGTGAGAAGTTAAACAACTTCAAATGGGTGTTAGAGTGTATGAAGTCGTTGATTTCCATTCACGGAATTCAAGAACCTCGGGTCATCCTAACCGACAGAGATTTAGCATTGATCAATGCCATAGAAGTGGTATTCACAGAGACAACGCATATGTTATGTCGCTGGCACATAAACCAAAATGTTCAAGGGCAAACAAGAAAACACTTCCTCGAGAAAAGTGATCATAACAAATTTGTTACTGCTTGGAAGAAGATTGTGTATGCAGAATCCGAGATTGAATTCGATCACGCCAGACGGGACATGCTATTGGAGTACAAAGATTACCCTATTGCAATTGAATATACTGAAAAATCGTGGCTCGATAAGTACATGGACAAATTTGTTGTTTGGAAGACAAACAAAAACTTGCATTTGGGACATTGCACAACTAACCGCGTCGAGAGTGCTCATTCTAACCTAAAGCGTTACATACGTACGAGCAAATTAAACTTCGAGTTATTTTGGGGGAGGGTTCATTCGCTTGTTGAAATCCAACATGCTGCCATTAGGTCGTCGTTCGAGAAGAGTCGTTACATAGCACTGCATAAGTTCGCGGATAAACTGTTTGATGAGATTCGAGGCAAGGTTTCCCACATGGCGTTAGAACTATTTTTCTCCGAAGTAGAGAAGGCCAAAGATACCAAGATGGTCGCTATTGAAGATGGGTCAGATGTTAAAGACACCGACGTCTGTATATGCGCTATAAAATCTACCCATGGTATACCTTGCTATCACCAGGTCCGCAAGTGGCGTAAAAGTGGAATGTCTGCCTCTCTAGATGCTTTTCACATCCACTGGATAAGGTTAGAAATAATGCCTCGTACATTCCGTACGACCATGGAAATTCTCAAAGATGATCTGCTAAAGCTAGTAACCAATGTTATGGAGACAAAAGATGAAAGCCGTATCAAACATATTTACAAGAAATGGTTTAAAGTTGTTTATCCTGAAACATCGTCATTGCTAGAGCCATTGGAGAAGCAGAAACACCGAGGCCGCCCACAGGTGAAAAGAAAGTTGGTAGTGGATACATCATCCACTAAACGGGACATGAGCGGATGGGAGTACCCGCTAAAAGAGGATGAAGCTAGTCATGACGTAGTCATGCAGTATTTAAAACCAACAAAAGTTAAAAAAGGTAAAGCAGTTGGTAGTGAAAATACGATTCGGGCAGATGTGCCTAAAGTACCTCGTACTCGTACCTCTTCCATTGCCTCGCTAGGTAGCAACATCGTACAACCGTCCATTGATCGAGTCACAGAACTAATACATGACCGGAAAGGTTTTTTGCGTTGGTTTCCGATTCACTTCAACCCTTTTATATCGGGTATTAATGATGTTAAGCCAGATGACCATTATGGATATAGAGCAGTTTCATTCGGGTTGTATGGTCATGAATAATGTTGGCGAGGTGTTCGAAAGGAAATATACGATGAACTAATGGAAAACTACGACACGTACAGCAAGATTTATAACGGTAAAGAGGATTACCTGAAAGTTGCAGAAAGTATAAACTACTACGAGACACCAGCATCACCCAAATATTGGATGACAATGCCTGAAATGGGGATTGCGATTGCAACCAAGTTCGAATGCATTGTTCATTTTGTGTCACTCGTAGGGTCTCACAACTGTAGGCATACTTTTTTACTTCTGCGCGGTAAGCCCCCCCATTATGGCCCAAAGACGTGAGATTGGGTTTGGATTCGTCGATACTAACCACTTTGTCAATGTAAGTCATTCGATATATGGTTATGTTTTTCTCACCACTATATTACTCAATTGTTGGTTCTAATTTAAGTAGTATTAAACAGCTATCAATCAAGCCCCTTTGCCCTTGCGCATGCATACATCCTACGTGGCAGAAGTTGAAGAGCGAAGAGGCTACGCATTGGGAGCTACCAATAGTTGGTCGCTGCAAGAAATACACGGAACTCGAAGGGAGAAAGCCAGTTTGTTCATTCCGAGAAGTAACTAATCTTGATGAATTTGTTTAGTAGGTTTATGTGTTTTGGTCGGGTTTATGTTATTGTTTCGAACTCATTTGTGTCTTTTGGTCGCTTTACGTCATTTGTAAGGATTTATGTTGTTTAGAACTTTGTTTGTTTTACTACATCGTTTTGGTCGTTTTGGTCCTTCCCTTTTATTGCAGTAATTCATGTAACTTACCAACTTATAACGATACGCCAATAATCATTTCATAACTAAAATAAAACATCGCAAACAAGCAACAACAACATCTTCTAAACATTAGTACATAACTTGATATAGAACAGACAGTTAGTCAAAATCGTAGCCTCCATTGTCGCTGAGAATACGCACTGTTTCCTCCTTCATGACAATTTGAGAATGAACGTATTGTGCCATTTCCAAAGACAAATAGTCTGTGATCATTAAACCGAATGAGTCGAATGCTTCATTCCTGACTTCTGGGGGCTCGTTAAACACCAAGAACATCGGTCCACTAGTTATAGACTTGTACCTAGTGGCTACCTCCTGACGAGTACGAGATCGAGGCATTTGTCTAGATGTAGACATTTTGTCGTACATGAAATACATCATACACAAAACTTCATCAAAGAACTCATCGGTATTATCGTCCGGCCGTTTGAACTTCACAGCTTTCGCAGCCTTGAGCAGATGAGCATCATCAAACACACTCCAACCCATTAAGAAAGACTTCAACTATGTTAGAAAGAGAGTTTTGTGTGTTTGGTGTTGTAAGGTAGACTTCCTTATATATAATAATGAGAGTTTACTTTGGCGGGAATTTAAGAGCGCGAAAACAGAAAACGCGGGAAAAAAAACCGGGAAACAAATTCCAAGATACAATTGCGCACCATAGGTACTGTCTTCTGTGTACCTATGGTGCACAGGCTACGGTACCTATGGTGCACAGTCTGGTGCACCATTGGTACACCACACTGTGTACCGATGGTGTCATGCACCGGTCGGTACATAACGTGCCGACCGGTGCATGGTACCATCGGTACAAGGGGGGTTGTATCATCTGTACATACCCCTTTTATCGATGGTACTCTGCACCATGGGTACTGTCTTCTGTGTACCCATGGTGCACGCACTATTGTACCATGGGTACGCAGTAGTGTGCACCATAGGTACCACTGACTGCGTACCCATGGTGCACAATAAGTTGTATTTTTTTTAAAATTGTTTTTGTGTTATGGTGTTTTTTTGACGAATTTAAGTGAATGTTATGGTGTTTTGGTGTTATGGTGTTATGGATTTTAAGTGAATGTTATGGTGTTATTTTTGACGAATTTAAGATGAACATTGTTAAATATATGTTATAGAGGATTGATTGAAAGAATGGTTCGACTTATGTTTGTTTGTGGAATCTCAATTATAAAAAACGAATTCAAGTTAAGTACAAAAAATCTAAAAGAACAATAGAAGCAGTAGATAGTAGATGTCATAAGTCATATTACAAAGTAGATGTCATAAGTCATAATACAAAATACGATAGTGAAACAACTAAGAAGTCCACGAGAATGAAAGATCACAACAACGCTAAAACAAGTCCGATAATGAGGACAAACAATCAAGGAGAGAAGAGCTGCAGGACTTGATCTCTCCACCTAAGCGCACCCGCTTCCCCACGCTCTACGGGCATAGTAACAATCGAGCGAACAGCGTCTAACAGTCTATCGTCCGTGGTACGTGGTGGTGGAGTAATAGTATGCCAACCATACTCAGCCAGGTACCTCCAGTAGGTGTTCGTCGCAGACTGTCTATACGTGGCAATGGTAACTGTCAATCGATCCTCAGAAAGCAAGTGCTGACGCCAATCTAGCCATGCGCTCTCTCGCCACGTGTACCTCGCTAGATATCCTTTCCTGTAACCCGGTCGTAGTACAAGTGGGAGTTCTGGCTCATCCTGAACCCGTCCAAACTGGCGCATAACCCGATCAGGCATGTAGCCCTCGACCGTGCTCATCATCCGCAAAGGATCAACAATGGTGCGGATCTCCTGAACGGGGAACTGGAATCTAATGTCCTGGTATGGCTCAAATATCACCTGTTACAAAACAGTAAAACAATTAGAGTGTTTTAAAATCCTAAAACTTAATATCAAAATGTTAATGCAAAAAATATATTTAAAAACTCACATCTGCCTCCTTCTGATCAGCAAGGAGAGTACGGACAACCGATTTGGGGCGGATGTTTTGCCCAACAATCCGCTTCGGTAGCCACTTCACAATCCTAGGCTGTCTCGCTACGTGGTCAGCATTGTCTGAGGCCCTAAACGCGGGGAAGTGGTCGTAGATCCAGCAATCGAGCATAGCTACAAAACCATAAAGGTTATGCTTCGATGCTTTCGAAGCATCACCCAAACCACGGAAAAGGAATGCCAATGCACTCGTACCCCATGCGATGTCCCACAACCCAGAATCCATATTCGCTAACCCGTACAAGTAGTCAGCCTTGACGCTTTTCTGACTAGTATCCGCAAAAATAGTACAACCAAATAAGAACATAAAGTATGCTCGTGATACCTGACGGATAGTCTCAGCATCAGTCTGCTCGATGTAGCGCCCCCTGGTGAAAGTCTCCCGCAGCCACTTTATCTTGAAGCCAACGCCTCTGGTGGACTGTATCTCTGTGCGTACCTCATCCACTATCAGACCTAACATACTAGCATAGTAGCTGTATGCCTCATCACGTGGAGCCGTGACTACATCCAGGGTCCGACCAAATATAGGGAAACCTGTAATGCAGCTGACATCATCGAGCGTAATCGTTATCTCCCCAAATGAGAAATGGAAAGTGTTGGTCTCTTGATGCCAACGCTTAACAAAAACCTCGTCAAGGACGGAATGTGTGAAGTACTGAGGCAGGTGGGCTATAAGAGGACCAAAAGGAGTCCGCGCCAAAAATCGCTGCACATCTGGCTGAGCACTGAGGTCCCACATACGAAGCACATTATAATGTGCCTGTATGCCCAGTGTAGTGCGACCCTATAAATTAAAAACTAAGTCAGAACATAATAATAGTAAAACCTTAGACTAGACGTTTAATAGTTAGGTACTTACCTGTCCGATGAAAACGTGGTACGCCTCATGCTCATTGTAGTCAGGAAACAGAGGGATCTTGTTGCATTTGAGAAATGCAAACGTCTTTCGCTGCTCCTCAGTGTGGATGGCATCTATGTGCTCCTCATCGATCGTGTCCTGCTCAGGGTCCCCAGTGGCATCCACCCTGTCACTAACAGGTGGTGGATGTGTAATAGTATGCGCAGGGGACAGAGCTCTGTGAGAAGGAGAGAGAGGTGGTGGATCACTAGCAGTGGGAGGTGGTGATCTACGTGTATGTGATGACGACGTCTCTCGTCGTGAGGAGCCTCCACCTCTTATATCAATGTCCGCAGTCTCTATGGCTTTTTCCTTCCTTTGGCCATGCTTGATTCGGCGCAAAGACCGATCACTCCGTATCCTTTCCTCCTCCTCCCTAAGACGAATAGTCTCAGGGTCGTCAGGTAAATCTCGTTCGCGCTTGGCATCGCGGACCCGCTCATTCTCAACCGCCCGAACAGTCTTAATACTCTTCCCTGGTGGTGGCGGACCTGACCCAGGGGGATACGCCCTGGATCGAGGAAGACGTCGCTCCTCAACCGCGTCTGATATACAAAAATACAAAAAAAAGCACCAAATTAATAACAGTAACATACAAAATTAAAATCATCAACACTCTTATACGCATGGTTGGCTAACTTTATAAAATAATTTCTTACAAATTTGAAGTTTTTTTTAAAAAAATGCAAAACTGTAACTTTTGAAACAAAATTTGGATATTTAAAAAAAAAATCAGCGCACCATAGGTACGCTACAAGGCGTGCCGAGCGGCACGGGGGCTAGTGCCGAGCGACACAGGTGACTGTGCCGCTCGGCACACCTACACGCACCGATGGTGCTGCCCAAGACGCACCACCGATGCATCGCCGGCCATTCTCCAGCCGGCAAGTTGGCTGGAAAATGGCCCCTAATTCCTATCTAAACCCTAATCTGTCTACCTAATTCTATCCTAAACACCAAATTCAACCCTAAATCTAACCAAAAACTAAAATTCATACCTAAATCTAACAAAATTAAGAAACAAAATTAATTTAGGAACTTACGTATGAGGCGGCGGAGGGTTTTTGTTCTTGACCATGATGAAGGAGGAGGAGGAGGAGGAGGAGGAGGAGGAGGAGTGGTGGTGGTGGTTCGCCGGAAAATATGCGAGAAAAGTGAGAGTGAGATTTTAGAGAGAAGTGAGAGATGTGAGTGAAGTGAGAGAAAGTGAAGGTTAAAATGGTGTGGATGAAGTTAGTAAAAAAAAATTGGCTTATATACCCACAAAAAGGTATTTTTGGAAAAAAATGGGTATACTTAGATCACCTTTGGGTATATTCAAAATTGGGTATACTTAAACCTGAATTGGGTATATATAGCTTGACCCTAATCAAATATTGGTTTTGAGGTTAAAAAAAAGCATGACCGAAACATAGTCAGTTGGTTCAGATGAGAAGTTAATCTTATGATTTTGATTTTCCTAAGCCAATTGACCGGTCTAAAGAACTTTTGATGTGATTGGATTGTCACGTTTTGTTATTCTCGCCTCTGTCAGGTCCAATTACTATTAGTTGCACTGTCATGATTCTGAAGAGCTCAATTCGTTGTTGACTTATGCCTCGTTAAATATTTCACCAACCAAAAACTTCATTAAGGATAAAAAACTTAATTACGAAAAAAATACAAAAGTATGTAACAAACTGTTAAACTAACTGGTAATATTTTTCCAAAATGAAAAATATTGTTGGTAATTTTACCAAAATGGATAATACAGAACAAAATCATTAATATTAGCCACAAAATAAAATTGACAAAAAATTAATAAAATTATACAATGTATAATTATACAATGTATCGAGGGTGCGTGAAAAAAAAATTCAAGGAGTCAAACTCTTAAAAAGAAAATAAATATATAAAAGATCTGTAAAAAACATGCGTGTGAGAATTTTCATTTTTAAGAAGGGAAAATGGTTGTAGACCACTTCAAGGTCTATCAAAGAAAGTTGAACACGTAGGCCTTACATAGTATGATGGTAGGTTGATTTTACCAATAGTTAGCTTAGTGACAGATGTACGATTGAAATAAGAAATATTGTTTTAATAAAATGACGATAATATTTTGTTGTTCTCCAATCTTCCCATGCTTCTCATATTGTTATAAATCACTATCTTTTTCACGATTATTTTCTATAAGAAAATCTTCTTATCTTTCTTACTTTATGTTCTAAAAGTATTTTAGAACCAAATAACACGAAGTGAATCTAATCATTCAGAAGAAAAAGAAAGATGGACGTGGAGAACATCCAAAACTCGGCCATTCACTTTAAGAGGTAGCTACCTGTACCGCTAGTTTCTTTCCCCTGAATCTTTATGGTAAATAGTCGACAGAGAAGCTAGTGATCGATGTTATATAGGAATATTTGCATATAAGGAGAAATATTTAGACAAATATAGGCGTCCTTTTACCGATTAATGTAATTCAGTAATATGTGATTTAAGTGAAAAAATGCACACTCAGCGTTATTGGATCACAATACAACATCCCAACATCCATGAAGATTATGCATCCCATCAAGGGGAAGTACCGAAAAACTATTTATGCTACATGTATAAGCTCATAAAATACATCTTCTACTACATGTCTATGCATAGCCAATACAAGGTGGTCACATATCTTTCGAATGTCGAAATAGGTGGATGAGAATTTTCTTTTTCGTCTCCGGTACTTAGGAGATATTCAGGCTTTATCGGGAGGTGATCATTGCTAAGGATTGCACCTATGCCAGTAAGTTGCTTACTTCAGATTTTTATTTTATAATATTATAAGAAAATTTTCGATTGCATGTTGAATTATTGCAAAATACACATATTTTTTTGTCGATACGGTGAGCTCGGGGAAGAAAAAGTTCCAGTGCTTGGGCATGATTGCCCTGATGTAATGAAGAAAATTATATCACGCGTTTCGTTACCTCGAGAATTTTATTCCACTTAGTAATGCCTAGGGAAGGCGGGTCGTAGCAGGTGTCTCTTCCTAATACGAATATGTTGGTGGACCCTATCACTGCTGTTATTGTTCGATTAACTTAGAATACACAGATGTGCCTAATAAGTGTGAAGCTACTCTTTTTCTAGGTATGAAAGTCTCTCTATGATGAACTAGGTCAGTCTGGCAATCAAGGTTGAAGTTTTATGTGATGAACAAGGTTTTCACGACATGACTTTGAAGCATCTCATGATGACATAGAAGAACATAAAACCTATGGTTATGGACCTCGAAGATCTGGCAAAATCCAAGACAAAGAAGGCAAAACATATAAAATTAGAGGTAAAGTGGTGACATACAGATAAAGAAAACTCCGCCTCAAAGACTAGCGCTTATTGACAAACAAATCAAACAAATGTCACATGGTAGTGAGCTAACCATGAAAAAGATAAAAACTACTAAATGTAGTAGTAATGCGAAGTCGACATATTGTGCTGTCTACTCTGTGATGATATTCTCAAACATAGAAAAATAATGTTGTGGGATTGTGTATCGTGCCCTAAAGGTAGAGACTTATTCGCTCAACCCTTGCATGATGTTCCTAGAAAAAGAATAATATATCATACAAAATAGCCTCTCATTTGGAAAAACAAAATCTATTCCAGCCAGATTTCAAAATGATAGTCAATGGTTACAACAAACAACTACTGTAACAGTCGTTCCCATAAAGCATAAAGAAGTAGCGGCTTGGCAAGTAAAGGCCGATCTAGAGGATAGTTTATTTATATCTCCTTTTATGTTTTTGTTGTTGCAAATAACAATGTCTAATGTAATTTTATCTTTGACTATTTTCCTTGTATTTGATATGATGGTGAGAGTACAAAAATAGCATAATGGTAAATATTTGATCTTTGACCGCTGCTATCACAACATCCCTTGGAGAACGGGTCACTGACATATGAGATATTTCTCTCAGGAAAAAAATATTTAGAAGACCCTCAAGTCCCTTTGGAGCGGGAGCTAGTTGCTAAGGAAATGTAACAGATTATACCGACTCCTGATTGGCCGAGTGGAGAGAAACATTTTCAAAGTAGAGAAAATTGGGACCTTTTGGGACATGCACCAAAGAAGGTGATAAGAACTCGAAGCCTTTCAACCAACATGGATATTCTTAAGGAGAAATCTACAACTGAAGGGATAACTTACACTAACAGTTGGTTTTATAAGAAGAGTCGAGTGGGCTTTAGATAATTCCATCAGGTAATTTTATAAGGAGCGAGAGTTCCATGATGCCGAGCTACATAAACTTTGGAAGCTGTTCCTAATAACCTATACTAAATTTGGCAAGAACATTGAGGATTCCCTTGTCTGATTCATACACCAAACATGGATAAACCGGACCTTGGCCTTTACCAGATAGCTAATACTCGTATGATCAATGGCGGGTGGGAGTCAAGTGGTCATTAACTAATGTGCCTAAGGATTTTCTATGGTGGGTGGAAACACGGGAGCAAAAAGGCTACCAGAAAAGATAAAATAGGCATCGACCCCTTAATCAGAAAGTTCTGATGGAGTGTAAAACATATCCACTCTTAGACGCTCTTCAGAAAAGGTAAGCTGTATTACCAAAGAATTCTGCAAAGTAGTCTCATAGTGGAGAAAAGACTACTCATTTAGAGATGTAGGTTACAAGAAATTGGTGTTATTGTGGCATGTAGTTTTTTGTCTTTTAATGTTGATTTCTTCAATAAAGCTAAATATTCCTCGCAAGTACAAGTTGCTTAATAAGACTAACACATGCCTTGATTGATTCTTATTGTGTTTTTTCTTTTTTCATTTTTTAAAGTAGTTTACACATATTTTGTTTGTTAATTGTAGAACAATTTTATACAATTTGAAGCCCATTTAAAAAAGCCTACTTCCCTTTCAATGAGAGACAATTTTATAATTTGTTTTTCAATAAATATGCGTTAGTGTAATAAGTTCTCAAATAACTATTTCTAATGCTCATTTAATTTAAAAAAGTGTTTTGGTTCGGTTAAATTCCGAATGATTCAGTTTATCCTCCTATTTTATTATATATATATATATTTTGGTTCGGTTAAATTCCGAATGATTCAGTTTATCCTCCTATTTTATTTTATATATATATATGATAGTGTAAGTATGTTAAATAGAATAAGTGATGTGCCGTTTATATTATTTTTAGGAGCCTTTTCACCAACGACAATCACATCGAACCTCTTTTAAGGTGATCAGTTTTGGATATAGAAGTTAGATAGCGACTCAGAAGCCTATGTGATGCAGACAGTTTAGCGCTGGAATTTATGAAAACTGGCGATCACCCGAAGAATGCGGTGAATTGACAGTTTGGAGCTCCGGTGTCTGATTTTGACCCACAGCACCTTGTTTCGAAGGAAACGACGTCATGAACGCAAGTCACCAGCTTCGCTCGTGAGCTATGGGCCTTTTTGGGCATTTGGGCTCATCTATCATCTTATTTTGCGTTTTTAATACTTTAGGCTATTTTAGTAATTTTCATATTTTTAGTTTTAGGGTTTCACTTGAACCCTTATATAAACATATCTTCTATACATTATTGAGGCAGTTGTTTTTTATTAATAAAATTAGGGTTTTTATCCCTCTTTAGCTTCTCTTGCGTTTCACTCTGAATCATAGTGGTATCAGACACATGCAGTCCTGCGAGATGGTGCGAGGAAGAACCAGCGGTCGCGGTGGCGCTGCAGTGACTAGAGATACAAGTGATTTCGATGATCGTGAAGTTGCTGACCTACGCCGTCAGGTGGCCGATCTTACCCGTCAGATGGCTGATCTTAACGCCAGGCAACAAGGCACAGAGGTTGAAGGTATCGATAACCCTTTTGGGGAGGGGTTCGAACAGAATACTTCTCACGGCCGACGCTGGGAGCTTGGATTTAAGGTAGACATCCCGGACTTTGATGGTAGCCTTAAGGCAGAGGCGCTTATTGATTGGTTATCCCAGATTGAGGAAGTGCTGGACTTCAAGGAAGTTCCTGAGGAGAGAAGGGTCGCATTGGTCACCATCCACCTACGCGGTAGGGCACAGGCTTGGTGGCAGCAAGTGAAGAAGAACCGTGAGCGTGAAGGCAAGGATAAAGTCCGCAGTTGGGAGAAGTTCAAAAAAAAAATCCGCAAGGCTTTCCTTCCTTACAACTTCGAGCGGGAACTATACCAGCGACTCCAGAATCTTCGTCAGGGACCCCGATCTGTGGACGAGTATACAGAAGAATTCTATCAGCGGCTGGCTCGTACGGATGTGACCGAGTCGCCGCATCAGCGGGTATCCCGCTATATTGGTGGGTTGCGGCTTCAGCTTCAAGATATGTTGAATATGTTCGACCCGTGCTTTATTTTCGAAGCCCATCGGCGTGCCCTCTAGGCAGAAAAGCAGTCGGCTCGCCGGACCCAGACTGGCGTACGGACCGGTGCTCCTTCAGGGATTTTGGCGTCCAAACCAGTTCCCCGTCCAACCCCTGATCAGATCCCTCTTGGGCGCGGTGTGCCAAGCCGTTCTTCAAGCAATTTACGTTGCTATGGCTGTGGCGAGTTAGGGAATCGTCAGGTAGAGTGTCCAAATGCTGCGGGTGCTAGGGGTCTTTTCTCTCACGAGGCGTTTGAACCGAATCCCATTGTTCTTAATGGTCCTCCGAAATTTGATACCTATGATGATGACTTGCCTGAGGCTGCGGAGGAAATTGTGACTGGTGATGTTGGAGCCGTGTTGATGATGCGTCGCACTTTCCTGTCTCCTCGCGTTCCTGATCAGAGTGACTGGGTGTGGAATAACGTGTTCCAATCAATTTGCACGATCAGCGGGAAGGTGTACACCTTCATCATTGATGCTGGTAGCTGCGAGAATGTTATCTCCGAGACAACGGTTTCAAAGCTCGGGTTGAAGTCAGAATCGCACCCCAAGCCTTACAAGCTCGCCTGGCTGAGTAAAGGTACTAATATCATTGTATCTAAACGCGTGCTTGTATCTTTTTCTGTGGGGAAAACATACCAGGATGAAGTGTTTTGTGATATTGTACCTATGGATGCCTGTCACCTATTACTTGGCCGTCCTTGGCAGTACGATCTGTCTGTTGTGCATGATGGTCGTGCAAATACTTATTCATTCCTCTTTAGGGTAAAAAAGATTGTTCTTGTGCCAGCGAAGCCTCGACCCCTAAGCATTGGCTCTAATCCTTCCACAACGACTTTACTGTCCCGTGCTCCTTTTCAAACAGCCATGGAAGAGGATGTTGTGGTTTTCTTATTGTTTTGTGATCCTGTTGTGACTGATTCCCATGCGGACCCTAGTCCTGTCGTTCAGTCTCTTTTGCAGGAGTTTGCAGATGTGTTTCCTGAGAATTTGCCACCCGAGTTACCTCCTCTAAGGGATATTCAACATCAGATCGACCTGGTCCCTGGTGCTGCTCTCCCAAATAGGCCCCACTATCGAATGAGCCCGAAGGAGCATGAAGAATTACGCCGAAAGGTGGAGGATTTGTTGGGATAACGGACATATTCGGGAAAGTCTCAGCCCATGTGCAGTTCCGGCATTACTCACACCGAAGAAAGATGGTTCTTGCCGTATGTGTGTGGACAGTCGAGCTATCAACAAGATCACTGTTCGCTACAGGTTTTCTATCCCTCGCCTGGATGATCTGTTAGACCAGTTGGGTGGTGCTTCTGTGTTCAACAAGCTTGATTTGAAGAATGGATACCATCAGATTCGGATTCGTCCTGGTGATGAGTGGAAGACGGCGTTTAAGACGCGTGAGGGTTTGTTTGAGTGGATGGTGATGCCGTTTGGTCTGTCCAACACGCCTAGCACGTTCACGCGCATCATGAATCAGGCATTGAGGCCTTTCATCGATAAATTTGTTGTTGTTTACTTCGATGATATTCTGATCTATAGTGCTAACCATTATGTGCATCTATCCCATTTACGTGAGGTGTTATTGGTGTTGCGTCGGGACAAGTTTTATGCTGCAACTGCCAAATGCTCATTTATGTCCCCATAATTACTATGGGACTTCAATTCAGTTCATAAATAAGTTGCACAGATCGCAGCATTGCACACTTGTTTTAGTATCGATATGTATTGTAAGCCAGTGATAACTGGCTAATAAGATTCATATATGGAGAGATTTATACCCGTAATGAGAAACTTCTCTTTTGTGGAGTTCTTTGAGTACAAAGGTTGATTCATCCAAGATTACGCATAGATACAAGGATCTTGCTGACTCTAAAAAATATAGATTTTCTTCAAGCAACATATAGTGGGCCTAGATTATTTGAGTCTCTATCAGTCTTATATTGTCTATATTGGTACTATTATCCTCTTATTTAGTGTAAAAGTTCATGAGGAAGTCTGCTAGACCCCGGACTTTGATGGTATTTCTTTGTTTGAATTCATAAATATTTCAGCTCTATAGACTATCGTGTTAGTGTTTTGGATATGTCATAATTTTGAAGGATGCTTCTCAAAAGAAACGTAGTTTAACCATAATCGTGTAGTCTTGAAAATATGATTTTATTTTTTAACAACAGCCACCAAAGCCAACGCTAACCTCTCCGGTTGTAAGACAACACTAAGATCGTTATTAGAGAATGCTAAATATTAATAAATAATGTAATATGGGTTCAACCCTACTAGGAGTTTAGGTGATGGCATGGTTCTTTGTTTGTCCTGCATATTTTATCGTATTTTGGGCTCCAGTTTAAGTATCCGACCTATTTTAGGACTCATAAAAATAGGGTGCACTTGTTAATAGCTCTGTAAATGAATCGATTGAAAACAATCAACCTTATATCAAGACATGGACCTATTTTATCGTTTAAGTGACTCTATTACTGCTAAATTCGATTGTTGTATCAAGTCTCATCTGGTTTCTTATATACAGATTAAGTAACTATAAAATTTAACCTCATACATTGATAAAATGTATGATCCCGCTATAAAAATGATGTTATACTAAATATATATAATACTAATAAAATAAATTTTGTTAATCATAGTTATCGTTTTTTACAAAAATATCATTCAACTAACTAAATACAATTACCATATTTTGAATCCTAACATATAAAACATCTCTAATCTCTTTATAATAAATTTTAAAAACGTTTTTGTATTTTATTTTTTTCAATAAATCAAACTTTTAAAGGTTGGTAAGTTAGGCCTCTTTACCTTAATTATTTTCTTCTTTTGTTCTTTAAGCTTAGTCAAAAAAATTATTTTCAATAATAAACATTGGCTTAAAGATCATTAAACATTGTTTTTTTTCTTGTCTAATTGTCATTTTTTATTGTTTGATTTGTAGATTTAGTAACACGTCTATAAATTTAATAACAAATATTTTATTAGACATTTTTAGCTAAAATTTTAATTTACTTAAATGTATATATTATTAAAAATAGGTTATTTTATCATTTTAAATGTTTCGGGCTATTCCATTTGATTTATTTTGTATATTAGTTAAAAATACGGGAGTCCAAAGTGTAGAATAAGCAACGTATTTTATATATTATTTTACGTTCTTTCACACAACAAACAAGTAATGTTGAACCTCTTTTGAGTGTGATCAAGTCCAAATACAAAAGTTAGATACTCGGTTCAAAAACTTCTTTGTACATGAATGCTTTATTTTGGAAGCCAAAATGCACACGGGTGCTCTTCAGCATGAAGGTGTTGTTTTGGCACAAGACAATGCGACTTTGAAACAAGTAAGTTATATAGTAAGAATTTGTAACAATTGTGGCATGACATCAAAAATTTATTACGAGAAATATACCGCGTTAAAACCTACCTACACAACCAAAAGCAGGAAAGAGTACATCCAAAAAGTATAAAGAAAAGAAGAAGAAAGTTTACAATTGTGGAAACAATTATCTAAGAGTATACATTATGTTCCATGGTGTAGGAAGCCTTAAATATTTAATCTTCTACTGGTGCAGCAAGATTTTCCTTTTGCATGTAATAGTTTATAGGTTCATCATTTGATTGGGCGGCTATAGTGTAAGGTCCTAACCAATTTTTCCGTAGTTGGCGAAGAGATTTATCTTTGGAATGGAGGAAGACCATTCTAAATACTTGATAACCTACCTAATAATCTTAAAAGAGGCCCTTGGAGTCATACCTGATAAGGTGTAAATTGATTCAGAGGTTATTTAGGTAATTATGTAATTATTGTATTAAATTTAAGGTAGAAGTTAGAGAGATAACTAAGATTTTGTGTTTAATTTTCAGAGAGATCAAATCTCAACCCCTTAAATGTAGTTTTTTAGAGCTTTTATAGGCTAATTTTGGATTAATGGGGCAATCGGTTCATGTCGTAGACATAAGTCAAACCCATGGATCAAAGAAGCCCATTAAGCACTTTTAGTTACACATTTTCTAATATTTAATGATATACCAAAACACATAGCTGCGTTAAACACAAAGCTTATTCAAAAGATAAATGAACATGGTAAGTATAGAATTTATCTTAGGTTTAAAATGCCCCCTCGAAGAAATCCAATCATATCTCTATTTACCATACTCAAATATTTTCGATCCCCATATATACCTACTGGGCTTTAACATTTTACAGTGTTATGTGTGAAGATGAGTCTTGATTTTGTTTTTCTTTATCAAGTCTAATTTGGCCAACGACTGACATCATTTGTACTTCATAATTGATTATTAAAAAAGGAGGCATAAATATGTTTGTTAGAAACATATTTTCTATCTCATAGACTAAAATGACATTTTTCTTCCTTATTGTATTATTCAATGTAGTTCGAAAGGGCCATTGTACTTTTTGAAGTGTATCAATTCATTTCCATGTAGAGCATTCGATAAGGAGACGTATCCATTCTAATAAGGTATGATTATTTAATTCATTTTTATTTTTAGCTCGCAGATGAGTAGATATTAAAAAATGTTTGTTTATTTCCATGATTCTGCAAAATAATGCAAGTTTTACCTTCTAAAAGTACATGATATTATTAGTTAGGATTTCTCTAAAGACCCATACATGTAGCAAATATTGGTTCGAAGGAATGAAATGATCTTTATATCTATTTTTCTCCAGCGACGCTACTTCAACCCATCTAAAGAAGTAGTCAACGACCAACAAAAGGTACTGCCGACCCCTTGACCATTTTTGGAATGGTCCCATAATATCTAGACCATATATGTCAAAATGAACTGTTTCGGAAATTGACTCCATCAATATTACTATCAATTTTGTGAATTTTTGATGATAAGGTTTAAATATGTAGCTTAGTCGAACCCTAATATAATAAAGAGTAAATGTAACTAAATATGGTGTAGTCTTATCAATTAAGCATATGCTTCAGTTAGGAATATATATTTTCCTTTCAGAGTTATAGAATCATTCGGTTTAACTAGGATTTCTTTTAGTATTATATAAGGAATTTATATCTTTTTCCCTATGATTCATGGACCTAACACTATAAATAAGGACTCTGATCTAAGACCTCATGACCAAACTTCGATTATTATACTATATTGATTGTCTTCTTCTTATCTCTCCATTCTTTACAACAACCCTAATCTATCTTTAAAAAATATCACATTGCCTTGTATAACCAAATAATTTTACTCAACTTCATCAATCTCGTCTATGGAAACCGACTCATACCTAGAAGATTCTCTTATGTAATATTATGATCATACCAAACTATCCCCATAATCACAACAAAGGAATTTCTCTCCACTATGGTATAAGAAATGAAATTGTGGTCCCAAGAGAAAATTTTATGTCCTCCTTTAGAATTATCAACTACGATGAAAGAACTAACAAAAGTTTCCATCAAGCTGAACTTGATTTGGTAGAATAAAAATAAATCAATACACATCTCTGAATGAATAATTACCGAATGTTAAGGGGAAACATATACAATTCTAAGAGTAGGATTGTGAATTTCAAGTTTGGGATAAAATAACAAGGAGGGTCTTCCTTCACGGAAAATCAAAAGCTCTTGTAAGCTATGGAGAAAATAGAAAGGACCCTACACAGTAAATGCTAAAGTTAAGTTAGGTGCTTACAACCTAATGGATACATAAAGAGATTTTCAAGCACACACATAGAATATGGAGAATCTGAAACTTTATGTTTGCTAAAGAATATATTCTTTCAATATTCTTTATTTCTGTAAAATATTTTCTTTCTTATTACATTATTATATATATTTTTGTGCTATTTCGTACTACGGTGGTCGGGTAGTTTAAATGAGGCCATATATTATTATTTAATTTTGATGTCATCTTAATTTGTGCCTTCTAATATTTATGTATTAGAAATTTGAATGGGTATATACTTCTGAGCAAGAGCATGAAATGTGCACATCCTTGCAAGCCAAAACATCAATTTGCAAAGTGACTTCCGAGTTAGAGCACCAATGTGCATAGGCTTCTGAGCCAGAACATCAATATGAAAGTGATTTCCCAGTCATAAAACCAATGTACAAAGTGATTGATCACCCTGAAAGAGATTCAACACCACTTACTGTCATTTGAAAACATGTATAATCGATTTAAGTGATATATCACTTTCGTTCTATAGTGTACTTAAAGTAGTGTCAACATGTATAAAAAATAAAAAGAAAGATAACTTGAATCAATCGGAAGGTAGTCGAAATAAAATTTTTGTTTTAAACAAACGAATATAAAACAAAATATAATTATATACATCCAAAATGAAAAAAATATTATTGTAGAACATATTTATTGATAAAGAAAACACATGTTCTCTATTGATAAATGCAAACCCAACGCCAAATGACTTATAAGTTATAAGACTTAGAGTATGATAAAAAAATTCTAAAAAAGAGCCACATAAAATAAAAGCTAGTTAGTACAAAACCAATATTAGCGAAATCAGAATGGTGTTACAAATAATTAAATTTTGTTCAACTAGAGGACTTTAGTACTAGGAGGTTTGACATGAAAATATGAAGTATAAATATCCATAATCCTTGGTTAACGACATCTCTTCTTTGATAAAACCTCTGGTGCAAGATTTATTGTTTTGTCAATACCCCCGGTAGAGGAACTAATCCCTTAATAATGCCTCTGAGTGAAAAGTATTTTCTATATCCAGTCTCTTTTTATGAAAACAATTGGTTGAACTTCATACATTGCTTTAGCTTACTTGGAAATAAAAATTACAACATATTCACAATCCCCCACATGTGCATAGTCAATAATATCTCTTTCATCGGTCTTCTCTATGAATTTCATTCATCGGTTGGTTGTATACCTTATTCCCTTCACCAAAATTGAAACTACGCGTACACTTACGTAGTTAAAAAAATTTACTTTGACGTTTCATGGGCTGTACCAACTCATAGAAAATCCCAAGATCCACGTTAGGCATGCCGTTAAAAATTTGCAAGATGAGATTAACCCCTAATATTTGTCCATTCTCTAAGGCTTTTGATCAACCCTAAACTCCTGCACTGCTATTAAAGTAACTTTGTACATGAATCCTTTCTACATTTGTGGAGCTGGTTGGATCTTGGGTTGAAGACCCCGTCATTTCTCTCTTTGTGACAGACAAATAAATAACATATGATTTTACCAGAGCATGTATTTTCTACGAGACCAATCTCATATGAAATTAAATCTTATAAAGTTAAAGAGGTTGAGGTACGGTTGATCCCATGTCTTTCTCGAAATATCACTTAAATGCTATAATGTTTTGTCGCACTCTGACTCCGCATGATCAGCAAAAACTCGAAGATATTATGGACAAGGTAAAAAGATGGTTATGTGATATTAAAAACAAACTCGTACAAAATAGGGTTTGAGCACTAACTCGTCTCTCTATTATATCGAATTTAGTGATAGATAGTTCCTGAACTTTCAAAAGTCCGCTGGTAATCCCTTGACTACCCAGTTTAGATAAAGTTAGTCCATTGCGTGTGTTGACTATCAATTTTTGTGACAGATAGTCCATCAACTATTAACTTTTGATAAAATCAGTCCTTTAACTTTCTATTTTTGATAAACTTAGTTCCCTTAATAAACATGTGCATAAGACTAACTTTATCTAAAATGGATAGTCCATGGACTACCAACAGATTTTTGAAAGTCCACGAACTATATGTCACCAAAATAGATAGCCCAAGAACTAGCAGTAGAATTTTGAAAATCCATGGACTATTTGTCACTAAATACAATAGTCACGAACGATTTCTTTTAAAAGCCTACGAAACATCTCGAGGCAAAAACATTTGCCTATAACTGAAAAGTCTTTGGTGGTAGTAGCATGTCCAATGAGTTTTCCCATCTTCTACTCTTCACTAATAAAAATGAACGTTTTTCCAGCTCTTTCATGAATTTGACAGGTCAGTTATCACTTGCAATGGGACGAAAATCAACAAGTTATAAAACGAGTTTAGATCCACATGGAATATTTAAGCAACATTATTATACTCTTGCATTAAATACGATATTTAGCATAGTTCACCACCATGATTATTGCTATGACAACATCTAAATGGTGAGGGATAATTGGTTAGGACACATGTCTGTTAATTAAAAAAACGTCTAACAACGCCAAATGTTGCACATTTTCTTAAAAACAAAACTCACAAAACAGGTCACTCAGGTCAAAAAATTTAGAGATATAGATGATTGATTTTTCATTCACCGACCCCAACCCTACATCTACTTTATCATACTAAAATATTTCTTTATAGAAAACTTGTGTCATGTTATTGAAGCTGGTACTACTGTTACATCTTGTGTAGTCCAACCAAAAACATCCAAATTCTTGGATAAAAAGGTTAATAAATCTAATGGGAGGACCTCTTGTAAGGGATGACTGATACCAACTATATGTCATATTCCAAGTGTTACTTATTCCAATATTTTTTCTGGTTCCACTATACACAAGGACTCTCTTGGATAATCTATATCGTTTAAATTATGGAGGATCCCTTTTAATTACATTTTTAGGAACAAAATGGCTAATGTAACACTATTTTGTTAGGCATTGACCGCCGAAAAATACTATGATCCTTCTATTAGCCATTGATACACGTTGGATACTGATACATGTTAGAATTGTACCATGCCCGAACCCGAACTGTTAGAAAGCTCAAAATAATTTATCAAGCCATAGTTGATATATGCTCGAAAAGTGATTTGATTCGTTGATGTTCAAATAACTTTCATAAACAAAGTCATTATGGAAAGTGATGGATTTGTCCCAGATAAATGTTTTGAGTATAAACTCTTTTTTATGACTTAATTCAATCTGAATAATACAAAGACTCTAGAGATTTATTCATAGTCATACAAAGAAAGACCAATTGGTAAAAATAAAATAATTCGCTTTGACTTTCTTAAAATAAAAGTTGATAAGTTTAAAGACTAAAAAATAACCCTTGGATAATAAATATGAAATAACTCTCATTGACTCTCTTAAAACATAATTAAATGAGTTTAACGACTTCAAATCTAATGCTTGAACACTAAATACAATATAAATATGCTTGAATTTTGAATTTTTCCATTTTGATGTATACAAGAAGATCTCCTCATCTAGGTTTTGACGAAATAAGTTGATATTGTAAAATGACTCAAAAGTATATTTTTGGCCTTTATTACTTAGTAATATCATCTTGAACTGTAAATGTTCCGAACTAGAACAAATTTCTCACATTATTTACTCAAATTAAATGCATTTCTTGATCAGTAGCTAAACTGTAAGTTGGCTCATGTTCCATTGGGCTTATAAGGCTTTCCACAACCTTGTTGAACTCTCGGCGAATTTTCCTTGCTCTTGAGCGTGTTATAAGACTAATTCCAATATTTGGTAGTACTTTAATTATCTCATATTGGTTTTTAATCAGATATGTTTAGATGTCCTCGTCATTTTAGCAAGCTCTACATTTTCTCATGCCAAAACCCGAGCTGTTACTAAGCTTAACATATGATCTTCCCAAGCCTTAGTATTATAAAGAAGCTCACAAAAAGATTAATGCTTGTACCATGACCGAACTGTGGTTTATAAAGGGTTCAAAAATGCGTTAGACCAACAAGAAACTTATTTAGCTAGTAATTCCATTCAACCTGTGACATAATGGCTAGTAACTATGTAATTAACATAATACTTATAACTACTACAACTGTAACTGAACTATAGATGAAAACTCCAAACAAGGAGCTCATGATGCTCGATTTCTTGCGCATCTGACATTACGATTCATGTACCCTGTATTATTCAAACATTCTTCTTCCACTCATGATGCTTGATTGCTCGATTAGTTGATTGCGCATCTAAAATTACGATTTGCTTCCATACAACCGGGACTATTTAGAGGTAAACGATGGTGCTTCATCTAATTCTATCATACACTACCGGCCAATCATTTCCCACTCTTTACACCATGTCAGAACTGATTTTGTCACCATGAACATAGAAAACATCTCCCATGACAGAAAATTCCCATAGATATACATTCATGAGCATGATCTGAAGAAGAATCTATAAATAATAATGAATATCTCCATCATAGTTCTATGAAGCTCACTCACGGAGCTGACCTATGACCGTTGCGAACCCAACCATGTTCTGCTTAGACCCAAGCAAAATATCAAAAAAGGAATGGGCCGAAAGAATTATCTTACAGTTGCTCACAATCATTCTCTATGTCATGGAAGCCTCGACGTCAGCCAAACATGGTCTGGAACCAAGGAAAAATTTGGTCAAGGGAAGTATAATTCGAAATATTATATAGCACCATCACCTCTAGCAATAGAGATAACGGAAGATAGTCTGTCCTAAAGATATGGTCCATTAAAAATGGATAAATACGACAAAACAATATATCTCGAGCACCATAATAAGTAATTCTAAAACGTGATTCTCAAATTCGGTAATGAAGATATTCTCATATGATAAAAAATCTCCATGATATTTCAAGGTAACACTCTGTCATTATTTCAATCTTTACCTCTTAGCTCGATTCACACGTTAGAATCTATCTATATTGCATTATGTGATCAATTCATCGATAATAAAATAATATATGGTGACTAAGCTATATCATCTATTGCAACCATGAGACCACCAAAATCATGTACCATTACACTCATAGGTTTGTCAACCTCAACAACCTTTACCATTTCCACGACTATGTGGTATGTGTTGCATTTCGTTAAGGAATTTTTATGGACCTCATAACTAAAGAAATCAATAAAAGTAAGACTCTCAACTTCAGGGAGATCCTTGTGCGAATAAAGAAGAAAATAAAAGTTGAAGAGATAATGCAAGCAATGATTCTGGATATGCAAAACACCTATTCATCATACCACCCGACATATTTCCCATCCTAATCCGCACATGTAGCTTAGGTTCAACCATGTAAACCTATTATTGAACCATCTCACTGATGCTATTTTTTACAAAAATAAACTCTATAACTGATATTTGACGAACCATAAAAGGCCATAAATCTCAAAATTGTAGGGGTTCAAACACCTACGTCACCAAGCTCACTGAGGAAATAATTACGATATATGACCGTCTAATATTTAGTTCTCTTCTGAAATTCAGAGAAAACTTATGAAATCATAAATAATTATGTAAGTATCATAATGGTAATGATTATCATACATAAGAATGTAAGACCTTGAGATATAAAATTTGATATCTCATCGACAAGGGAAAAATTTAGAAATTTGTTAAAGGTCGAGCCCCTAAATATTTTAAGCTTGCTCAACTGTCGGCGCCATGGGCCAAACCTCGTACGATAATACCCATGGCTAGAACGTCATCGGCTGTCCAAACCATGAGCCTCTATGAAGTCTACCATAAATTTTTGGATCTTAATCTGAATAGGAAGATCGTGGGAATCATTGATGGATGGGACACCCTCGCATATATCATAAAATCTTCTAAAAAATGTCACATTAGTGACCTTGGTATTCAACATAAGTCAGTAAAACTTTAGTGGTCTCCCTTCTCGCTGATTACATTCAAAAATGAAGACTAGGGGGTAGTAGGATCCTACAAAAAAGTTGTAGTCCTCTACAGAAAACTGTGTTTGTTTTCCCAAGACGTTGGGATTTTAGAGAAAGTTCATCATGGGGAAAGATGTTCCTACCATGATAGTATGGATTTGGAAATACGACCTCATTTTTCTGGCTACCATTAGGATGAGTTTCTCCAACTATAAATACCTATATTATGTAGCAAGAAATAAATTTTCTCACGGAATAAATGGCTCAACAGATGGTTGTTTTCCTCTTTTAGAAAAAACTAAACTTACAATATGCTTATAAACTTCTACATAAATATAAAGAGTATCACATAGGTTCAAGTATATAAATATTTTGGGGAAGTAATATTCTCTTTAATATTATAAAATGATTCGTCACATTCTGTTGTCCGGTTTAACTGTCGAACGCCTTTGAATAATTTGAAAAATGGGGTGCACTTGTTAAAGGATTGGGAAATAAACTCGTTGAGGTAACCAACCTGTTGATGCAGACTTACATATCTTTAATTGATTGCAGTGGCTTCATCGATATATACCTAAATGTTTCTTCATATATGGTTGGATAAGGATTTATTTACCAAACACTAGTATGTTGAACCTGTATTCTTTATATTGAAAGATATTACCTTATAATAGTGGAGAACTATCTCAGTCATGAAGAGTATATGCTCTTTATCGTTATGGTTCATGACGATTAGACTATATACTAAATATTCATACATTAAAAATAATATCTTGTTTACACATGTTGCATCCACCAACTCGTCAATTCTCAAGACCGTGAATAGATCATCCGAACATGTTTGGTTGAGGTTGGTGAAGTTCATGCGCATCCTTCATTTTCTATTTTGCTTTTTTTATGAAGATCAGATGCACGGGCCAAACAAGATATAACACTTTTGTGATATAACATATTTTGTTTAGTTGCTCGAGCTCAGAAATAATTGCACTAAAAACTTTCTCATAAGAGAACTTTATGTGTCTTTACTTGATCGGTTTACAACTATTTTTATTGATAACTTGTGACAATTTATCAAAGTCGAGACTTCTGTGATGTCATGCATATACCAAAAAAAGATATCTAGATTTTTGAAAAGAATGTCTATATATGAGATCGCATAGCTCCTTGTAGGTCATCCTCTATGTAAATCATACGTTTGAAAGTGAGTGTGAATTCTTATACTACTTCCCAATGTTTGATATATGAGGGGAGGGGGTGGGATCTCTTAAGTCATCTAGATCATCTAGATGGATGAACGCCCCAATCAATTGTTATTCTTTCGGACTGTGAAAAGTGGTGTAGTACTTTCTAGCGATGCATTGATTGTTGTAGATAATGTTGGTTATATAACCTATGCATTGGTGGATATTTGATATGTTAGCATACATTTAATTAATCTATGATGGACTGAGAATATCATTTTAGAACGATGGTTTGTCTACTATAATGAAAAAGCTTTGGATTTTTTTTGTAAACCTCTATATGAGAGAAATTTAAAGTGTAAGCTCATTAATCAATAGAGTCTCAATTTTGTTGAAACCTAAAACAAACCTTTATTATTCTTCTAATCTATTATAAAACAACCAATTTTCGCCATACTTCAAGAGTTTTGAGATCTAGAATCACATATAGCCAACTCATGATATATTATAAAATTATGATTGAAAATAATATGATTTGGATGTCTGTTATATAGTTTTTGTTCATTTGGTTTTAAATTCGTGTTTGGAATGTATATATTCACTAATTTTTAACTACAAACTCTAATGGTACATTTTAAATTTGTCTATTTTTGGAGTTCAAGTCATTTTTTCATGTTGACATTTGTGTTTGTGTAACATTTTGATTTTGGGTATTGATTGTCTGTTAGTTAGTTTGTTTTATGTTTTGAAATTCTAACCTTGTGTAGCAAGATGAAATTCTAACCTGGAAAGTTTACTTGTTTTCTTGGGTGTTTCATTGTTCATTTTTTAGACTAGTCAGTTTCTTTGTAGCTTATTGTATACCTTCGAATTCTGAGGGTGTACTCAATGTTCAACAACCTTTATCTGATCTAAGGATGACAATGAGTCACGTTATGTGCGGGTATTGCTAAACTCGTGAACCATCCCGTCTTTATTTCTTGAAACATTCAGGTTCGGGTAAGAGAATTTGTTTCCCACCCCCGAACCCACCAAGTTTGGATACCCATCCGCGGGTACCCATTGATCATTTATTTATCTATATATATTTTTTTCCTAATTCATTATCCAATAAAAAATAATAATAATAATAATAATATATTAAAATAATAATAATAATAATAATATATTAGGGAATATAAACTCTTGAATTTAGTAATGCATCTAATAATTAAATAACATATTTATTAAACATATTTAGTATGTATGATTTATATTTATTTCAAATTTTAATAAATTATAATTTTTTAATACATATAAATGTATTTAAAAATTGTAACTTTTTTATAAAAAAAAATTATTCAATTTAAATCGTTATATTTATTTAATATATACTAATTTCAAATAATTTAAATATAATAAATTATGAATAATAATAAAAATATCAAAAGCAAAATAATAAATACATAAACATTAAAGAATAAAGAACTAATTGAATTATATTATAATATAATTTTAGAATTTATAAAATAATTATATATAGTTGTACACAATTTAAACAGGTTTCGCATCTAACAAAACAAAGAAGGTTTCGCATCTAACAAAACAAAAGAAAGTTTCGCATCTACCAAAATAAAGAATGTTTCGCATCTATCAAAACAAAGAGGTTTCTTATCTAGCAAAACAAAGAAGGTTTCGCATCTAACAAAATAAAGAAGGTTTCGCATCTAGCAAAATAAAGAAGTTTCGCATCTAGAAAAACAATGAAGGTTTCACATCTATCAAAATAAAGAAGGTTTCACATTCTAGCTGAATAAAGAAGGTTTCGCATCTATCAAAATAAAAAGGTCTAACACTTTTTCGTTTATCCTTTGAATTTAATTTTTTTTTTAAAATCTACATCTTTTAAACTGTAACTCGGTAAAAAAATCCAAAATTACTGTTGATTTTGTTTTTTAAGGCGAACAAAACTAGTACCACTCGCGATATGATTTAAAGTTTTTTATTTTTTTAGTAAAAAAAATGTATAGATTAGGAAACAGAGAGTGGTTAGAGGGGTATAATCGTGAAACATTATGCTCTTTGTTAGCGCAATGGAGTTTGTGCTCTTTATTTTGAGAGAAACCCAAAAAAAACGAAAAGATAAAATGACTGGAATAACAGGTCAACATATACATAAACAAATATGATTTTAACAGCAGAGGGGCCAAATACTTTATACGAATATATAGTAATTTTTACAAATTAATATAAATGAACAGGAGTATTTAGGAAATTAGTGGGTCTGAAATGATAAATATTTGACTAAAACTGGTATTTCTTAGAAAAACATGAAAATATGGGTCTTAAATGGATAATAATTAAAGTTTGGGTCTTAAATGATACTTAATCCTATATATAATCTATTAATTTTATAATACTAGAATATTTTATGTAGAACGGGTTCGAATTTTCCGTGGGAAATTTTTTAAACCCATAACCCATCCCAAATCCGATAGATAGTAAATTTTCAGATCCACAACTCATCCACAATTTTTTTTAAAACCCATAACCCATCCGATCAGATCAGCTTGGGTTGGGTGCTCGCGTTTTCGAAAAAACTGCCAACCAAATCCGTTCTCTTATATCTAAGGATAAATCTTCTAGTACCCAAGCCGTGGATGTTATTGTATCTTTACTTATAGTGAAATATTTAAATGAAACTTACCTAATTCCGATAAAATAATTAAAATTGTAACAAAATTAATTAGCATTAAAAATATATTAAATTTTTTATATAAATTGTTTAGCGTTAATAAAATTCTTTTATATAAATTGTTTAGCGTTAATAAAATTTAGCACGGCTAAACTAGATTGTTTAACACTTTTATTATAACAAAAATGCACGGTTTAGTAGTTTTATTATTGTAAAATAAATAGTATATCAGTAACAACATTTTGAGAGAATAAATTATTACATTTAATAAAAATGAAAAAATAATAAATTATTACATTTAAAATTTTAAATGTAATAAAATTTTAATATTATTAATTTTTAAGAGTATTAAAATTTCTAAATGGATTATTTTAACAATATTAAATTTTTTTTGTTAAAACATATCATTCAAAGCACTTGTTGTTTGATTCGTGTCATAAAATATATACAACGATTGTTTGAGTTAAAAAGATATAAACTTTTAAAAAACAAGGAAAAAATCATTTTATATTTAAAAGTTAAAATACAATATTACGAAAAATATATTTGGATAATGATATTATTTTGTATGAAATATTGAATTTGAACTAAGGCATGTATAACTGAAGGCATGTATAACTGAGTCACCTTTATTAAATTATGATAATTATTATTAAATTAATAATTAAATTATTTCAATTTGTTGAATATTGTATTATATCTATATCACATTTTTTTTAAAATTGAGTAAGTATTAAAATTGGTGAAGTACAATATTTAAAACAATTATTATTTTTATTTAACATCATTTTCATTTATTTATCTAAAATTTTAGAATACAACATATCTTTTAATATAAATTGTCAAATATAATCAAATATAAAGTAAAATAAATTTTGAATTACAAAATAAGTAAATACTTAAATGGCGAACTCCATATAATTATATTTCTTTTGTTAATTGTGGTAAAGGGAATGTTAAATCATCCGATCGAACTTTAGAAATTTCAAATTAAATTATCCAACTGTAATTTTTGTTGATTAGTTGGAGACTTTAAAGGTAGAGTAGATTTTATTTTAACTAAATATATAGTGTTGGTTATCGAGAATCTTACGTTCAGGTACTATTTTTTTTAGAAGTATTAAATGAATTATAAATAAAGTTTACAGTATGATTAGATATTTCGATGGGCTAAAAATATCTATATTTATATGAATACTACCCAAATACGAAGACCTAAAAGTTACATAAAATACAATATGACCAAATGACCTATAAACGACTAGAAAAAAATTCTTAAATGCATAATGAAACACAAAAGAACTTCATTCAAAAACGGGAAAAACTAAAATTAGATTGAAAAACCTTAGATCTAAAGGACCAACTCACACCGAGTAACAAGAGATAAGAAAGAGTCCCGACTCTAGCGAGAAGCCCGAATCAGAAAGCCTAGAAGCCTGAATCTCTAAATCGACTTGACAGCTACATATTGCAGATGTCGAAGCACAAGAGCGTGCAAATATGAAGTGACCAAGATGAATCATCGATGTTGAAGCACAAAAATGTTCAAAGGCTAAAGAGAATAAGATTTTCTCGTTCTACGTAAGAAATGTAAGCACGACTCAACTTGAAAAATACAAGTTATGCAAAGGATAACTGAGGGCTTGAAGGCTCCTTAGAGAAGGGATCAAGCTATACAAAGACGAACTAAAAGAAATGCAAGCATTGTTCTACTTAAGAAACTCAAACTACGTAAAATAGAACTAATGCTTGGTTGCGCCCTAGAGAAATGAGAATGTTATAATATACCATCACTCAAGTTAAGAAGAACCATAAAAAAAAAAGCATTATTCTATTTAAGAAAAACAAGCAAGGAAAAGATGGTTAATGGGCTTGATGGTGCCCTAGAGAAGGGAGAAGGTTACAGAGGATTTTAAAGTGGTTTGATATACCATCACTCAAACAGTCAAACTCTCAAGCTATGCAGAGAAGAACAAATGGGCCGGCGATTTTCTTCGGAGTTTTTAAAGAAAGAAATCCTACAAAGAAAGGAGAGCCACTATAATTATTTTAACAACAAATAAAAATTATTTACTTGGACGTTTAAGTTTAGTTACTGTATGTGATAAAAAAAATTATTTCTTAAGTATCAATGATGATTTTGCGGCTATATTATTATTTGTTGATAATGTAGGTTTTTCAATTGTTAATATTAATGTTTTATATGCGATTGATGGAGAAATAGTTAAATAAAACATTTTAGGTTTATTTGAAATTGTGAATGAAAATTTATTAATCGAGAAAAATAGTTTTGGTGTTAGGTTTTTTTTTTTATAAAAACAACTTGTTATTATTTAATGATATTAGTGGTTTTGGGCAAGTTTTCGAGGAAGGGATAACATCTTTATGATTTTTTTATCTCCTAATGTTGTCGATAATGGTTTTTTGCTTTAAATATATGCATAATACAAGATCAAACATAAGTCTTCACTGGGAGAATAAAGTCTTAAAGGGATTTCCAAGTAGAATCTATACATCAATTGATATGTCCACTGATTTTATGGTCATTAAAAAAATATGCAGGACAACAAACATATAGTAATGTTTTTAGAAAGAAATTAAGAAGCATTTGACATCAGATTTAATTGCTAAAGAGACATCATACTGCATTAGATACAAAACTAACGTGACAACCACAAGTATATAATTGTTGGCTAAATATGGTTATAGTTTAGATATCTTATCGGCTTTTAGAGATTGCTTTAAAGACACCTAGGAGTGCCATTTACGGAAATAGTTATATTTTTTTAATCTAATTGAAGGTTACTTCAAATCATTAAATAATATTGATATTACAAGTGACTATTCACTCAAATATTGTGTCGGAAAAAACTTCTACAAATGATGTTTTGTAGTATTTGGGTCTTGTCTCTAAGGTCTACATGCTTGTCTTCCAATGTTATTTATCGATAAAACATTTTTTATGTGAAAAAATGATGGAGTATCGATAAACTATGCAACATGATACATGTGAGAAATGTGTGTTGCGAAACATATATTTCTAATTTCAAATCTACGAATTATGAAAAAGTCCTTATATTTGAATTACGAATTGCAAAAAATGCCTATTTTTGATTTATAAACCAATAAGTGATAAATGTGTTTTATAAGTGGTTCGTGAATTGTAAAATACATACTATTAATGAATTGAGAAACATTCTACGTTTTTAAATTTAGAAATACAAAAATTATTATAAACATAATTCTTGAAACATGACTTATTATTAATTGCGAAATTTGACCATTTTTTATTGCAACATGTGAAACATGACTATTCAATATTAATTTTACTTCTTTTCATAGCCCTGTATTTAATTTTTGGTTGCAATTACTAGTATTTTAATCATAAGATGGTTATAATTGGCCATGGTGTCTTGAGTTATTAAACCTCACTTGATTGATCGCGATAACCACATTTATTTCAAAACGTCGCGTATATATAGGTAATGATGTTTTTGATTTTTTGGTTATTATTATTACACATACATGTATTTATCATTTGATTGAGATTTTGAAGTATACATTTAGTTGTACATTCGTAAAGTTTAGGAATTTGATAGTTCAAAAGTTTAAATAGTGTGTGAATATCGCTACTCGTAATATGTTCACTTCATATATGGAACAATTTATTGATAAATGAGGTACAAAAGTTGTTAGTTTTTGTACAAATATGCCTCCAAATAGTTATGTTTGTGCATTTATAAAAGGTAAGTAATATACTTTCGTATTATCTTGTCTAATAGATATTTTAATTATTAGGTCAAAAAGTTTTGTAGTCTTCATATAATAGAATTAGTTGAAAATATTAGAATTGTACAGATGAGTCAAATATCAAGACAATGTGAGAAGGTTCTAGGTTGGACTACTAATTATGACATGAATTTGAAAAACAACTATTACAGAAAATATCAAAAAATAGCTCGTTCAAGGCTAGTTTATCCAGCTTCACTAGTTTTACAAAAATTGTTTATGGAATTTATTATGATTTTGGATCTTATGGGTTTGAAATGTTCATATGGTATGTGTAAAATTGATTGTTTCACATGCTTTCATGCTTTGAGTGCATACTTATGACGAATCAAAATATTTTAATATATATTGAGCCATATTATTACTCAAACTCTTATAAAAAAAGCTTATACAAAGGTATACATGTTTTGACTATGTCTGCTGCAACGTTTATTTCCTACTAAATCTCTAGTTATTCTTTCACCAAATTTTAAAAATAAACTGGGAATACTGGGAATACCTAAGAAAAAAGGTATTTAATCTAAATGAAAAATCATTATGCTAAAGATAAAATGTAATCATTATGGTAAAGTTGGTCATATAGTTGATCATGCAAACAAGTCCTATAGAATTTATGTAATTTGATTTTTTTAATTAATTGTTTTTCTTTAAATTGTTTTGTAATTTTTGAAATATTAACTTACAAAATACAAAACATTTGTCTAATAAGTAATTCCAAATATGAAATAAAGCAAATATAAATAAAATAAAATACCAATTGCGAAATATTAGTAATATGAAAAGAGAAATGTGAAACATTTGATAGTTGAAATACAAACCGCAAAATATTAGTAATAAATATGAAATTTTAATAAATTTAAATACGAAATGTGAAACATAGATAAAATAATAGGTTAAATGTGAGTTGATGTTATGAAATGTATATTAAATCTATTACAATATATATATATATATATATATATATATATATATATATATATATATATATATATATATTGTAAAAATCCACCATTATTTAAATTTATTAACAAAATTTAATGTATAATATAATACATAATATTTTAATATTAATATATTAATTACTATCATAATTTTGTTTGTGTGTCTATAACTGAGAAAGATATCGAACATCTTTCCTTCGTAATCTCTGATTATTTTATCATTTTAAATAAATATCTAGGATAATCACAATCGAGTATGTCATAGTCTATAATTCTATTTTTAAGTGGTATATCTCTTGGGTTTTTTAGCTTCATTGATGGTTTTGGTTTCAAAATTCTATTTCTGAGGAGGTATTCTATATGTAAATTTATGTAAATAATAGGTTTATCAAATGCAAAATGTGAAAAAATGTTTTCTATCAAATGCAAAATATAAAATAAGACTAAAAACAAAATGCGAAACCAAATTACTATCGAATGCAAAATGAGAAACATACATTATCAAAATGTGAAATTCGATATAAGCCTTACTCTTAAATACAAAACGAGAAAAGAGAAACTTAGATGCTAAATGTAAAATGAAAAACAAGGAATATATGCTAAATAAACTTATAATAATCTCAACTCCAAATTAAGTATACAAATCTTTGTGTTGTCTTTTTTGTTTTATATGTTATTTATTATTAATTTGGGACTAGTGGATTATAGTTTATTGTTGTGTCATTATTGAAGTCGATCATCATTAATCTCTAGTGATTGATTCTGTTATTAAATTACTATGTAATTATCACAAAATGGCTCAAGCACATAACATATGCGAATGAAAGATTTAAATGAATACAGGATTTAACGTGGTTCGACAATTGTCTACGTCCACGGGCGCCGCCAGAGAAAAGAGTTTCATTATGGTAGAAAAGGTACAGATTTCAGATTATGTTTTGTGCAGTCCTAGTACTCTATATATAGGGAATACATAGAACTTACTAGATAATGGGCCTAATGGGCTCATATCACAAGACTATCAACGATACTGTTACAAAACTTATTTGTACTGCCGAACACAGTACACTGTCAAGGCACAATATCACTATCACAGACACAAAACTGTAATGCCGGACACAGTACACTGTCAAGGCACTATTCGACTCATTCACAAAAAATCTTCCCCTTGAGGCGAATATCCTTTCTTCACTATCAACAAAGAAACTTCTCCTCTTCTGACTCACCAAATGCCCTTAAGGAATTCACTCTATACTGCGAACACCGATCCAGTTTAGGCACTCCCTAAACTTTCGGATTGATACTGTCTTGGTCATTATATCTGCTGGATTATCGTGTGTAGACACTTTCTTCACATAAAAAAATTCCCTTTGATATTATATCTCGAATAAAATGATACCTGACATCTATGTGCTTTGTACGCTCATGGTACATCTGGTATCCTGTAAGGTGTATGGCGCTTTGACTGTCACAAAACACTTTTGTAGTAGTCCTATCCAAGCCCAAATCTGCCACCAAACCATATTGCCTCTTTAACTGCTTCTGTTACCGCCATGTACTCTACCTCTGTTGTAGACAAAGCTACAGTAGCTTGCAACTGTGCTTTCCAACTAATCGCACTCCCAACTAGAGTAAATACATATCATGTCAGAGATCTTCTTTTATCCATATCACCTGCAAAATCAGAATCAACAAAACCAACCAATGATCCTGCAACATCATTCAACGATTCACCAATATCGATCTTGTTAAAAGTTAAGCCAACGTTCACAATATTCTTAAGATACCGAAGTATCTATTTCACTGCCTGCCAGTGTTCTTTCCCAGGATATTCCATGTACCTGCTAAGTACACTAACCACATGTCAAATATCAGGACGTGTGCATACCATAGCATACATGATACTACCAACTGCACTTGCATATGGAACCTTCAGAATTTGTTCCAAATCAGCATCGTCCTTGGCCGCTCCTACTGTAGACAACTTGAAATGAGTAGCAAATGTAATGCTAACTGCTTTAGCATCAAACATGTTGAATCGTTGTAACACTTTCTCAATATAGCTTCGTTGAGACAAGTGTAATGATCCTAAATTTATGTTCCTGATAATCTCCATACCAAAAAATTTCTTTGCTCTACCCAGATCTTTCATCTCAAACTCGGCACTAAGCTGCTTCTTTAACTGCACAATGTGTGACATACTACAAGCAGCAATAAGCATATCATCCACATACAACAACAAGTAAACATAAGAATCATCTGACATCTTTTGATGATACACACAACTATCATATGAACTCCTCGTGAACCCTTTTGACACCATGAATGTATCAAAACGTTTGTACCATTGCCTAGGTGACTGTTTCAAACCATACAGTGACTTTCTCAGCAGACATATTTTGTCCTCCATATTAGGTTCGATAAATCGCTCTGGTTGTCTCATGTAGATTCGCTCATCCAATTCACCATGTAGAAACGCAGTCTTCACATCCAACTGCTCAAGCTCTAAATCTTGCAAAACTACTATGGCTAACAAAACTCGAATCGAACTATGCTTCACCACTGGAGAAAACACTTCATTGAAGTCGATTCCTTCTCTTTGAGTAAAACCTTTTGCGACCAGTCTTGCTTTGAATCGAGATGCCTCAACCCCTGGATTACCTTCCTTTTTCTTGAACACCCATTACTGCCTACTATCTTCTGTCCTTTAGGCAAGTCAACAAGCTTCCATGTTTGATTCTTATAAAGAGATTCAATATCTTCCCCCATAGCACCAATCCATCGATCTGCCTCTGAACACGCTATAGCTTCTCTGTAGCTACCAGGTTCATGCATCTCAACTTCTTCTGCAACTGACAGAGCATATGCAACTAGATTCGCATACCTTTTTGGAAGTCTAATATCTCTTCTTTCTCTGCCCAATGTTATGCTATAAGGTTTTTGTTCTGGTTCAGGCGCATCATCGTCACTATTGTCCGATGCTGACGCTTCACCTCATGATTCTGGATCCACCTCAGAACCACTTGAATTATTGGACCTGCTAGGAACTGATTCAACTTCAAGCTCCACCTGTTTACTCACAACTGATCCTGATTCGACCATTTCTCCTACTTCCTTCTGACTGTCTATCAAAGAAACTCATTAAAAGTAACGTCCCTACTGATGAGAAAACCTGGAGACTTTGGAGAGGTACACCATAACCTATATCCCTTCACTCCAGTAGCATATCCTAAAAATATATACCTCTTTGCCCTCGGCTCAAGCTTACCATCTCTCACATGAGTATATGCTGGACAACCGAACACCCTCAAATGTTCATAATCAGCCGACGATCCAAACCAAATCTCAAAAGGAGTTTTACAATCAATAGCCGTTGATGAAGACCGATTCACCAAGTAACACGCTGTATTGATAGCTTCAGCCCAAAAATCATTTCCCACACCAGAATGCGAGAGAATACTTCATGCCTTGTCACAAAGCGTTTTGTTCATTCTTTCCGCGACTCCATTCTGTTATGGTATTCTAGAACAAGTGCGATGGCGACCTATTCCCTCAGCTTCGCAAAACTCGTTAAACTCACGATTGCAATATTCTAACCCATTATCTATCCTAAGACGTTTGATTTTTCTTCCTATTTGATTCTCAATCATCGTCTTCCATTTGAAAAAGGTTGAATATGTCTCATCTTTCATTTTCAGAAAGTAAACTAACACCATCCTTGAATCATCAATCAAACTCATGTAGTATCTGGCTCCGCTCTTGGATGGAATTCTGTTTGGACCCGAAAGATCTGAGTGAATGTAGTACACTATCCCTTTAGTCTTTCTTACAGCCGATTTGCTGAATTTGACTCTAGTTTTTACCAAACACACACTGCTCACAAAATCCCAATGATTCTGCTTTATACCCTTTCAACAAATCTCTCTTTCCCAAAACAGCTAATCTTCTGTCCCTCATGTGACCAAGACGCCAATGCCACAACTTATTTTGATCCTGCCTACTTTGGCTATTACTTCCTGATGATGCTATTGCAGCATCGCCCATAACAACACTCCCCTGGAGAATGTAAAGACCCTTCTGCAAACTGTCTTTCATGCATACCATTGAGCCTTTTGTCACTTTGATTACACCGTCTTCTGCACGATACTTGTAACCCCGAGAGTCTAGAGTCCCAAAAGAAATCAGGTTTCTCTTTAACCCAGGAACATGCCAACACATCAAGATTCTAACAACCCCGTCAAACATTCTGATTCTGACGTTACCAATACCACCAACATTGAACGAATGATTGTTCCCTAAATAGACAGTTGCCTGCATTGGCTTGTATGTATCGAACCACTGCTTGAACTGACACATGTGATACGTAACGCCAGTATCGAGTACCCAAGAGTTTTTCCCAAATCCTGAACTCACAGACAATACATCTCATCTACCACTGTTTTCACTATCGTCGGAATCGTTCACACCTTCAACAATGTTTGCTGCATTTTCCTTTTGATTTCCCTTCTTACCATACAGTTTCGAACAATCTCTCCTATAATGACCCTACTCACCGCATTCATAACAGTTTGAGTGCTTTAACTTTGACTTGGACCTCCAGTTCTTCCTTCTTAAAGAACTCGCTTTGCTTCTAGATCTTCCCCTAGTCATAAGACCTTCCCCTTCATCCTGATTGTCTGGCTGCAATTGTCTCATCTCCTTTGATTTCAGTGCCCCTTTGACATCTGCTAGCGATAACTTATCATTACCATACATAATGGTATCTACGAAATTTTCATAGGAAGCTGGTAACGATCTCAATACAAACAAAGTTTGATCCTCATCCTCAGTATTGATATCTATGTTCTCCAAGTCCATTATAATTGATTTAAAATTATCTAAGTGTTATGTTATGGACATATCTTCTTTTAATCTGAAATCATACAAACGCTTCTTCAAGTATAATCGGTTTACTACTGATTTCTCTGAGTAAAGATCTCCTAGATTTTTCCATGCACAGGCAGCAGTCTTCTCACCACTAATCTCGCGAAGCATATTGTCTTTCACACTCATTAAAATCCAGCACAAAGCCCTTTCTTGAAGATCTTGTTTCTCCTCTTCTTTCATCTTTTGTGGTAACTTATTCTCCACAACCTTCCATAGCCCTTGCAGTACCAATGAAGATTTCAGTTTAATCTTCCACAACGCAAAGCTGGATCTCCCATCAAATTTTTCAATCATGTATTTTGTTGCTGTAGACGCCATTGTGAAACCCTCATTGCAAAAGCCCTAATTTCACCACGTGGCTCTGATACAAATTTTGTTATTAAAATACCTATGCAATTATCACAAAATGGCTCAAGCACAGAACATATGTGAGATTATGTTTTGTGTAGTCCTAGTACTCTATTTATAGGGAATACATAGAACTTACTAGATAATGAGCCTAATGGGCTAATACCACAAGACTAACAACGATACTGTCACAACACTTATTTGTACTGCCGAACACAATACACTGTTAAGGCACGATATCACTATCACAGACACAAAACTGTACTGCCGGACACAGTACACTGTCAATGCACTATTCGACTCATTCACAACAGATTCCATATTGTGTGCTTTATTTCAAAATGAAATGATGGTTAAAGTTGTTTCCTTATTTTTTTTCAACTAGACTTTGTTAACCATGTTTAAAATATTTGTTCCTTTAATGATTGATGTCTAAATTAAGATAATTTTTATGAACAATTATAAGTTTTATAATTCATAAATGTTGTAAAAATTAATATCCATAAATGTTAATTTCTTTAATCGGTATTTTCAGGGATCCATCAATTCCAACTGACGGTATACGAAATCCTTTTTTAGAAAGCAACCAATAGATATAAGTATCTATAATCTGTAAAATATGAAACTTGAAATACATATTAAATCAAATGTGAATTGTGAAACAATAAGTTAATCAACTGCAAAATGAAAAACACTTAGTAAATCAACTTCAAAATATAAAATATGTTGGGAATCAAATGCCAAATATAAAACATTAAGTAAATCAAATGAAAAATACAAACAGGTTGGAGAAATAATATTACTATGTGGTTAATGTGGTCTTCATTAATAAAATTCATCATGTTACTTACAGTAACACAACGCGTTGTTGTTTTACCTGGCCATAGGACTATATCGTTCTAATTTTCCTCCTTCGAATCTTTCCTAATTTGTTGGCCTTTTTTTACTTCAGTTGAAGTTTTTGTTGTGCTATCAACTGGCCAATGAAATTCTATATTTTCAAAAACTTTTCTAAATGATGCCTCGTCATATACTTCCCATACTTGTTTTTAACTTATTCTAGTATATGTATTTGGTGCATGTTGGGGTTTTTTCCAACTCAAGAATTTGTATAGGTTTTTGAAATTCTACTCAAAACACGATCACACAACTTCGAAATAAGGCAAGTGACCAGTTGTGAAACAAAACTAAATATAAATACAAAGTGAGAAGAAACATATGACAATACCAATTATGAAATACGATAATAGAAAACCTTTTTGCAAACTAAGAAACGAAAATAAACATAACTACATAATGTAATTTTTCTGCCAAATATAATATTAAATGCAAAATGCAAAATGATTACTTGTTTTAAATACATTTAAAAATTGTGAATTGCGAAATATTTTGTAAAGATTTTTAAAATAAGAAATGAGTATTATATACATTTGAAAAATAAGAATTTCAAAACAAGTGTTATTGTTAAATGTAAATGTGAAATACACAACCTTTTACCAATTTAGAAACAAGGGTATTTAAGAAATTTCCAGTTACATACTTTTATAAGTTTTTTTTTTCAGAATTGTGAAATATGTAAAATAAATCATATTTCAAAACCTAATTTATTTCACTAACATCTTGTTGATTTTTAACTTCTTGTTAATCATTTGATACTTATTAACCAAACACAAATCACTTCAACTTGTGCATCCTTACCCTCTACTTGTGGATTCTTCACTTCAACTGTGCGGTGCATCCTTCAGTTCTATATTTTTATCCTTTACAAATGTATTATTAAACTTCATCTCTACAACCTAGCCCACGTCTTATTCAATGTGAATATGTTGTTCAGTATTTTGAACCTTGAGATATGCATCATTCAACTCAAATAACATTATAATCACTTTACGTGAAACAACAACCACAATCTAATCTTATATAATTTATTCATGTACATTATTGACTTTAATTTCTTTATCACTATGTTTTTTTTGTTTACACACAAAAAAGATTGCTTTATGTTTATTAGAACTAGATGATTTTGTTATTTGAGTTGATTTTAATATAGGCAAGTTAAGAGTTTTGTTTAGACAATATTTCTCTTACTTTGCTTCCATTTTTTCTATGATATTATATTTTGTAATGAATGCACGTTGTAATGAATTATTTAAGGTTTCCAGTCTAATTGTCTCTTCATTGAAAGCCTCACATGCCTTCTTTATTTATTCATTATTGTTTTAGTGTCAGAGTTTTAAACCTTGTAGGCTTTCTAGTTGATCAAATGTTTTTTTTATTTGTGAATCTGTTTTTAATTTGTTTTTTCGACTAAATTAATAAAAACATATTCATCAATACAATGGAAAATTTGTAACAAACCTTATGGAAAATACGAATAAAAAACAAGGCTTAAGAAAAATTGCATAATGCGTAACAATAGTTATGTCAAATGCATAATATTAGACATTGTTTTGAATCAAATTTAGAATGAAAAATATGAAACATTATTAAAAATAAATGCGAAATTAAAAATATTATTTAAGTCAACTGCAAAGTGCGAAGTAAAATGATTACCTCTTCTTCATTTCTCAGTAATATTTTCAAACACATGATCTGGTTTTCACTTCCCTAAAGCTTAAATCAAAATCAACGCTCTATTGTTTTTATTTTCTAGTCATTTGAAACATCTTGACATCAAGCTTTATCTGACTCCTCCTTTTCCTAATTATTGTATGTTTTGTTGTAAGTGTATGTATGCCCTTTTTATAAGCATAAGTATATGTACCGATATAATATGTGTTGAACAAAAGATCAAAATACTAGCCACTAATATAGAAAGACAACATAAGGTTTTCTCCAGGACTTATTTTGCAATAATTTGTTATTTAATTCACAAACGTCTCTCTCATTTCTTCTGCCATATCATACTTGTTGATTTTTTCCCATGTATTGGACATAGTAAACCATCGTCAACGCCAATAAATCACTAGATATTCATAAGAACAACGTTAAGCAAGCTAACAGAATCAATAGTATACTCACATCAGTAATGAGATATGAGATATGTAAAATGAATGTGAAACATGAAGTAAATTAAATGTGAAATATGAAACATAAATTAATTGAAGTATGAAGTACGAAATAAACAGAATCAAATTATGGAACAAGTATAAAGTGATATGTGAAATACAAAACAAATAGAAAACATGCTATGAAATACAAAATCTATAGCTTGATCTTCTTATTTATAAGTTATAGTGCTCACTTGTTGCATTGTTTTACCTTAAGCGTGCTATTGAAATATGTTCTTATTATTCTAGATTCTTGGTCATCTTCAAAATATTCAAGTTGGAAGGTTTTGCTCGTAATCTTTACATATTTTTTTATTGTAAGTTTTAGGAATTTTGGGCCCAATTTGAAAACTCTTTACATATATAGTCTTGAAGAGAATATGAATGAGATTTTTCTTGTTGCTTCAAATGTGAACTTTTGTCATTTAAAAAAAAGGTATATAACATGATATGAAGAATACTATCGTTTGTATGTTACTTGTAACGAATGTGAAATGCAAATAATATATTAATATTAATTGTGAAATATATATAATACTAATTACAAGATGCAATCAATTTTAAACTGTGAAATGTTAACATAATATAACTACGAAATGCAAAACACATTTATAATACAACAACGAAATGATAAATACATGATTCAAGGCCAACTGCAGATGCACAATGTGACACAAAGTATAAATCAATTGGGAAACAAAGTTTAAAAAGGGAAAGCAAAATGCAAAACGTAAATATTTTTCAACTTTCAACTATTAAACAAACTTTCTAAACAAATTCCAATTTCTAAATTAACATACAATTTGTTTATTTTCCTATTTTCAAAATTTGGTAATAAAACATAGTTCAAAAAATTTGTAAATGTTATTTTGCTATTTTTCAAACCCTTGAAGATCCGAATTCCAAAATCAAACTCATAAAACAAAACATAGTCGAAACCTATAAACAACTTAAATTTTAAATCGATGTATGGTCCTTCGGCTATAACATTTTTTTACATTTAATCTTTCGATTTCAAAACGTATTTATGTCGGGAATAACAAGTTTTGCCACGATCAAGTCACTGGGTTTTCAGTCAAGAAAAAGATAAGGCAAAAAAGGATCGTCTTATTCATGGATATGTTCTTCCTATTTATAATGCTGCGAGTTAGTGGGCGGTTAGACGCGTTTACACTTAATGCTCCACTAACTCACCAACGCCACTATCCCTATAATCTTGGAGTAAGTAATTAATACGGTTTGACTTAAAAGTCAAAACGTGCGTTACATAATTAATAAAGAGACGCCTTGTCTACTATGTGATTCAAATCGAATTGGGTCGTCCCTTGAGTGCAATCAGATCTGTTCTAGCTTGTCGAGGTCGAGCTCACTGATCTTGCGGTCGACTTATCTTCTTTGAGCTCACGTTCAATATTGATCATATGATCCTTGCATCCTTAATCTGGTCCATCAATTCTTCTCTTAATGCCTTTAAGCTCGATCTGCCTCGAGCTCGATCTGAGTAGTGGTCGATCTGCCTTTGGGCTTAACCTGCCTCCGAGCTCGTCTCAATCTGAGTTGTGGTCGATCTGCCTTTGTGCTCAACTTACCTCTGAGTTTGTCAACACTGTGGAGCTCATCCTTTTTCTTTATTGCTTGTCCTAATTCAAGTTCACAGTCCTCTTGCTCGTTCTCGCACTTATTTGGTGGAATCCCTCCTTATCAGGGCTCCCCCTAGTTTATAGGTTTATTAAAAATGTTAGTCAACCTGTAAAATAAGAATAAATTATAATATTAAATTAAATTCCACAAATAACCGCGTGGTGATTCGAAACGTCTTGCTATTTCTTCTATTGATACGTGTTATTGATGTAACTGCGACGGTTCTGACATCACCGTTTTTTGGAGACAACGCCTGGCGATTCAATTTTGGCACAACTTTTAAGCAATTAATGACGTCACACACTTCTTTGGAAATGTGTATACTCATTCAAACTGTTACTGTATTCATTTTCTTGAGGAAAATATCAATTCTGAAATTATCTTGGCTTGATTTTGCTAGAAAAAACACTCACCATGTACAACCAAGGGGCCTGCTATCACGTTCTTCAACAGCCTTCAGGTAAATTACTTCTTAATAGATAAATAATTCTTACTAAACACTTAAGAGAACCCTATATTTTAGGTTTGCAACTTCTATCAGTAGGTTTTCCCCCAAAAACATATCTTCCTAAGTCGAATCGATTGCCCTTGCCTGCTATAAACATTCTGATTCATATCCTTACCTCATTGCAGTTTCTATAAAAACCATGGCACCAAAAAGGGCAACGAAGGCTAAACCTGATAAAATTACGGAGCCCATATACAAAGATATCAATGATATTTAGAAAGCTATTTATCCCAGATAGCCCATAAGTACACTAACTTAGATGATGATGGAGTTGCATCCTCATGGACAGATGTGGCATCCCTGAGGATGTTACTATTAGGGCTCCCAGTATAGGCAAACACCCTTACCATACACAAGAAATAGAGACATGCCTTTTCACTACCCTATTTGATTGGGGGCTAAGATTTCCGTTGCCTGAACTTATTCGAGACTATTTTAGTGTGCTCGGAATATGCCCTACTCAAATGTCAGCCAATGGTTAAAGACTCTTGCTTAGCGTGGTGCTCAGCTCACGCTTGCTTAAGACAGAAATATGCCTGGACGTGACCAAAATGTCGAAATCCTCTTTCTTTTATACCCACTTTAAAAGGGTTAAGAAAATTTTGAAGCTCCCCAACTCTAATAGGAACTGGAAGAACTCATTTGTCTTTGTGTCGGGTAATTGGGAACATGGCACCCCCACCTTAAACCTTCAACTAGAAAGGAGAAGAAATATAGTAAGTACTAACAGGATTGCAGAAGATACAAATTTGATCGATCCTTTGTAAATTAATAACTAATATGTATGTCTTTGCGCAAGTGAATTATCGAATCAGAGCTGGTGGAAGGAACATAGACTAGTGGATTACATAAATCCCTTGATCAGAGTTAGTAACTTGTCATGTGAAGCTTGGCAACATGAACCCAAGCAACTTTTCACACGATACAACTATCTTAAGTCAAGGTTGTGGTCGATTTCAGAGTTGAGAATCGCAGAAGACAGAGAGGTTAGCATGACAGACGGTTTAGAAGCTACTATAGATCGCATTAGGGCTCTTTTAGAGCAGAAGTACCGGGAGAGGAACAATGCCGGTGTCTGGCTGGCAGTACCACAAGTAGCTCGAAAGAGTGGTGAAGCTGGGGATTCGTCCTCAGCTCCTACTCAATCTTGCAAGCAACGAAGCAATGTTGCAAAAAAAAGGAAAAATAGCCGAGCAATCGGAAAAAGAAGCACCTAAGGTGCATGAAGCTGCTCAACCCAGTAGGTTCCGAGCAAAGAGAGAAGAAGATGACGAAGAGACCCACTCTGGTTCACTAGATAAGCCTTAGAAAAAAAACAAAAGGTGATTGAAGATGTTGTTCCCTTGAACATGGGGAGATTATAGCTGGGAGATGAAGATGATAATAGCGCTGAAGCTACTTCTGGAAAAAGAACTTGTCCTCCTATCCAAACGGCAACACAAGTTGGTAAGGAGAAAAATCCACGGGTTGTAGAGGAGCCGATTGACCTGGTGGGGATGATGCAGAAGATGGGAATGAGCCTCAGAAAAAGAAAATTGTGCCCCCAGCTCTTGTCAACAAGACAAAGAAATTGGTGCTTAGCTCCACCATGGAGAATCTGCCGCCCTCAGTAGAAGCCAGCGAGAAAGATAAGGGTTTAGACAAAGGAGATGGGTCTAGCCAACAGAGGGCACCTGTAGAAGAGCGACCATAGAAGATCAACATTCCTCGCCCCTCTTCCTACATATTCGAGCAGCTCGGCAGGAATCCTGACTTATCATATTATGACAAGCTGTCGATTCATGAGATCTTGCAAAGGCAAGTAGAGCTGGAGATCGAGGTAAAAATCTTTGCATCTGATATTTTTTAAGTAAATATTAAAGACATAATTATAACTCTCTTGCTTGTATGCAGCTGCATCACAACTCCTTCGTGTTAGGCTATCGAAACATGTCCCCTACTGAAGTGCGGACTGTGGAGAAATGAAAAGCAGAAGTCATGGTTTTTGGCTCAGCTAAACATAGCAGTGCAGAGTTCATTCGTTTGAGGCATGCTTACACCTTGGCCAAGAACACCAAGCATGAAACCCTCGACACCAAAGCCAAACTAGAGAAGACAGTTGCCACCCTGCAAGAAACTATGAAATGCAGCGACGAGAGGCTAACTATTGTGTCCGAGAACCACAAGCTGGCGTTAAGTCAAAATGAAAATTTGCTGAAGAGAAACGATGAGCTGCATGCTCAAAGCTCGAACCTTTTAGATAGAACTATCAATCATGCCAAAAGGATGGAGGAACAAGCAGAGCGGATTGCAGCTCTAACTACCGATGTGAGCAAGTTGACCAGTCAACTAGAGGAGGAACGCGCGCAGCTTGAACTAGAGCGGCAACAGTGACAAACAAAGGTGGAAACGGCTGCTGTAGAAAGGGAAACTCAGGTGTTTACTGTTGCTGCGGAGATGATAGCTAAGGAGAACAGGAAAGCTATAGCAGAGCTAATAGCGTTGAACCCTGGGATAAAGCTGGGATCCTTGGCCTGTCTAGCTGAAGCCCTTGTACCGAACTCGAGCTCAACACCTCAATCAACCACAGAAGCTAATACTTCTGTTGATCCTGCCAAGCTAACTTAAACTTGTTGTTTTGTTGTATAAACTTACATGTTTTGTGTTAAGAACTTGGAGACTTTATACTACCTGCTACTTTTTTTATTTAAACAATGAGATGAATTTATTTGATTTACCTTCTGTGAATTAATTAGCACTATAGACGTTTATGGAACCAATATGGAGTATGTGTGTGCTGAGCTTTATGGAGATCCTTACAATCCTGAGCTCAGTAGGGCTCATTGTGTAGCTTAGACAACTTGTGCCATAATAGCATATTTGCGGCGAGGTCTCATAGACCTTATTGCGTAGTCCGTCTTAGACTTGGTCTTTGACCAGTTCATGAATATACCCAGTAGAAAGTATAGGCACAGTATGACCGTTACGTAGCCCGTAGGCGTGGCCAATTAGCATGTTCGTGTTTATAGGTACTTAGTCTGGACTCAGTATGGTCTGTTGCGTAGCCAAACATGGCGTGCTCATTGACCCATTCGCTGATTGTAAGGATGAATCTTACAAAAAACACAGTGGTGAAAGCATAAATTATATTGAAAAAATCAAACAACTGTTCTTAGATGCCTCATTAAAAAACTCCTCGCGCCATCAGGGAGGAAAAAGAGCGCATCAATACAACTTAAATATTATGGCGATACAACTTTAGGTGATTAAAATTCCAGGGATGCTTGAGTGCGCGACCATCTTGATCTGCCAATCTGTAGGCGCCATGTTGCCATGTTGAAATAATTATGTATGGGCCTTCCCAATTTGGTCTTAGTTTGCCACCTGTTCCACTACCGGAGCCCTGAAACACCTTCTTTAATACTAAATCCCCCTCCTGAAAAGAGTGCGGCTTCAAACAAGCATTAAAGCATCCCCTCATTAGACTTCGATAGTGTTCAGCTCGTACTCTTGCTTGATTTTGTCGCTCGTCTAATAGGCCCAGGCAGGTCGACCTGGTAATAAGGTTTGCCTCCTCTTCATAGTGCTTAATTCTATGGCTTGGTACTATGATCTCTGCTGGAATAACCGCTTCTGCACCGTACACCAAAGCAAATGGTGTATCTCCTGTTATGGAGCGGGGAGTTGTTCGGTACGCCCATAGCACCTCTGCCAACTTGTCCGGCCACTTGCCTTTAGCCCCCTCCAATTGTTTCTAAAGTCCTTCTAGCAGTGTCATGTTAGTTACTTCGACCTGACCGTTTGCGTGAGGATAGTAGGGGGTGGAGAAGTGCTGGAGAATCCCATATCGCTTGCAGAAGTTGGTAAGAATTGGATTTTAGAATTGTGGGCCGTTATCTGTCATTAAAATCTGTGGTATCCCATATCGGGTTAAAATTTGATTATGGATGAAATCACATACCTCTTGAGTGCGCGTTCGGAAAAGAACTTTAGCCTCAACCCATTTGGAAAAGTAATCTATTGCGACAATAAGGAACTGTGTTTTTCCTGTGGCCATTGGCAAATGACCCACCGGATCTATTCCCCATTTATCAAATGGACATGGGACAAGAATGTTTTGCATAGGTTCATTGGGTCTATGCTGTGTATTCGAACACCCTTGACACTTGTGACATTGCAACACAAGATTCTATGCGTAACTTGCTAGCTGAAGACAATAGTACCCAATAAGGAAAAAACGACGAATCAGTATTCGGTGTCCATAATGAGCCTCTGCTTCTCCTGAATGTAGATCAGCCAGTATCGAACTGACTTCCAAGTAATCAAGGCATCAAAGCAAAGGTCGGTTTGAACTCTTCCTATACGGAATATTGTCGAGGACATAGTATTTAGCTGCTTTGATCTGCAACGCCCGAGCTTTATTTTTACTTACAAGCAATGTACCATGATTCAAGTACTGTAAGTATGGAGTCATCCAGTCGACATCATTAGATATGTAATTGATGGTCGCTGCTTCTGATACGTGCTCGGTCATGGGGAGTTGTTGGAGTAAAACTGTGGGATACTCTCCCGAAGCTGCGGTCTTAGCTAGAGTATCGGCTGCCGAGTTATCCTTTCGTGGTATCTGCTCATAGAGCACGCTGGTGAATTTAGACTCGTACTCCTTAAGAATCACAAGGTACTCCTTGATACATTCCTGTCTCACATCATAAATACATTGTGCTTGATTAACCACCAATTGAGAGCCGGACCTAACCTTGATGATTCGAGCTCCACATATCAAAGCCAGCTTCATGCCACAAAGGGCGGCCTCATATTCTGAAGCTTTATTCGTTACTGGGAAATTAAACCGCATAACTTGCTTGATCTCCTCACTATTTGGGGTCCGAAGTATAACACCTTCTCCTCCACCGGATGTAGAAGATGCACCATCGACCTCAATGATCGACTGATCTGGTTCAATCGTTTACATGTCGTCTTTGTCAATCTGTTTTTCTTTGGAGGAGGTGAATTTGGCAAAGAAATCGGTGACTGCTTGCCTTTTTATAGCTAAGAACGGCTCGAACCGGATGTCGTACTCGCCAAGCTTAATACTCCATTTGGTTAGTCTACCTGAAACATCTGGCTTCTGCAACACTGTTCGTAAAAAAAAATGTTGTCTGCACCGTAATTATATGCCCTTGGAAATATGGCCTCATTTGTCGAGCTGCAACAACCAAACTCAGAGCGAGTTTTTTGAGGTTCAGATATCTTGTCTCCGCATCTGTTAGCGTCTTGCTCGTGTAATATATCTGGTGTTGTATCCCATTCTGATCGCATATGAGGACTGAGTTTACAGCAAATGATGATACCGCTAGGTAAATAAACAGGGGCTCCTCGGGGACGGGAGCAAACAAAATCTCAGGGGAGGTGAGATATTGCTTGAGCTCAACAAAAGCTATGTCACACTCCTCTGTCCAGGTGAACTTCTTAGCACCTCGCATCACTTCAAAAAAGTGATGGCTCTTGTTTGATGCACGTGAGATAAACCTTGAAAGGGCTGCTAACCTTCATGTAAGACATTGCACTTCTCTAATATTCTTTGGTGGTTCCATTTTTAAAATTGTATCCTGCTGAACGGGGTCGGCCTTAATACCATGTTAACTTACCACATAGCCCAAAACTTTGCCATTTGCGACACCAAACGAGCAGTTATCCGGGTTAAGTTTAAGATTAAATCTTCGTAATAAATCAAAAACAACCTGTAATATGTTCAAGTGTTGCATTTCTTCACGAGTTTAACGATCGTATCGTCAATGTACGCCTCTAAATGTTGTCCCAAGTGATCTTGGAAGATGTGATTGATCAACCGTTGATACGTCGAGCCTGCAGTTTTCAACCCAAAAGGCATACTTGTGTAGCACTAGAGACCCTTCTCAGTTTGAAAGGTTGTGTGCTCTTGGTTAGATGGGTGCATGCAGATCAGATTATACCTAGAGTATGCATTCATAAAGGATAAGAATTCGCAACCCGAGACTGAATCGACTAGCGTATCCATCCTTGGTAATGGGAAAACATCCTTAGGGAACACTTGGTTTAGGTCGGTGAAATCCATGCACATTCTCCATTATCCGCTCTTCTTTTTTACAAGAACCAGACTGGCTATCCAAAACGGGTACCTTGCCTTTTGAATGTGCCCCAACCGGCTTAGTTTGGCCACCTCAGCCAATATAGCGGCCTGCTTTTCTTCTGAAAAAGACCTGCGCTTTCGTCGCACTAGTTTAGCGCAAGGGTTGATAGCTAATTCATGGCTTATGATCGGAGGGATTACTCCCGAGATATCACCCACCTCCCAAGTAAATACATCTAAATGTTTTGCTAATAAAGCTATAAAACGTACCTTTGAGTCTTGAGACAACTCCTTACCAACCGAAGCATTCTACTGTCAGCTATGAACGTGTCCACAGTTATAGTATCTACAGTTGTTGGATCCTCATTTTCTCTTGGATCGTCCACTGGGTCTGGCGAGGTGAGATCTAGTGTTCCCGGTGCAACATCCTCCATGCTATATAATTTCTATTGGAGAGGTTTGGATGGGTCTGACGTGATTCATAACACGTTTGCGCAGTTCTCTGGCTGCCTCGTATTGTTCCTACTAGGCTACCGACCGGATATTTGATGCATAGTCGAAATGTACACAACATCACCTCCATCTTATGTAGCCATGGTCGTCTAATAATGGCATGGTAAGGGCTCGGTGCATCGGAAATTATGAACATTGTTTTTAGTTCCTTCTTCGTGGCTCCGTGACCAACTTTTACTAACAACTCCACTTCCCCAACACATTGTGAGGTTCTTCCTTCATAGCCGACCAACGTTCGTTGAGTAGGCCGGTATGGGGGCACATTATGCATCGATCAAAGCTACTTTTGAAAATAATATTTGCCGAGCTTCCTCCATCAACCAGCATTCTAGTTACCATTACCCCTCCGATATCTAGATGAATAGTCAAAACGTCTTCATGTGGTAGACTGACACCTCTGACATCGTCATCATTGAATGTGAGGTCAGCTACTGGGTCTCTTTAGTTTTGATAATAATTTGCATCTATTTCGTACATGTCAAACTCATTTTTAGCTCGCTTGTGTGGAGCTGACCCTTGACTTGTGACCTAGCTCCCCCCTGATATGGTGAGAAGCCACTGTTGCTTGTTGATTTCTGGTTCTTCTCCATTAGTTGATTTCTCATTGTTTGGAGAACGAACTTCCTCACGGCGATCCGGGTGAGATCTCTTGATATATTGTATCATCTCTCCATTGTCTATCAAGCGTTGAATCTCCTCTCTTAATTGCCAACACTCATCCGTGGAATGTCCATGATCATAATAATATGCAGAATAATACCGATTAGATTGTTTAAATCCTGGTGCGCTCATCATGCGTGGAGCTTGGTACTTCGTGCACCCCTTTGTTTTATCATAAATCACCGAGATGGCCTCAGTCAATGGGGTGAAGCGTCTATTTGGTTGTTCCAGCTGCTGGGGTCGCCTGTTATAATCCCTCATTGGCTGCTCCTCAATCTTTTTCTGTTCTGTTCCGCCTTCTTTGAAACCCAATCCGCGCCACAAGGGTGACCCTCCCTTTCTGGCATCGTCGACCCTAATAAAAGTATATGCCCTAGCAAGCAGGTCCCCCCATGTTCTCAGTTGGGAACTTGATGAGATCTGCATACAATTCCCCCTTTCGATCGAGCCCTCGTTTCGGGGACGCCACCACCATATTTTCGGCCAAATCTGGTAAAGCATTCATAGCATGAACAAATCTTCTAACATACTTTTAAGGGACTCACCTCGTTGCTGATAAAGGTCCATAATTGAATCTCGCTCGCGCTTAAGCTCTTTGTTGCCAACAAACCTTTCCCTGAACGCTTTCCATAATCCTGTAAAGTCATAGATGGATCATTTCTGTAAGATGTTGAACCAATCTATAACGTTACCTTTGAGAGTGATGGACAGTACTAGATACAACATCGCATGGTCGGGGTTGAAGGCCATCATCATATTTACAAACTTCTCCAAATGCCTCTCTGGATCTCCCGTTCCATCATACGCTTCCATCCTGAATGGTTCGAATTTCCTCGGGAGCTGAGCTTCGAGAATCTTCTCAGAGAATGGTGATTCCTTTATTCTGTACGCTGACAACCTTAGGCGGACCTGATTGTAGCGGAAATCTTCACCTTCCCGAGCTCGCTTGGTTGACGTCTGCTTCGCCTCACCCTGCCGACCCCTGCTATGATTCTTCTCCGTGCTCTCACCTTCACCTTCCCGCTTGTCATCTCATTTGGACGATCGATCCATTCTGTTAACTTTGCTCACCTCCGGATCGGATCGTTGATTCGCCCTGCTCGTGCCCTTGATCTTAGCGGTGGGAGTATTAATAACGTCATTCATTCCTGCCATTGTGGCATGCATGGCTTGTTCCCTTACGTCTCGTTCAAACGGTATTTTCAAATGTTCATCCTGGAAATTCTAGATTTTTTGTTCTAATTGGAGGACTGACGAGTCATCTGCCGGGATGGCTTCCATAGTTCTGCGAGCCCCTGTTGCACCCGCCCGCTGATGGAGGTGCACTTCTGCTCGGGAAACGACCGTGGGATGAATCAGTAGTTCCTCGGTCATTACTGCTCCTTGGGGTGCCACAGAATTACCCTCGCCAGGAGCTCAAGGGCCAGAAAATGGGACGCTTCACCCTCTTGGTTGATTCATCACTCCTCTCTGGTGTGTCGTTGCTTCGCTAGTTTCCTGGTTGTCTCTTTCGATTCCTGACCTTGTGACTACCATGGTGATTGGTTAAGGGTACCCACGTACGACGCCAAATTTTTTACGGGAATAACAAGTTTTGCCACGATCAAGTCATTGGGATTTCAGTTAAGAAAGAGATAAGGAAAAAAAGGATCGTCTTATTCATGGATATGTTCTTCCTATTTATAATGCTGCGAGTTAGTGGGCGGTTACACACGTTTACACTTAACGCTCCACTAACTCACTAACGTCACTAACCCTATAATCTTGGAGTAAGTAATTAATACGGTTTGACTTAAAAGTTAAAAAGTTTGTTACATAATTAATAAAGATACGCCTTGTCTGATCTGTGCTTCAAATCGAACTGGGCCATCCCTTGAATGCAATCAGATTTGTTCTGGCTTGTCGAGGTCGAGCTCACTTATCTCACAATAAACTTATTTTCTTCGAGCTCGCGTTCAATATTGATCACATGTTCCTCGCATCCTTAATTTGGTCGATCGATTCTTCTCTTAATGCCTTCGATTTCGATCTGAGTAGTGGTCGATCTACCTTTGTGCTCAACCTGCCTCTGAGCTCGTCTCGATCTGAGTACTGGTCGATCTGCTTTGTGTTCAACCTGCCTCCGAACTCGTGAACGTTGTTGAGCTCACTCTTTTTCTTTATTGTTTGTCCTAATCCAAGTTTGGTGTCCTCTTACTCGTTCTCGCACTTATTTGGGGGAATCCCCCCTTATCACTTTCTATAATTTAGTCCCTGATGCATGGTCTTTTCTCTAGAGTTTCCACGTGGAAGTAAAGTTTATTTGGTAAATATTGCACATATAGTACATTGACTTTAATTCTGTATTTACACCTTAAAATGGTTTTTTAACATTTATTTATTTATTTATCTAGTTTTCTTTAAATTGTTAAGATCGAATATATTTGAAGAAAAACGAACTATGAAATATTCTATTTAATTTTTTTAAAACTTTAAATTTAATTTTATACATTTAAATCAAAATTTTTTATTTTGGAAACGTTGTTTTTTACTATAAATGAATCCAAAATTAATGTCTCATAAAATATTTGGTGGAGGAAAAAGAAAAATACAAGAAAATTTCAACTTATTAAACATTACATATTTATTTTATGTTTTGTTTGCATAAAATGCAATAGTATAAATAAAATAATTGTTTAAAAGTACTTCAGAACATTTCATGGTGGCAAATTAAAAACAAAATGGAGCAGTTATCTAGGTGAAAAACAGGTTTAGGTCTAAGTGAATATGAGAGGCTAACTATATAGGTGAACGAATTGTGTTTCGATTTATCTAGGCCATGGAACTCTCGTTCCATATAGTCTGTAGTAGAGGCCCGAGAAGATATAGTGGGCTATAACATAGCCCAATGTTTGACTCTCTCTGAAAATTCTAGCATTTTTTCATTCTAAATATAATATATTACTGTGCAGAAAGAAGTATGTCACGTGTAACAATGGTCATTTGTAGAGAGGGTCCAAGTGCTCACTATGGTGAGCCAGGAAGGCCAATCACAACTTGGGGATGTCATGATGATGTTTCTCAAAATGGTCTTCCAAATCTTTTTCTTGTAGTAGCTATGGTTAATGGTTTCAGATACCTTATCGCAAAAAACACAATCAGGAGTTGTAGTGAAACCCATATCAATGAGTTTGTCTCAAGGGGATAACTTTTTTTGGATTGTTAGCCATGCTATAAAATAATTTCTGGGAATGTTAAATTTTTTCAAGACAAAAGAAACACATGGTTTCTTTAGAGTTGCAAGCCGAATAAACTTATATATAGTACATACGATGAATATGTTGCGGTTCTAGTTTGGGATCCATAGGAAAACATCATCCTGATCCATCAGGGTTGGGAGTAAATTAACAGTATTACTAACTTTAAGCAAATGGTGTTGGCGGGACCGTATACCTGAATGGATATGAGAGGGCCAATTACACAAGTTATTACTAATAATGTCTGAAAACCATGCTTTTATTGTGCAATCGAGCATACATGATGATACCTGGACCATAGTGGTCAACAAGGGATATAGAGAAAGGACATGGATCATACCATATAGAGGTAGAGGTTCATTTCCAACGTCAAATTTGTAGAGATTTACAACAAAATTTATGAGTTCTAAAATTTTCCTCCACCCCAGCTCGGGGAGGAGCCCGCTTCAAAGCTCCAAATTGTTTTATCTTTTTTTATTTATGATAATTCATTTGATTTAGATTAATGAAGGATTTTTTGTCAAGATAGACTAAAATGTTTTTAGGGCGACTGCCTGATTCCAAACCTTAAGGTTTAGAATTCCAAGGTCGCTCTCATCTGAGGGCATATGATCTTGTACCAATAAAATTTAGTGCATGTGGTTTTCATTTTAGGTTTTGATCAAATGAATATTAGAAATAGTTGAGATAGTTCATTAAGGACGCAGACATGAAGAATGATAACCGAAGACAATTAGGTTTAGCTGGCAAAAAGGAACAATTTTAATAATTTGAGTCTCCCAACATAAGAGAGGTGCATGGAGGTCTAAGAATTAATGTGGTTGGTGAATTTTTGGAAAAGTGTTATGTAGTTGTTGTATGATAGTCTTGATGAGATAAAGGAATTCCTAGGTATTTAAAGAGGATGATGCCTTCTTGGAATCCCATAGTTGAGATAATGTCGCGACACAAGTTTTTTTGTAACTCCATAGAGATATACATGACTCGTTTTGGGATTGAGGCAAATGCCTGATATCATTATAAATTCTTCAAGACCTTGTTTGATTAAAGCGACATAAGGAAAAGTAGCTCTATAGAAGATCATAAGGTTTTCCATGAAACAGAAGTTTATGATCTTGCATTTCCAATGGTATCCAAAGTTAAGGTGTTGAAATTTCTCTCAGAGGACGTTGGAAAGGACCCGCACAAAAATAATAAAAACATACTGAGATAAAAATTCACCTTATCATAGGCTATTTTTACGTTTGAAAGAACCGTAAGTGTTACCATTGATGCAAATTGAGTCGAAGGGTGAGAAAATGCATAGTAGGATCCAACCAATCATGTTTTTACAAATTCCATAACATGGAGGACATCAAGGAGAAAAAGCCATTGGATATTATCGAAGGCTTTCATGAGATCAATTTTTAGAGTGCATTTCAGGCCTATTTCATTTATATTGTAACCATGTTAAATAAGGCATTTTTTTATCTCATCCTCATTGACAGGTTTGACCATGTTAGAATTATCATAAGGGTAAATTTTGATTGTGATTTAAGTTTTTATTCTCTCACGACCCAGATGGGTTGGTGGGCTGCTAGATTCAAGGAGCTTCGAGAAATGGCTTAAAAGACATTCGAAACACCTTCAGGGTTGGAACCCTCTGTATTATTGACTGAATTTGTTTTTATGACTTTAATGCTATTCTGGATATACTTAGAGTTACTATACCCTAATGTCAGCCATATTCGATGACATTTTTATTTTAAGAAGGATTCCTTAGCTCGGCTAAAGAAAACATAGTTCTTTGGCGCCTCAATCTCGGCATTGATGAGTTGATTATTAGTCAGATTGTTAGCCATTATCAATTGGGCTTGGAACAAAGAATTTTAAGCCTGGTCAATCTTATCACTTATGTTACCAAACTCCCATTTGTTTAACTCAGAGAGGGCGTCTTGGAGGTGGTTAAGTTTAGAAGGGATAATTGTCATGGTGTTTTTCTCGCAAGGGGTATTCCAGCTATCAGTGATGATTCCTAAAAAGCTTTGGTGGTGTTCCCATATATTGAAATACCTAAAGGGTTTTTATTATTATAGAGGTATAAGGTAACGAGAGTGTGGTCGGAAGTGTGAGCGAGGTCAAAATAGGTAAAAGAGTTAGGGAAATTATCATCCAAATGACTATTATTAACACGTGTTTTATCCATTTTTAATAAGATTAGATTGACAATCTCCTTGTGTGTCCAAGTGAACTGAAATCTTAATGAACTTAGATCACTAAGTTTGCTGGAGTGGCAACACTCATTAAATTCTTTGATTGAGCAGGTCCAAAGGCCGATATTACGCACACATTTAAGAGGGTTCCTAGTGGCCTTGAAATCACTACGATTATTCACGGGTTGTTATGTCTCATAGTGGAAATGGGTGATATCAGACCACAAAAAACGTCTAGTGGATTATTGAAACCATAAACAACCATAAGATAAATTTTTTGATTTCTTGCTATATAAGTTAGGGTGCAATCCATGAATTGAGGGGTTGTTATGCTAATGTTGATACTAAACACACTTGGATTCTAAAAAATCCAAATTCTACCAAATTGATGAGATGTATGGTTTGTCTTGTAATACGAAAATGGTACCATCGTTCACATGATCATGTTCATATTATCAATATACCTTTGTTTCTTGCATGCATATAATAGTAATGTTATTTGAAAAAATATAATCACAAATATATTTTTATCCAATGGGGTTGTTTAGATACCTCAGACTCCAATTGGAGAGATGCATAGAGTTTGTAAAGTAAAGAAAAAACGTATAGTCAACAAGAAAAACTAACACTTGGGTAGAGTTGTTCCTAGGTGTACTAAAACAAGGATGCAAGGCTGATAGTATATCAATCTGCATGATTGGTGAAGTGAATTTATTTGTGGCTTGTTTTTTTTATCTCAGGTTCCAGAGTGAACTTACACAGTAGCAGGACTTCTTTCACGAAAATAACGTCCTTGGCGGACGATTATACCATCTCATTCAAATCTCAACATCAATCAATTGTAGTTAGAGATGAAGGTGTATCATTGTCACTAGAAGACACAGTGATTTGCTCTGAGTTGTCTGTTATCGAATCCTTTACATGACTTATGGTGGTGATTCTGGTGTGGGAGGTGTCCATTGAATCGGTGCAACTTGCAATATTATACCCAAAGGTATTGCATTTAAACACATGTTAGGGGAGTGCCATAGTACTCAACCTGTAAGATATGAGTCTTTCTCAAACAAGTGATCTTGATGGTAGTTGAGAAGTCTTCTATTGTATTCATTATGATCCATATCCATACAAAGCTAAGCCTCTCATAATTTTCTGTGTGGGTATCTAAATAGATGAGTGTTCCCAAGAAGCTTCCAAGGATTCTCAACCCTCGCTCTGACCACAGCTCATGTGGAAGCCCATGAAACTTTACCTTTAGAGGAATCGCTTTGAGAGATTCCTGTAGATTTTTCTATTGATACTCATCTTTTGAGAAAGATTGTGTGGTTTTTGGTAAACCATAGAGCGATCTCGAGTACCTATGTTGCATTATCAAAAATGGAAAAGTTTCAAAAAGTAATGAATTTTGGGTGTGGGCTTGTATTCCCGAAGACCATGGATGTCCTAAATTCTTGTTGCAATCGATTGAACATGATATAAAGCTCTTTTATTTGTTATGAAATAACCCAACATGCATTTTCCCCAGTCAGATTGACTGACTACCAACTATGGCATCGGTGGGAACAGAAGCACGCCCTTATCAATTTGAAGGGATGGTATCTTCTCAACATTCATAGTGAATCGATTTTTTTAAGGCTGCACAACTATGTTGGCCTAAGTTTGGGAAGTTTGAATAGGGATGGTTGTTGGTATGGTTTGGTGGTGGCTTGAGATTTTACAGGTGGAAAAGGTTGCAAGTTGACTAGGAATACTGAGGTGTTGTATAGTATGGTGAAAATGATGTTGGTAGCCTAGTTGAGATAAGAGACACTGTAAGGTGCTCTTAGTCTAGAGGCTAATGTTTAAGTTATCATGTATCATGGTCTTGAGGCTAAATCTTAGATTTCCAAGTAACCTCCAATCCCTTTTGGAACGTGTGATGACTCTCCCTCTGTCATTCTTTCCCGAGAAGGATTGTGGGAACGATGAAGGGGGAATGCCGAGGGATTTGAGAGGGCCAAGTGTGGACTAGTTGGTAAATTGAGGGGTAGTAGATAAAGTGTGCACGATGGTGGAAGTATTTGGTTGGGGAAAGTAATGAGTAAATATGATGGTCGTCTGATTAGAGGGTTTTGGAGGAGTTGTATTTCAGCAATACTTAGGATTCTATGTGGTGGGTTAGGGTTTGGTGCTTAGGTGGGCTTAATAAGGTTAGGATAGAATAAGTATTTTTCCATAATATTTTCACAAAAAGGCTGGGTTTGTGGTGGTCGGTTTGGGCTTATGATCAGATGTTTGCACATGAGAGATAATAAGGTTAAATAATCACGATACAAGATACTGGTTCATTATAGCTAGGGTTTGCGTTTGCATCAAATTTAGACATTTGTTGGGTGAACGAGTGCATGGGGAATAAATCTAATAGTTCCACATGAGAGAGAGAGAGAGAGAGAGAGGAGTGAAAGCTTAAGTAGAGGGGAAAAGGCTCCAACCTGGAATGATAAGAGTGTCATTACCATGTATGGAGGAAGGAGGGTTGACATAATTTGGCAAGATGAAGCTTTCATCCATCACATACAACTCTCTTGAACAATTGTTATCTATTATGACACTTAAATTTCCCGTGTAGATGGCCTTGAGATGCTCAAGTTTGGTTGTAGGTATATAAGTGTAAGATTCAGTCTGATGTAATCCTAGATGACACAAAGAGGTTAGAACATGGAAATATACAAGAACGAGATGAGCAAATTGAATGGGAGGATGAGCTTGAAGTTGAGGATGTTCGTACCTTACCAGCTAGTCCAATAACTCGATCAAGAGTAAACAAATTTAATAAAGCTATTGGAGGATTGTTTTATCAAATGGAGAATTTATGTGATCTGAACAACAAGTATGGTGGAAAATCTTGTCAAACCACTTTGATCTTGATTCAAGCTAATTGATTTCAACAAATGAGAAAGTGTCTCGATTATACTTTTTCTCTTGTTCAAGTTTTGTCCCAATGGATTTTCTTGACAAAGTTTTTAATGAGGTAATTGTTTCACTTCACCATTGCTCATTTGTAGAAATAAAAGCCCAAGGCCCATCTACAACAAAATCCATGTCCTTGGAGGGGAAAAAGGTCTGATTTCAAACTGTTATCATTAATACTTTGTATTTTCAATCTTAATGCATTTCCAAGAATAAAATTAAATGTGTTCAAGGCATGCATTCTGTTTAAAAAAAACCTTAATTATGTTAGAGACATGCATTATTTTTCCAAGAACAGCTTTAATTGTGTTCAAGGCTTGTTTTTCTCCTATAAAAACTATGTACTCAGATGTTAAATGGTTAGACTATCTTTGATGTGAAAAACTTCTTAAGTTTTACTATAGTCTTGCTGGTGTGTAATATCCACAAGAAAATTTGTTCTTCATTTGGTGCGTCATATCCAAATGAAGATTAGTTGGAATATTAAAGGCATTTCCACAACCTCTGTGTGACCTATCGATCCACATCTTATGATCCTTAAATCTTTTTGGGTTCATGGTTGTAAAGTTATCCATATCCTATTTCAGAGTGCCGATTCTAGGAGGGTCGTATCACAATCTCAGAGGGGTCCTCATCTTCATCAAGTTTTATATAAAAACTCAAGCCATCGAAAGAGATGAAAAATGGTGTGACCTCCATCTCATTCTTTATCTTCTCAAGAGCAAGCTTGTTGGTTTCACAAAGATTGTGCTGCTTTTTAAGGGGACTGGTGACTGGTAAGGGGGATACATTTACCGAGATATAAAGACCATATATTAGGGCTTTGGTGTTTGTGTTAGCTGATAGATATCATGTTGGTGAGATGGATGGGAGATCATTGTTGGTATGGTTTCCAAAATAAGTGTAGTATCATACGGGCTTTGATGGAGGTATGGAGAAACGATAGGCATCAGTTCATTATGTGAGATGTTTGGGTTGGTTTTTTTTGTTGAAATGAGGAGATATTTTTCTTAGTTTACCAATTTTATTTTTTTGCAGATGATCTCTTTTTATGGTTTTAGCACTAGTACGAGTGCTAACCATTTTCAAACTTTTAGGAGTGGTGGTAGTAGAAAGTTTAAAGTTAGTACAGGTTAAAAGATGTGAAAGTGTGGTTAGCCATGGTTTAGAATTTATCTTTGTGGAGGGTGAATGAGTTCTCTATAATATATGTATAACCCTAACATCGTGGCATAAGCATACGCATAGAGAATTCAGATAAGATGATGGTTTATATTCCATCATTGCCTCGATGCCATGTGGTGTTTCTGTAAAATTTCGAAAGTAAAAAATCTTGACATTAAATGAGGATATAGGTTCACATAAAATGCGGGCTCTTTTATTGGTGAAGGTGGTTTGAGATTGCAGTAGACAAATCGTCGCTTTGGGTATCCCAATATGGTTTGGAGAGAGAGAAGACACATGTTTGGTTTTTTCAAGACACCACTGACCCGTGTTGTTGACGCCACTTATAACAAGAATACTGGAGGAGAACGGTCATATATTATCTTTGCAAGTCATCATCATTTATTTTTCCATTAGAAGTCTAGTAATACGGTTAGTTCCTTAAAAATATCAGTTATTGGAAGCGAGGTGGACTAGGTAAAAATAAAATCCACGGGCTTTATGGCTCTCATTAAACGACTTTCCATTTTGCAAGAAGTTTCGGGAAGGTTTCCATGTATGCGATGCTTAAACCTGCAGTATAATGAACCTGCAAAACAGAGAGGCAAATACAACAGAGTACAGAGTTTTGTAACGTTAAAGTCAGTGAAGCCTGTGTTTATTGCTACAATACAAGATGAATTGAAAATTGATCCCTTAGGAGAGACCATGACGGTATTAATAGCCTCACAAGAATCCATAGAAGGATCGAAGGAGCATAAATGAGTCAACATGATAGTAACAGAGGTAAGGGTTAAACCTGCTCCGTTTTTGAGCTCGAACATCATACCATATGTTTCAACCTTATTGATGCACAATTTAAGCCAACAATCCAATATTATCATTGAAAAATAAAAAAGAAGTAAACTTACCTTACCAAAATATGAGGTGAAAAAAATCGGACAATAATCTTTACACATGATATGACTAGGATTCGATAAAAGATGACTGAGGTAAAAGAGATAATATTTGAAAATTGAAGCAATTTTGCACGAAGAGATATGTTGGCAGAATATATATTAAACATACATTTTAAGATATCTTTTTTAAATGTAAAAAATTATCCAAATATCTATTGTTAACCTACATCGTTTAGATACTAAATGATAATTCAAAATTTGTAATGACTCACGCAAAACATATATTTAAATATAAGTTTACCATATACTACCTAAAAATTCAAGTTATTAATAGGTGTTTAAACCATAATATTTTTAATAAAAAACACCATCATTTGTACAAGAACATAAAAAATGTGTATTCTTTCTCTCATAATTTTTTATTTTTTCAAAACCATTGTTCTAAAAGCAAAAGTGGTAGTGGTTTGATTTTTCTTAAGACAAACAAAACTAAATCCATACATGATATTTTTTACCAGCCTAGTTAATCCTAATTTTATATTTCACATTTTGCATTTTTGCTTTTTGATTTTTATTCACAATCAGGTAAAAAGATATTCAAATTTAACAATGATTTCTCATACCACACTTATGAAAAAATGATAATAATTGGAAATTCAATTATGGTTTCACATTTTGCATTTTGTTTTTTTGTTTAACCCCGATTCCACATTTCAAACTTAAGAATTTCTTTTACCAAAGTTATCCTTAATATAACATATTGCATTTTCATTTAATCCTAGTTTTATATTTTGCTGTTAGACAAATTTTTTATTTTTAAATTTAACCCTGATTTTGTATTGTATAATTTCATGTTGTCTTTCATATTTTTTATAACTAAGGTTTCATTTTTCGATTTTATTATACTAACAAAATAACTAAATTTTATAATAAAAGTTCGAGATTGATTTCAATTGAAAAATCAATTCATAAAAAAGAAAAAAAAAGAAAAAAAAAGAAAAAAAATAGTAGAATAGAATAACAAAAAAAGAAAATTATGATTACCTCATAAAAAATATTTGTTTATAGTTTCACAGAAGATAAAGAAAAGAAATAAGAAAACAAGCTTATAAATTTATAAGTAAGAGTATTTGAGGAATTAAAAACGACCAGTAACCAACATGAATCCAAAACCAAACACAATTATCAATCACCATAAAAAAAAATACAAGTTATCAATAATTATCGCAACCAAGTTATTTTACCAAAATATTTTCTAACATAAATATGTTTTCATCATAGCCGTTGACTAATACTTTGTTTGTCCTTTTTTTCTAGTTTAAATATATAAAAGTTCATATCTTTTAAACCAAAACTTGAAAAAATATTTAAAAAAGTACGTTTGGTTTTGTTTCTTAAAGACGAACATAATGAGATCCATGAATCATATTTTTGAATATTTTGAAAAGAAATATATTTTGATTTGATTTTATTATTTTAGGGAGATTAGTTAACTATTCGTTTTGTGATTTATTTGTTTTTTTTATAATTCACATTTATCAATGACTTACATTTTGTATTTAAGTATTTTTGCCCTTAATTCGTATTTTGCACTTTATTTAACCATTCTTTAACCATTTTTTTGCAATTCACATTTTTCTCTTAGTTATGTAAATAGAAAGAAAATAAAGAAACATACGATTACTACTTATATACAAATAATAATATTATTAGTTGATGATGTTCTATTGGTTATCCAATCCTTAAACATCAACATCATGCAGATTAAAACATTTAGTACTATAATAACTAAAAGGATCCCAAATGTTCTTAATAATCCTTGTATTACAAGCTTGGTCATTGATCTTATTGTTTAAAATGGTAGTTTCACTACAATGATGAATATAATAATTCACTAAGAGCAACCCACTATTTTTCGATAGACTATGACGATTTACGTCAATATTGTCGTTAATGTTTAGCAACGCTTGCCAGATCTTTCGCTCATCAAGAATGACTAACTTCTCTATGTTTTCTAGGCTGTGTGAGTTTTGACAACAAGATTCATTGGACTCGAGCGATGAACATCACCATATTTGTTGGACCGTAACTAATCTTGTTGTCGAATGGAGCTTCAAGCCCATGCCATAAATTTATGAAATAATCCCAAAATTCAACAAAAAGAAACATATAAAACGTAAATAAACAACAAACATTTATCGTACAAGTAATAAACATCAACCAAAAGCTTAAACTATATAAAATTTCACATTTAAAAAAACTAAAAAAACTTAAACCTAAATATCTAATAATGTAAAGAACCAAATCAAAATCTAATTATACATAGTGTTTGAACACTTATTTTAATGATTCTATAAAATAAAATTATAGAAAAAATTGATCTCTGAAATTGATAATGGTAAAAGATTTAAAGATGAATAATATAAAAAATGTTTTTTTAAAATAATAAATTAAAAGGCCATGCTAGAAATATGACAGATTCTGATAGATCTCTCATCATACCCTCATTTTTTTGAAACTCAAACTTGAATTTCCCAAATTATCTTTTTCACTCTAACTAATTACAACCGTGCCATTCACCCCAAAAAATTACTTAAATCTGAAGACCCCTAAAAATTACCCTAAATCCCAACTATTTACTACCCAAATACTAACATTCCACACCCCAAATCTACAAAATCTACCACAAAGAACCAAACATCGGGGTATTTATGGAAAATAATAAAATAGGCGTCTCTTTGGAGGACTTTCTAGACAAGGAGTACGCTTATCGAATGAAGGTAACAATCTTAACTCGAGTTTTTGTTTTGAATCTGGTCGCATGCATTTTTACGATGAACAACATCATGGTCGCACGATTTGTGGGACGAGGTATACTTCGTGGTCGCAAACTTCATGCGACATGATGAATAGATGCATCACAACCCTTTGTGTGACCCCGGTGTTATACCTGTCGCAAAATGCATGCGACCAGTAGAAAATTATTCACTCCTATTATGCGATTTGTTATATATTAAGTTAAATTGTTATTCGTTGTAGGAGTTACCTGACTAACCTCCGTGTATGGATATTGATTACACAAAAATATTCACAACGGATAGGTTATTTACGAAAGCTGAATTGGATATTTTCGTGTACGCGGAATCGAAGAAGATTAAGTTCGTCACTATTATAAAGCTCTATGATAGCAAGAAATGGGGAAAAACTCCTAGATTAGATTACGTTTGCAAGAGGTACGGTATTTTCGTATCAAAAGAGAAGGCGGATAATTTAAGAAAGCGGAATAATATGACGAAGAAATGTAATTGTCTGTTTGCGTTAAAAGGTCATCCGATTGACGTACTAGCCATGTAATGACGCTTGGAGGTGATAAACGATACACACAATCACGATCCCTACGTTGACTTAGACGGCCATTCACGTGCTTGTAAGCTAAAACAAGATGAAGATGAACTAGTTCGTAGTTTGTTTCACCTTGGTTCGCGTCCAAGGGAGAATATACAACGGTTTGAAGAATCAATATCCGGATAATATTTCAAACATGTGTGCAATCTAAAATTTCCGTAAAAAGTATCGGGATTTTGAGCACGGGGGACAAACCCATATGTAATATTTATAGAAGAAATTGAAGAAGCATGGATATTCGACGTGAGAGCGGTTGAAAGACGATTCAAAGGTGATCACCGATTTTTTTCGCACATCCTACGGGCATAAACTTATTACGTACAATCTCTAATGTGCTATTCATGGATTGTACCTACAAGATGACTAGGTATAAGATGCCGTTATTAGATATTGTTGGGTTTACGTCTACTTCCATTATATTTACCGTTGCGTATGTTTTTATGAGAGGTGAGAAGATATCGAATTATACATGGGGTTTGTTACTCTTCGTGGTTTGATGATGGATAGTGTGTGCGCATTTCTAAGCGTTATTGTTATCGATCGAGAGTTAGCTCTCATATGATCTATGAAGGAAATATTTTTGGACACACACCACTTGTTATGCACGTGGCATATTGGTAAGAACAGTTTAGGGACGTTCAAAAGATATTCCAAGATGATACGATTGCGAAACAATTTGTTGAGTTTTATGACTATATAGCCGGAGCGAACACGGTTGAAAGTTACGAAAATAATCTAGCTACATTGAAGGAGATGTTCGTTTCTCATCCCAAGTGTTTTGATTATGTTATGGACGCATGAACAACGAAATATGGTGACAAGTTTCTTCAATATCAAACGAACAATATCAAACCTTACGGCCAAACAACAATAAATAGGTATCTCCTTTAATTCTACTTTTTGTTTTCTAGATTATATATCTTTAAAAATAAGTCCTAATTATTTACTTGTATTATGTAGGTGCGAGGGTGCTCACTCGGCCCTAAAAAAATACCTTGGGATGAATCAATGCAATTTTGAACTTTTTCCGGAAGCATATTACAACCTCATGACGAAGCAACATGCAAGGATCCTCGAATCGTTCGGGCGAAGTAACTTTCATACTCGACCAAGTTTTGATTGTACTTTGACCAATGAACTTAAATGTTATGTATCCCATGCGGGCCTAACCGAATTGATGCGTGCTATTGTACATTGTAGAAATATAGGAGTATATCAGATAACATGTGGAGGATGTGTCCTTAGGAAAACACATGGGTTACCTTGCGCATGTGAAATTGCATAAATAGCTAGAGACGGTACATGCTTCTCAAGAAGATGTGGATATATTTTGGAGACGATTAGATATTGTTCATAGAGATCCCACTTCACGTGAAGATGACTTGAAAAAAAACTATCCATAATAAATAGCTCCATTCATAGTTTTGGCCATGACCAACGAGACCATATTATCATTAGGGTTATGCAAATCTTAAAGCCCAAAACGAGTCATATTCAAGACCCTAAATAAAAGGTTAGAGCTAAAGGTAGACCAAATAGAGGGTTGATAAATCGACCAAATGGAACCCTGATGTGTGGGAATATCCAGCAAACTCGATAAGAAGTACACTCGTTAACACATTAAAGAGCACGACTGTATCAAAAGTTGTCCTTGTAGTAGCACCCAAACCACCACTTTCCAAAAAGAAAGTTGGTCGGACAAGGAAAACTGTTAAGGATGGGAAGTTAACTATATACCCATATTACATCTCAATTTTTCTACACACTTATATCATTAAGTTGATGGACGTTCTCCCAGACTAATCATGCAGATATTGGTCCGTAGCGCATTCAATATACAATAATGAGGAGATATAGGCAGATGTTAGATGTTAGTTGTTGAAAGAGTTAAATGAAAACCGTGCATCTTGGTTGGAGGTTTATGATTCGCTTGATGTGTTTGATGATATGGCATGTAGTTTGGATTACTTCAAGACCAACCCTACTAGCCATTATTGGATGACATTTGCAGACATAGGACTAGTCATTGTGATAAAGTATTAGTGCATGATATACCATGTCTTGCAAGCAGCGTCATTATTGTATTTACCAATTCGTGGACGCCCACCCCGTGAACGCTTCAACGATTATAGAAGTTGAAATTTCGTTCGTACATGGATGCCAATTTGTTAATGTAAGCATATCATCCTTTTAATATTTTTGAACTTTTCTTACTTTTTCATTCCTTAAAGCACTAGTTTCACATTGATTTTTCGCAGATCACTGCTCCGCCGGATGGACCATTGCCGCTAATATACCCATCATTGGAAGCCTACGCCATCGAAGAAACAAGTCAATGTATGCATTCGTACTACCGTAGTTCAACAAATTTACGAAAATTATCGTATTTAGGAAAGTGAACTTGAACGACACACCACATGTTACCGATTTGACTAAAGACGACAATTGATGTAATGTTGGTTTTCATATTTATTGTTTTTTATCCAACTTAACTTAATGATTGGTTATTATCTAAATAATTGATGTAATGTTGGTTATTATCTCATATTACTTTTTTTCCCGCCAATAATGTTTCTTTACCATTGTTTGCCGCCATAGTTTCGTTCCAGCCAATGTTATGTTCCTGTCCATACTATGTTCCTACCAAAAGTAATTATCTATTCTTCTATATAAAGGATCCAAATTGTTATATAATACTTGATCTACCAAACGTTTTTCAACATAAAGAAAAAACAAAACGTTTTGAAATATGGAGTTTAATGTTGACAAGACTACCATATGCTTCAGGCGGTGAAGTTTGTCACCTTGAAAATGTCCGACGATACGACCAATGCCTTTTTTGACTGAGTGTTGTGTAGGATTTCTTTTCATTATGGCTGGTTTGGAGTACCAAATCCTCGACCACGTAGTTGTGAAGAAGTCAAAAATAGGTATAATAGAGTTAAAACTGAACAACTACAACGTTTGTTATACATGTCTTACAACATTAAGCAAGAACCTGAAAAGTGTGAAATATGAAAGTTTATGATTTCATTACAAAGGATATGGTAGCATATATCGCGGATATGATTGAGTAAAAAGAGGATATTATTGCGAACTCATCACCTGTTGAAGACAACATAGGATACGACTTCGACTACTAAGTTGTAGTCGTATTTTGTTTTGTTGCTTTGAAGCTTTATTGAACTATTTTGCTATGCTTAGTAGTCAATTGTTTGTATGTCATTTGACTATGGTTGAATTGGAGTTTAATTTCTCTTAAATCTTTTGATTTGCACGAAGTAGTAAAATATTATACTCGATCGCATGCGATATCGTAAGGCACGGTCGCAAGCAACGTCTTCATATAATTTTGGCCCATCTTTTTGGACAGAGGGTTATGTATCGTATTCAAATTACGACAGATTTTCACGCGACCGCAATAGACCTAGTCGCATGCAACGTCTTCACACAGTTTTGGCCCATGTTTTCAGACAGAGGAATATGTGCGGCATGTGAGCTATGCGATATTGTAACCTATTGTTGCATGCAACCACTTAGTATATTTTTTCCCCATGATTTTAGACAGAGAAAATGTGTCGCATTTAAATTGCGATAGAGTCTCATGCAACCGCGATGACAAATATCTCCTGCGAGGATTGATGTTTTTCATATCTACCGACAACATAATTGTTTTATACTACTTGTTTTACACAAAACCATACATTACTCATAAAGTATCATAGTAATCATAAGGACGTAAATATCTAGATACAAGTAAAAAACGTAATAATAAACGTAGTAGTAAAAATGCAATAACAAACATAGTAACATAGTCCTAAAAATGTAATACCAAACAAGTCCTAACATACAAATTAACAACGTCTATATCTCTCAGCAATCTTACCCATCTTAGTCGCAACTTTTAACAACTCGTCATACGGCAACGTGGGAAATCGTTGTATAAACTCAACGATCCGATCGTATCCGTCGAAAATACCACCACCCTGAGTGTGCACCTGACGCCCACCATCATCACGAACTGAGGCAGGGTTAGTCACTATATACCACAGGTTCTTTTTCACCCAAAAATGGTACATCGCATCAGTACCGTCCTCCCCACCATCATATGCCACACCTACAATGGTGAAAAGATAATGCTGCAAATTTTCCCACTGCAAAGTATCCCAAACGTACCTCTGAACGATCTTCTTGTCTGCTTGTCTGGTAGTAGGAGGACGTATCTTGAACGACATGAGCTGAATGTGGCCCATTTGACGAGTAACACGATTGGGGTAATAAGGACCAACAATGTCAAACGCCTTTAACGTAACCTCAACCCAAGTCATACTATGGAACGAATGATCATCTCGACGAATTTGCATATAACAAACACCTCTACAACACTAATCTAGTAAAAGAAAGCCTAAAATCATGCCAAATCCTACTTTTAAATGCAAAATCGAAAACCTACTTTTTTTACCACTTATACACAACGAAATCTTGAAAAAAATTATAGTTGGAGGCTTGTATGACTTACCTTAATGTATTTGTGGGTTTAGATTCTTCAAAAGATATGCTTTGATTTTTGGTGAAAATCTTGTGCTTGAGAGGTTTGGTGAGAGATTGAGAGGAAAAGAGAGAGACAATGGTAGAGATTTAGAAATTTTTTTATACCTAGGTTTTCTAGTAGAGGTAAATTTGTCTAAAATTTGGTGAGAGATATATCAATGGAATATAGAATCGGATATAGAATCCAACGGTGTAAGATCCATTAAAATATATTTTATTTCTAATTATATAATATATTTTTTTAATAAAATATAGGACCACATTAAAATCCAACAAAAATAAAGTATTACTTAACCTTTTCTTTCAAAAATCACAACATGATTTTTTTAAGGGAAATGTCACACTAAATACCTTCTCACCAAACTTATTATCATCTAGTACCCCAACTATTTTCTATGCCTACTAAATACCCATCTCACCAAAGTAATTCCTTTCTAATACCCAGCTAATATTTCCCTTTCTGAAATACCCTCAAATGTGTTAGTCTATTTTCTTTTCCTGTTTAAACTATTTTCCGAAATTAGAAAAGAGGTAGTAGAAGCTGGGTTTTGTTTTTTTTTTCAACTTTTATTAGTTCCTGGGTTTGTGTTAGTTCCTATTTTTTTTAGTTTTCAGAGATTTCAACTTTAATCTGTTTACATTTGATGAGTCCGAATTCAGCATGCTCCCCGGAAGGACAAATCAGTCTAAATCACTCCGAATACCGGACAGGCTACAGGGACATAAATCGGACAGATCATTTGGGCCGGACAGATCACTTCGAACACTGTGAACTTAAGGCTGTTCGAACTATGACTAAAGTACTAAAAAACCTAAACACTTCCTGACTAAGCTACCTGCCCTCCTGCTTAGAACTCATGGGTCTTTAAACATGACCCGGATCCATTAAACATGACCCGAAAGCCCATAAGGGCCCAAACATCATACTATAAATACCCAACCACCAGCATTAACTATGAATAATGAAAATTAACTGCTACCAAGCTGCTTAATTATCTCTCCACCGTAAAACACCCACACACCACCGTAAAACACCCACACACCACCGTTAAACACCCATACACCCCCGTTAAACACCCATACACCACCTTGAAACTCCACTCGAAATTACTAGCCTACCCTCAGGAAATTATTATCCACACCAACATTAAAGTGTTGTTTAGGTTATGTGGAGCTGGAATCCATTTTTTAAAGTTTTTTCATAGTCGAGATTTGGTACAGGTTCTTTAATGGCGTTTACCTGCTGTTTTGGTGAAGACGATAGCTGAAGTTATTGTTGCATGTTGTTTTATACTGTATCTCGCGTGTTGTAGCTGTTAGAGTAGTTTACGCGACGCTAGATATTCCTCGACTATGACGCTAGATGTTCATTGACTATGACGCTAGATGTTCCTCCACTATGACGCTAGATGTTCATTGACTATGACGCTAGATGTTCCTTGACTATAACGCTAGATGTTCCTTGACTATGACGCTAGATAAGTTGCACTTGCCAACATCACGCGAGATGTTCGTCTAATATGACGCTAGACGAGTTGTACTTCTGACGCTAGACGAGTTGTTCCTTGACTATGACTATGACGCTAGACGATACCTGTACTACGACGCTAGATGTTCCTCGACTATGACGCTAGATGTTCATTGACTATGACGCTAGATGTTCCTTGACTATGACGCTAGATGTTCCTCGACTATGACGCTAGATGTTCATTGACTATGACGCTAGATGTTCCTTGACTATAACGCTAGATGTTCCTTGACTATGACGCTAGATGTTCCTTGACTATGACGCTAGATAAGTTGCACTTGCCAACATCACGCGAGATGTTCGTCTAATATGACGCTAGACGAGTTGTACTTCTGACGCTAGACGAGTTGTTCCTTGACTATGACTATGACGCTAGATGTTCATTGACTATGACGCTAGATGTTCATTGACTATGACGCAAGATGTTCCTTGACTATGACGCTAGATATTCCTTGACTATGACGCTAAATGTTCTTTGATTATGACGCTAGATAGGTTGCACTTGCCACATCACGCGCGATATTCATTGACTATGACGCTAGACGCATGGAGGAACATCTATAAGCTCTCCAGTAGTTATAGGGATAACAACTGCTGCTGCCTCTTTGGTTCTGTGTCTCATTGGAGTAGGTATATATGCCATATGACAAAAGTAACGTGAAAGTCTCTCCTAATCCTTGGCACTTCTGTAATCGCGAAATGCTTTAGGGTTTAACAATTACAAACTCAAACATCGCGCGACATCATAGAGTTATAATGCATCTCTGCTACAACTATGTAAACAACTATGTAAAAGCACACCATCAAATCGAAACAGAGATTTAACATTTCATAAGGAAAGTAGAGGACATCAATACACTTCCAAAAAGAAAGGCCTACGCTTGCCTTGATTCCAAACCCTAATACTAAACGCACAAATGCTTTAGGGTTTAACAATTACAAACTAAAAAAACTACTACAAATTCAAACAACAACCACAAACAGTTAACAATCTGAAGAGTTACCCTCCTCTTCACTGTCTTCGTCAGCCTCAGACTCCTCTTCCTCTTCCTCCTCTTCATCGTCATCATCTTCCTCGTCCTCCTCTTCTTCGTCCTCTTCTTCGTCGTCAGATGAATGCTTTGAAGACTTCCTCGAAGTTATCTTCCTCCTTATCGTACCTTCGAGGCAGTTTCGACTAACGTTCAAAGCCTCCAATGGTGGTTAATCTTTCAGACGACGAACTGGAGGTTCGACTTCGGGGATCACTTCGTATGCAGGTTCTTCTACAGTTGTAACAGTTTGGAAGGTAAAAACGAGGCCGTCGACAGGTTCGACAGGTTCCTTTAGGGTTTCACTTACTTTCTATTTTTGCTCTTTTCAGTTTTTAAAAGTAACTGGGATTTGGGAGGGGAAGTGAAATTGAATATAATAATAACCTACTTTCTCTTTCTTCTAGTATTAAGGCTATTTTGGTAAAAATATAGTTCTCTTACTACTAGTCTAAAAGACTCATATTTGGGTATTTATTTGGGTACTTTTTCCTTTTTTTTAAATACGGGACCTAAAGTAAGTGCAAAAAATGAAAATGAAGATGAGTCAGCTAGCCACCAGGTTAGAACGAACGAACGGGCCTTTTGAGTGTATCGACGAGGTGGGTTGGTGAGGGAATCACTTTGACCCTTCACTCTCTCGACGAGTCCGCCATTTCTTCTCTCACTATATACGTTACTCATTTGTCTACCACCTCTCTACACACCCTCTCTCTTCTTTCTCTCTCTTCAAGCAGCTCAGTTATGGAGGCCTCGACCGCTCTCTCCCGCATCGGCCTTGCCGGACTCGCCGTCATGGGCCAAAATCTAGCCCTCAATATCGCCGAGAAAGGATTTCCGATCTCCGTCTACAATCGCACCACCACCAAAGTCGACGAAACCTTAGACCGCGCCACCAAGGAAGGCGGCCTCCCCGTCTCCGGCCAATACTCGCCTCGAGATTTCGTTCTCTCCCTCGAACGCCCCAGATCCGTCATCATTTTAGTCAAAGCCGGAGCCCCAGTTGACCAGACCATCGCCGCTCTCTCGGCTCACATGGAACCCGGCGATTGCATCATCGATGGCGGCAACGAGTGGTACGAGAACACTGAGCGACGAATCATCGAGGCGAATGAGAAAGGTCTTCTTTACCTCGGCATGGGAGTCTCTGGTGGAGAAGAAGGTGCGAGGAACGGACCGTCTCTCATGCCTGGTGGCTCTTTCCAGGCTTATGATAACATTAAGGAGATTCTGGAGAAAGTTGCTGCTCAGGTCGAGGACGGTCCTTGTGTTACCTACATCGGTGAAGGTGGTTCTGGTAATTTTGTGAAAATGGTACATAATGGGATCGAATACGGCGATATGCAGCTGATTTCAGAGGCCTACGATGTCTTGAAGAACGTTGGAGGATTATCGAATGAAGAATTGGCTGATATATTTACTGAGTGGAACAAAGGAGAATTGGAGAGTTTCTTGATCGAGATAACAGCTGACATTTTCAGAGTTAAAGATGAATCTGCAGATGGATTTTTGGTGGATAAGATTCTTGATAAGACCGGTATGAAAGGTACTGGTAAATGGACTGTGCAGCAAGCAGCTGAGCTCTCTGTGGCTGCACCCACCATTGCAGCTTCACTCGATTGTAGATACTTGAGTGGATTAAAAGAAGAGAGGGAAAGTGCTTCCCAAATTTTGAAGGAGGCTGGGTTGAAAGAGGAAGTGAGTGCTGTGGCTAGTGGTATTGATAAGAAGAGACTGATTGATGATGTGAGACAGGCTTTGTTTGCCTCCAAGATTTGTAGTTACGCTCAAGGGATGAACTTGTTGAGGGCTAAGAGTTCCGAGAAAGGATGGAACTTGAACTTCGGAGAGTTAGCTAGGATCTGGAAAGGTGGGTGCATCATTAGAGCTGTGTTCTTGGATAGGATCAAAAAGGCTTATCAAAGGAACCCTAATCTGGCTAATTTGATTGTTGATCCTGATTTTGCAAAGGAAATGGTGCAGAGACAAGCAGCTTGGAGGAGAGTTGTGGGTTTGGCTATATCTGCTGGGATTAGCACACCAGGAATGTGTGCGAGTTTAGCTTACTTTGATACTTACAGGCGCAGCAGGATCCCTGCTAACCTTGTTCAAGCACAGAGGGATTTGTTTGGAGCTCATACTTATGAGAGGACTGATCGCCCCGGTTGGTTCCACACTGAGTGGACCAAGCTTGCTAGGAAAAACTAAAGCGGCTTTGGGGTATTCAGCTGAGTTCTTTCTGTCCTTTTGGATCAGTAAAACTTGTTTCATTTGCTTGGGATTTTGTTACCGTTTTATTGAATTAGAATTGTAGCAATCATTCATACCCATGCTTAGCATAGAACCAAATCATTGTTTTCTTTGGTTATAATCAATAAAAACGCATCTTTTTTAGTTCTGGGTTAAATATGAGAGTATGACATTGCTTTTGGTTTTGTTTTATTACCAGTGGACTAAGCTAAGCTAGGTAGTAAGGCTTAATATGCATGTCATTTGCTCATTGGATTTTGTGCTAGTTCTTGCTTCTGGGGTTGTATCAAGTAGTTTTGTCATGCTTCTGTTTGAGTTAGGATTGTGTGTCATTCAGAATACATTTTTAGAATAGCAACCAAATAATTATTTACTTTACTTTTGCTTTTTGTTAACTGGATTGTATGCCATTGAGTTCTGAGTCAGTCTGATTCTTAGTGATCCCGCCTATTTTAATCGGTCGTTATTTTAAGAAGAGAACCCTTCACTGGGAGGCCCTTCGTACTTTCACCTATATTGTTTGGTGTCATCAGCTTAGTGGCTTATATAATGTTGGTTTGCTGTCATCAACTTAGTTTCCAAAGGCTGTATCTATTGCAATAGCTAATATGGCTAAGCTTGATAGAGTTAGAAATAATTAGATGGTTGTTGTGCGTTTAATTGAGCTTCTCATGTCCTATAAAGTCAGCATAACCTTTTGGTTTGTATTAGATATTTATTATCTTTCTTTTGCAATTAGAATTGTATCAAGGGTTCCAACAATCATGCCATACCATAGTAGGCAAATCCTTTGTTATCAACTGGTTAATAAATGATAAGGATGGATTTAAAATTCTAAATTAGCTGAGGAAATAGGTTTCATTTTAGGTATAAACTATAGAGCCTCTACTTGAGCTCCTTTCAGGCTTTCAGTTGATTGGTCCGGGGTATTATTATGTCACCTTCAAAATTAGGGTTGTTTGTCTCTCTCAAACTTGAATTTTCTATATTATTTAAGTCTAGTTTCTGATTTGCTGTAGTGCATTTAGAGCAGCATGATACAAAGTTGAACTACTTCTGTTTGCGTTCAATTCAAAGCTCTTATCAAGATGTGAAGTTCCTATAGGCTATGGAAGTGGATTTATTGTTGGTCTTTGTTTTCGCTGTATAGCTATGCCTTACCTCTTTTGAGGCTGAGGTTGTTGGTTGATGATTCTGCCTTTAAAATCACTTGTGATGATTTAACGATGCTACTATAATCTAACATATTTTTGTTAAACGCAGTCACCTCTAATTCTAGTTGGGACTGTTGTTGAACATGGAGTGTGTAAAAGAACATACCTTTCTAGAAAGGTTTCCCGAGATAGTTGTGATTTCCAGAAATTTAGTCAAGAAAATATTTAGCAAAAATTTAAAAATTTGGTGGACTGAGCTTAACTATATGAGGGATTATTGGGGTAACTTAAATTGAATATATCTTGGCAAAAAGAAACATCTATGATCCCGATTCAGGCTGAGGTAAGCTGCGAGTGTTGCTTTTCCATTTTGTTTTCCAATGAAGACAGGATGGAAATTCTAGAGCAGAATTTCTGGACTTCAGGTGGTTTTTTCACTAATTAGTGATCATAGTTTCGTAGTTTCCGGTTAATTTTGATTTTTATTATTAATAACTTAACTTTGGATAGTTTAAATGACCAAGTTAGCCATTTCAACTAAGCCTTTATATAACAGTTATGATTAGGTTTTGGCCCGACTGCTATGGAATGTTACGATGACGTAACTTAAGCTTATGATTTTGGTCGAAGGCAAATAAAAGGATTTGAAGATGATCGTAACTAAGCTTATGATTTTGGTTAAAGGCATTTGAAGACTAAATTGACTATCCACTATCGACTGAAAAATGTAGGATGAAAGTCAACTATTGATTATCTATATTAGTGGCAAAGTCCATCAAATCAAAAAATGTTGGTTTAAGAATTGTTTTTGTTGGATCAAGATTATTATCAAGTATCTCTAGTTTACAAAACCATCTAATTGAATCTAACTGCTCGCAATAAATTAAACATAACCACTGATGTTGGTTCAGGATAACGGGAATTGTTTTCGTTGGATCAAGATTATTATCAACTATCTCTAGTTTACAAAAACATCTAACTGAATCTAACTAATTGCCATTAAACATAATGACTATGGAGAGAATAATGAATTACTTTAGGATAAGCAAAATGAGCAGTAAGTAGGGAATAAAAACAATTACTTTAGGGAATAAAAACAATTACTTTTATGATTACAATTAAACATAATCATTATGGAGAGAATAAAAACAATTATTTAGGATAAGCAAAATGAGCATTAATTAGGGATACAAACAATAAAATGAGTATATAGGTTTTTGGTATGTATAGAATTATATACTTAAATATATAGAATTATATACGTAATTTGTAAGGAATACGTTTGTAGTAGTAATTACGACCGTTGACAGATTAATTTTGAATTTTGTTATGGGTAACTACGTCATCCTGTCATCTATAAATATGTGTATTTTTGGGAATGAGATGATTGGACACTTTTTTATATTTGACTATTTTCTCTTTTATAATTTTTTAGCAATTTTTTCTCTCTATAAACGACATCTATTTCTTCCCAAAAATATTCAGATTTACAACTACAACTAAACAGTACTAATCTAACAAAAAACAAACTCTACTTAAATCCATACAATTTTCTTATACATTATGGATTTAAGTGTTTTCTACGACGATTTTAGCTGCAACATAGAATATTATTTTCGAAGGAGGATGAGTCATTAAAGGATCATCTAGAGACACAAGTCGAGGTACATTTTGATTTAACATTAATTTCAGTGTGTATTTTGTGCTATATGCGCGTGTTTTTATACAAACTCGCGCACATAGGTCGCGCAATGTGTAGCAAAACTGCGCAAGCTACCCGCACAATTTCAGGAAAAATCACGGCCTTTTTCGTGCACGATTATGATACAAAAATCGCAATTGCACGCACGATTTTGCTACAAGATACAATTTACATAGATGTTCATTAAATGAGTATTCATGTATCTTACTTTCACGTATGTTGTAGGATCCGGAACAAGCACCATGTTCGATATCCGATTACACACATATTTTTACCATAGAAAAATATTACGTTAAATACGATTTGGACACATGGGTTGAATCCGAAAAAATAAATTTAGGATTCGTCACTTGTAATATAAAGACGACGACTGTAGTAAGATTGTAAAAACTCTTATGATGTATTAAATGCGAGAGGCACTGCATTTCTGTGAAGAAGCGCCGACAATGTTCATCCAAAAAATATGATTGTCCTCTAATGTTAAGGGGGAAGCTAGTTGAAGAAGTACCTGATTATTAGAGATTGATACTGATAAACTGGAAATACAACCATAAGCCGTTTTTACACTTGAATGATCATTTCCGAGTCGGTAGACTAAAAACGGACAACGAGGAATTAATTCATAAACTCATAACAATTGGTTCTCGTTCAAAAGAGATATATACTAAGGGTTTAAATATTCAAAATTATGAAAATGTCTCTAACATGTGTACGATTTAAAACATCCATAAAAAACACCATTTGGTTGAAAAAGCAAGAAAAATCCAAATGCAATACTTGTTTGGTAAACTAAAGGAACACAAGTACTTCGTGTGGGAGCGAACAAACGACACAACTGTCGAGATCCTCGAATTTGTTTTTGCGCATCCTACAAAGATTGTACTTTTACGCACATTTCCCAGAGTTTTTGTAATGGATAGCACATACAAGACTACATGGTACATTATTCATTTTCTATAAATTGTTGGTGTAAAACAAACGAACAAGACTTTTTGTATTGCTTTCGTTTTTTGAGCTCCAAAAAACAAGCGAACTGTACCTGACTTTGAGTGTTCTAAGGACTGTGATGACGAATAATAATTGTGTATTTCCACATATTATTATCACCAATATGGGGTTTTCGTTGATTCATGCTATTGATGACGTATTTCAGGATGTCTCCCACATGATATGGAAATGGTTTATAAAAAAACATTTTAGTATATACTAAAAGGTGTTGGCCAAAGTAGACATGTTGGAAGAGTTTTGTGAGTATAACAAAACTATCGTCGAGTTAGCCCTAGTATGGTTTATTTTCGGTTGAGGGTAATTTTGTCCAGAGTTTTGTGGTATTTCAAAGGTATTTAATGTTTGGATAGATTGTAGTGGGAGACTTAAGCTGCCTGGTTGTATTTAATTTTCCTTTCCTTCATTAAATGAAAGTGGTTGGGTATTTATACCCTTAATTGTGGGACACATGGACTTTCAGATTGACTTATGGATTCGGATCGAGTTCAAAGACCCATTAGTTTTAAGCAGGTAGATAATTAGCTTAGTCATGAAGTGATTAAGTTTTTAGTATATTAGTTCAGTTCGGATGGTTCAGTGGGTGGATGTTGTCCGAATTACCCTTGTCCGGCTCTCATAAAGAGTGGCAATAAATTCCGGACTCATCAATAGCCCCTTTTTTAGGTTGTGTTCGAAGGTCTTTGGCAAGACCTAAAAAATAGCTCAAGTGTAATCATAACTTCATCCGGACATTTCGAAAATGTGTAACGACTTTATCCGGACAGACTGAAACCCTTAGAAGCTGAGTAGTTTCACCAGAGATCGTGGGACACGTGTCCTTCTCTGATTCACCACACTTGCCGTTTTTCTCCTAGAATGGCGCTCCCACTTGCTTCAAAAAGAAACTTCTTCATTTAATGCGGGTGACATTAGCGTCGTCTTTAATCATTACATCTACCCTTTCGAATCCTCCTAGGTATCGAAGCATCTTTTGTTATTTTACTATAAATCAGTTCACTTTTCACTGTTTTATCATCTCCTTTATCTCTACTCTGTTAATCTTCAAAGTTTTCATCTCTCAAAAAACCTTTCTTTTTGTGTGAGTTTATGTTCACACCAAGAAACGCTTTAGTAAAAGGTGGGTGGCTCAATTTGTCAGAGTTGGAAAAAACTCAAAAGGTTGAACGAGAAAGGCGTATCGCTGCAGGCCTCCCTGTTTCCCCTGTTGATAAACCGGAAACACCAAGCTCAGAGCCTGACCGAGGCTCTTCTTCAACTAAGAGTGCTAAACCTAGAAGGTTGTTCCAATCCAACCTTTCACCAATCGTTTCGGGCTCATCGGTCAAGGAGTCAGAGCCTGTTGTTGAACCAGGCAGGCAGTCACAAGCTTTAAGAAACCTTCCCCATTTATTGCTATGCGGTCAGATGCTGATATCTCCCCGGAGAAACTGGTAGATAGACGAAGGGGTCGTCTGGTAAAAGGGCAGGTTGCTGGCACACAGCCTAAACCAAAATCCACGCCTTCGAAATCCGGGGCAAAAAGTAAAACCACAGGGTCAGAAGCGTCCATCAAAATTCCCAAGGGCAAGCTGTCCAATCCGGAGGCAACTAGCTCAAGTCTTCGAAAAGAGACCTCTAGGTCCGAGCTCCAACCGGACTCTAGACCACAAGAGGGAAAGGATGCTCAACAATCCGGAGGGCCTACTGAGCCAACCACTAGCCCTTCTCTTCCTAAAACAGCTGAAACCCCTCCATGGTAATGGAGGATGTGATGAAGGACAACGTTGAAGAATCCCCTTTTAAAACTGACGTCTCCGGGCAAACAAGTAAGACTTCCATCACTAGGAAGAGTAGAGGCAAGGAAAAAGTGTGTTTAAACATCCGGACCTGCCGGAGTGCCTTGTGGGAAAAATGGGGCCTTGTTTCCACAAAGTGAGTGTTAAATATCTGCTAGCCATGCAGAAAATCAACTATGCTTTCATTTACACAGCTGAACTTGGCCGGATAAGGACAAAGTATGGTATTCCAGATAATGTTAAAGTAAGGATTTCAATCGATCCGGAGACGCCTGTGGACTGTAAGCTCAATGAGATTGTCTTCTATACTGAGCTATTCAAATGGGGACTTAGGTTTCCCTTGGACCCAAAAATAGTCAGATATTTCCATCTGATTAAGCTCTACCCAAGTCAGCTAAGCCCTAATGCATGGTTCACCCTCATGGCATGTATCATGGCTTCAAGTCTCTCTGGAATTCCTCTTCCGATGGAGCAATTTGCTGTTGTGGCAAGCCTCTGCAGAAATTATGTTATCCTTTTCTATCACTTTAACATGGGTGACAACTACAAGGTAGTGGATGACTTACTTGAGTCAGAACAAGGTTGGAAGACTCAATTTCTGTTTATCAGCGGTGCTTGGGAGAATGGGAAGAAAATAAAAGCTGGTGTCAACCCAAGCATGCTTACCAGCAGATGGCGAAGTGATGGTAACAATCTTACCAGATACTTATACTTTTACTTATAAAAACTTTTTATCTTTCTTTTTCTTTTGCTTTTTGGTAGTGTTGCCCAAGGATTTCAATGATTACTTAGAGGCTGGGCAGACCACCTGTGCCAAGCTAAATGCTTGGACTGCTGAAAACTGGGATAATCGCTTCCACAACTGCTTTACCAGAGGCAACCTAACCAGATCCTATCTTTGGAATACCACCGACCGGAGGGACCTGTCTTGGGAGGAATTAACTACTCCACCCCCTCCGAAAGTGATTCTCCGGAAGACAGAGGGGAAAGATGGGAAATTAGCCTTGCCGGGCAGAGCTAAAGCCCCAAGCAAGATGAAGAGCAAAAAGGTTAAGGCCAAGCAAGGTGGGGTAGAGGCCAACCCTACCGAGGTGGAGGAAGCTGTCCCAACAAACCCAGAGGGACAAGATCAAGGGAAAATCGATGATGCCTTACTACAAGTGGTGGAACACGAGAGCACCAAGGAAGTTGTTGGGTCTTCAAAACCTCAAAAGGTCCTCAAAAAGGACAGAAAACAAGGAGTAGGAGGTAGAGGCCGGGACGCTAAGAGAAAGAAAACTTCCAAGGGAGATGAGGTTTCTCTCTGGGATCCGGAGCCACTACCCCCTGTTGCTCCAGCTGAACCCACTCAAGCAGAAGAGATCCCTGGTGACTTTCAACCGGAGGGGGTGCAGGAGGGGATATCAGTATTGATGGTATCGACATTACTGAGCTTGAAGGGCTTGGTCTCTACTTTGAAAACCTCCCCAGAGATGATTTTGCTGGGCCCTACCTCCCCCCAAGTTCTTCGAACACCGTCACATTCAACGATAAGTCTTTTTCTGTCTCAAGCGAAAAAGATGTCATTTCTCACTCCATTCTAAGAAATGTCCAGCTAGTGCTTATTTTGGAGAAGCAAGTACGCAATAAGTCAGCCATCATCAACACCCTCAATTCTGACAAAGAGAAACTGTCTAGCGATCTTCTTAGTGCCAACCAAAATACTGAGGCATTGAGGAAAGAGAATGAGGAGTTGAAGAAACGTCAGGAGGACTTGGTCAAGAGGTTGGCCACTCCGGAAGAAGTTGTCAAAGAACTTCAGTTAAAGCAATCCGATCTGGTAAAAGACCTCTTTTCTTCAAAAGAGGAGGTGAAGGCCAAAGATAGCACCATTCAGGCCTTAACTAATGACAAGATCTCTCTTGAGAATAGTGTGTCCAAGGCTGAGCAAGAAAAGGCTGACTTGGTAAGGGAGCAGGAGAAAACAATCCAGGCTAGGATGGATGCTTATACCAATGAGGTGATAGATTCTCAGGAGGCAAGGTATGCTGAGGTCAGGTCAGATATGGTTCTGCTCTTTCATGAAAAATTTCCAAAGAAGACCTTGGGAGATTTATGGCGATTCTTGGAGTACGAAGACATTCCTCATCATACCATTTATGTTGGTGATAAGTACAACTATTCCAGTGATGACACCAGTGATGAAGAAGAAGAGACTGGGGAGAGTCCGGACGATGACCCAAAGAAGAAAAAGCCAAGTGATGCTGAGCCATCTACAAAGGCTCAATCTTAGAGTATCAATTATCTTTTTAATTTTGTTGTGATTGAACCAAAGTCCTTGGATGGCCAAGGCATTTTTTGTAACCGTGTCCAGTCCTTGTCCGGATAAACCTTTCTTGTTTTGACATTTCAAAGTCCTTGGATGGCCAAGGCATTTCGTATGTTTTAATGGGTAGTTTCATTTTGCATAACTCCTGCATTGTTTCATGATTTTTCTCAATTTTGGTGGCTAATGTTTAAACAGCCCTTAGTTATTTCACAAGTATTTTAAAGTGAGAGCATTTAAATTCTCCGATGACCAATGTTTAAGTAGTCATCACTCCATCAATTTAATCCAGTCTGCTATTGATAAAAAAATTCAGCGAAAACTTTTAATTGAAACTCTCTGAATATTTTAAGAAGACATCAAATTTTATAAAAAAAAGCCCGGACACCTCATTAAAACCTCCCTGCGCCACCAGGGTAGGAAAGAGTATGCCCTCAAATATTTACATGAACTTTTAAACAAGTAAATATTTACATAGTTTCTATCCAAGTACAACCGGAGGTGTTCAATGTTCGAGGGGTGATTTAAAATCCTTTCATCTTTGTCTTGGAGCTAGTATGTCCCAGGCTTAAGCTTTTCAATGACCACATAGGGTCCTTCCCAAGTTGGAGCCAACTTACCGAACTGCTTCTCTTTAGTATGTAGGAAACATTTTCTCAATACCTTATCCCCTGGTTAAAAATTGCTTCTCTTAACTTTAGAAGCAAACCTTGATAGTGTGCAGCTCTAAGGTGAGCCTTAACTCTTCTTTCTTCTATTAAGTCAAGCTGGCCTCTGATTGCCACTTCGTTAGTGTGTTCGAAAAAATTATGAACTCGAAATGAAGGGAGAGTAGCTTCTATGGGAGCTATGGCATCCATCCCATATACTAAGGTAAAGGGAGACTCTTGTGTCGCAGCCCCAGGAGTGGTCCGGTAAGCCCACAAAACTTCTTGCAATTAACTTGGCCATTTTCCAGCAGCCCCTTCTAAATTCTTCTTCAGACCGGAAAGTATTGTCCTGTTGGCTACTTCAACCTGACCATTTTCTTGTGGGTGGAAAGGAGAGGAAAAGCAATGTTGTATGCCTCTAGATGCACATAAATTCTCCATTTCTTTGTTGTCGAACTGTGGCCCATTGTCTGTGGTTATTTTTTGTGGAATTCCAAATCTACAACAGATATTGGATAAAATGAATTTTATAACAGCTTTTGATGTTGTACCTGCCAATGGAGCTGCTTCGATCCACTTCGAAAAGTAATCAATAGCAACGATTATAGTTCTGCGTCCCCCGGATGCCATGGGTAGAGGTCCCACTAAATCCAACCCCCATCGAGCAAAAGGTATCGGCTCAGAAATTGATTCCAAAGGGACAGCTGGGGTATGGATTTCATTACCATATCGCTAGCATGGATCAAACTTTTTTACCAACTCTTTGGCATTTTGCATTATAGAGGGCCAATAATACCCAGCTAATAAAACTCTTCTGGTTAGAGCCCTGAATCCACAGTGTGTTGATCCCTCACCATCATGTAATTCGAAGAGTACTATTTGAGACTCATCGACCCCCAAACATCGTAAAAGAGGTTTACTATAAGCTTTCTTATAAATAATATCTCTTAAAATGACAAAACCACGAGCCTTGTACTTTACTTTCCTTGCTACTGCTTTTTCCGGAGGCAAGATGCCATCTAAGAGATATTGAAGGAGAAGAAATCTCCAATCTTGAGGCTGTTTTATCTGTATATTCAAAATTTATTCTTCCTTATCCAGATTGATTTGAATGGATGGGCACTCCAGCACATGAATCCAAGGGTAGGACTCAGTATAGGCTATGGTTGCCAAAGAGTCTGGTAGCGTATTTTCTGTTCGGGGTATGTGTTCATATGTGATGCTTTTGAAATTAAGTGCCACTTCTTTGAGAAGAAGTAAGTATTTAACCATCTGCTTCTTTTTAGCTTCGGATTGACCTTGTGCATGATGGATAAGAAGCTGAGAATCGCTCATTAACTTGACCATTTTGGCTCCACAAATAAGAGCTAATTTCAAACCAGCTATAGCAGCTTCATATTCTGACTCATTATTAGAAGCCCTAAAAGCAAAACATATAGCTTGGTACATTCTATCACCGTACGGAGAGGTTAAACATACCCAAGCACCACATCCCATGGTACTTGATCCACCATCAGTCCGGACGACCCAGACTTTTTTGTCTTTCACACCAGTTGTTTGCTTAGTATCCCTATCTGAATGGAATTCAACTAAGATAGGGCCTCATTTTCCTTGCAGCAATTACCAAGGCCAGTGCCAACTTCTCAAGCTTCAAATATCGTTTTTCTGCATCTATTAAGCTTTTGCTGATATAGTACACCGGATGAGGATAATTTCCACCTCTCTTACCAATACTGCACTTATTGCGCAATCAGAAATGGCTAAATACACATAAAGTTTTTCTCCATCAACAGGTTTAAACAAAGTTTTGGGGGAGACAAATGATTCTTAATTTCATCGAAGGCCTCATCACACTTTGAGGACCAGTTGAAGTCCTTTGCACCTTTCAAGGTTTGAAAAACAGGGCACACCTCTCCGAAGACCTTGAAATGAATCGATTTAATGCAGCCAGCCTCCGAGTCAATCGTTGTACCTCTTTAATATTCCGAGGTGGATCCCTTTGAAGTAAAGCATTAAGTTAGTCCGGATCAGGCTGTATCCCTTTCTCACTTATCACATACCCCAAGAATTTCCCGGACTGCACTCCAAACACACACTTTTCTGGGTTTACTTTCAAATTTACTTTCACTAAGTTAGCAAAAGTTTCTTGGAGATCTGCCAAGTGTACCTCTTCGTCCACACTTTTCGCCATCATGTCGTCGATATAAACTTCCATGTTTCTTCCAATTTGATCAGCAAAAGCCTTGTTTACCAACCTCTGATAAGTAGCCCCAATATTTTTTAACCCAAATGGCATCACCATGTAACAATGAAGCCCCTATCAGTAACAAATGTAGTATGTTCCTGGAGAAGGCATCCATAAAAGATAGCAGCTTGTTTCCAGATGTGGAGTCCACCAACTGATCAATCTGGGGGACCGGGTATAAATCATTTGGGAAAGCTCTGTTGAGATCTGTAAAATCGATGCACATACGCCATTTGCCATTTTTCTTTTTTACCAATACCGGATTGGCTGTCCATAAAGGGTATTGAGACTCCTTTATGTGCCCCATTTTAGTAAGCCGGTCGACTTTTTGAACTATGACATCAGCCTTTTCCTTAGAAAAAGCTCTTCTATTTTGTATCACAGGTGCTATGTCCCTTCGGATGGACAGTTGGTGTGATATAATATCTGCTGGTACTCCGGTAACATCAGCATTGCACCAAGCAAAAACATGCTGATGGTCTTTTAAGAATTTTAACATTTTACCCTTTAATTCTGATGTCATCTTGGATCCTATCTTGACACTTTTTCCTTCAACCAGAGAGTGTGTTTCAACTTCTTCAATCGGTATTAAAACTTCAGGGGTCTCTCTGGGGTCATCAATTTCACCCTCTCCTCCAGAGGGCCCGTCAAACTGCTATTCCCCATTGATCCGAACTGCCCCCAACGTCCGAGGAGCCAGTACTGTTTCATAACACTCTCTTGCTACGTTTTGGCTGCTCCGAACAACTCCCACTTGTCCTTGCACAACATATTTCAAGCATTGGTGGACTGTTGAGGCCATGGCATGCATCCTAGAGAGCCAAGATCTCCCCAAACTAGCATTATAACAAGTGGGACAGTCCACCACAACGAACAGTATTCTAACCATCTTTTTAAAAGGGCCTTTGCCCAACAAAACATCCTCCTCGAATTCTCCGATCACGTCTGCTGAGCTTCCTGTGAAACCCACAATCGACCTGTTCGAACGTTGAATTATTTCCAGATTTTTCATCTTTTTATAGGAAGTTAAAAAGAGAATATTAGTAGAACTCCCGGTGTCCACCAAAATTTGTCTTATGTCATTGCCCCCGATGGATGCTCCTATGACAACAGCATCTTCGTCGAAAACAATGAAGAGAAATGGAATCTGCGATTGATAGGAGGTCATGCCTCTTTCCAGTTGGGTAGCTAAAGTATGAACGTGCCTCTTTCTCGAAGAAGTAGTTGGTGTTGTTATGGTGTCTCCTCCAAAAATTATGAGTGACTCATAAAAGTTGATAAGTCCGGACACCGACTTGCAATGTTCTGTGATAAAACCCACTTTATTCCGGGTTGGATCAGGTCCAAGTATTCTGAATCTACATCGAACCTTTCGATTATGACCATAGCCCCATCCGGAGCCGATGTGCCTGCATTGTTCGGACCAGCCCGATGAGCGTTATCAGGCCTATTTCCACCTCTTCTTTTAACATACGCTCCTAACTTTCCTCTTTCAATCAAATTATGGACTTCTTGCTTCAAAGCAATACAATCCTCAGTGGTATGGCCAGTATCATTGTGATACTGGCAGAAAAAATTGTTGCGGCTCTCCCTAGGAAATTGTAATGCAACCGGCCTTCTATAATGTACTTCGTCTTTTGTTTTGTCATAAATGATGGCTACGTTTTCTTTCGATTCTGCAAACCACTCCGGTTGAACCCATCTCCCTCGCTTATTTCTAAATTGCTGACTCTGGGCTGGTGCAGCTGGCTGAGACTGAGCTTTGGATCTGTTATGACCCTGCCCGGTATCCCTAGCCTTGTTCCCGAACTGGTTTTGGTTTGGATTCGGTGCAGCCGAAGTAGACTTCACCTGCCTGTGCACCCTTGTTTTCTTCGTTTCATCCACATTAATCTGCTTTCCGACCTGATTCAGCAAACCTCCCCACGTCATGGCTTTTTTCCTGGTTACTGAATCAGCCAAGTTTCCAGGGTTTAAGCCCTACCTCAGAGAAGCTATTGCTACTTGTTCAAAGCAATCAGCCAACCCATTTTCGGTATTTACAAAACGACTTATGTATTCTTTTAGAGATTCGTTTGGTTCTTGGGCACAATGGATAATGGTGTCTCTATTTCCCTTTACCTCCTTACTTCCAACAAATTGTCTTCGAAAAGCCACCCAAAAAGTATCAAAATTTCTGATGCAGCCTTGTGGCAAACTGTTATACCACTTCAGATCACTCCCCGTAAATGATTGGGAGAATGCTCTACAAAGTAACTTGTCGTCGTTATCAAAATTTATCATGAAATTTTTGAACTGTTCCAAGTGGTTATCCGGGTCTTTACTACCATCGTATTTTTCTATTTTTGTACTGTCAAACCTCTTAGAAAGGTTTCCGGACAGGATTTTGGAGGACAATGGAGATTGTCTCCAATTCCGACCACAACTGAGAACAGTATCCTCATTAGGAGTTGCAAAGATACCTGGTTCATCATGGAAGGCAAAAGGATCCATCACCATCTGATCTACGTGTCTCCGTCTATGAGACGATCCTTTGCCTATATGCCTATTTAACCTTCTATTCATGTCCCTTTCTCTTAAGTATTTTTTGACTAACTTTTGCTTCTTTTTAGAACGGCCTTCATCACTGCTGGATGACAAGGATTCTTCGACTCCATCTTCACCTGAGGAGCTACTAGAAGATTCTGAGTCTGAATCAGAGCTCTCCACTGGTTTAGACCGGTGAGACGTTTTTAAGCTAGCATGAGTCTTTTTCGTACTCACATGGGTTTTTGATGGCTCATGTTCCCTTGGATTGTCAGTATGATGAGCTACTGACGCCTTAGACTTCTCTTTTGCGCCCATCTCTGCCCTCTTGGCAGCCCTCGGAGCTTCTATTTCAACTTTTAACCTATCTCGTTCCTCAATTGTATATTCATCATTTTCGCCCACCACTTCGGCCAAAGCTGGTGGTACTTCTTGCTCGTCCCGATTCATCTGAACTGACTTTTTTTATGGTTCTGAATGCTAGATTCAGGCACCGTTGTGCTCCCACTGTGGTCGCCAATTTGGTGTGGTTTATTTTTGGTTGAGGGTAATGTTTTCCAGAGTTTTGTGGTATTTCAAAGGTATTTAATGTTGGTATAGATTGTAGTGGGAGAATTGAGCTGTCTGGTTGTATTTAATTTTCCTTTCCTTCATTAAATGAAAGTGGTTGGGTATTTATACCCTTAATTGTGGGCCACATGGGCTTTCGGGTTGACTTATGGATTCGGGTCGAGTTCAAAGACCCATTAGTTTTAAGCAGGTAGATAATTAGCTTAGTCATGAAGTGATTAAGTTTTTAGTACATTAGTTTAGTTCAGATGGTTCAGTGGGTGGATGTTGTCTAAATTGCCCCTGTCCGGCTCTCATAAAGAGTGGCAATAAATTCCAGACTCATCAAACCCATGTGTACTTTTTATTTCCGATGGCTATAAATTATGTCATGAATCAATTGATAACGATATACAAAGAAAATTTCTTAATGTCCACGCAAACAAGCATAAACATTTAGTCAACCAAACTAGCAATTGGTAAGTAAACTTTTCATCTATAAACTTTAGTTTTACGAGATCCTATGTTACAATTTTAATTTATTTATTCATATGTTATAGGGCTGAAAGTGCTCACTCAAGCCTAAAACGCACACTTGGTAAAGTCTATGATTATTTGAACAATTTTGGGAAAGTGTTCATGCTTTGCTTGATGCTCAACACTCGGAAAATTTTGAAATATTTTAGCGAAGTAAGTATTGTTCGAAAACAATATCTAGACTTCCCATCTATGAAAATTTAAAATGTAAAATATATTGCACGGATTTAGACATTGTTGATAAGAGTCTCAAAATTGCTCGGTTAATTGACGTAGATCAGGTAGCTTGTGGTTGTATTATATGAAAAACACATGGGTTACCGTCTGTATGCGAGGTAGTTATGACTGAGCGAGAATGTAGGCTCATTATTATTGAAGAATATGATGTTCATTGGACTACCTTAAACATCGTTCCTAAAGATAAAATTGGTACGGAAGATGAACTAACACAATTAAATTAGCATAATAGATAGTTCTATATGTGCTTACGGGAGAAATATTCAAGATCATATAATAAATAGGATGATGCAAATCCTCGATCCCATAATAAGTCATGTATTGGAGCTTAAGGAGCCGATTATCACTAAAGATAGGAAAAAAGTTAGTCCAGACGAATCGATAAGACGAGACCCATCTCAATTCAAATATGACAGAAGTCAAACCAATAATGCTAGTACACCCGGTATGATACCACCTAAATATACTAAGAATTCATAGTACCCAAAGTTAAAGCTCCTCCGAAGAGATGAAAAGTTGCTCAAGAAAAATTATATAGTAAGACCAAATATTTTAATGGTTACGAGAGCTGGTTTCCAAACTACTTACATAATTATATTACAAGCGTCTTAGATGTTTCTCCTGACGGTCAATGCGGTTATGAGGTCGTAGCTTTATCTATATAACAATCAATTCGATTCATGGAAATTTGTGAGACAAGATTTGATAGCCGGATTGAATGGTCAACAAGATTGATATGAGAGAGTGTTTGGTGGTGCAAAAAATATAGACAACGTACTTGAAATATTAGATTATTTCTAAGCCTACTTGGGTGGTAATAAGTATTTGATGACATTAGTCGACATTGGTTTAGTGATAGCCACTTGATATCAATGCGTGGTATGCAATACATCTCTCAAACTTTCATATACATATGTACCATTATGCGGTATACCGCCTCTATTGTGTCCTACACAATACGTTTGTCTTAGTTGCATTCATGGTAAGCATTACACTAAAGTAAGTAAATCAATATATCTTAGTTGGTTCACGTTTCACACCAGCACGGATGCAACTGCGTGGGCAATTTCGTTCGACAAAATATTCAACAAATATCACAAAATCAAGTTTTTCTAAACATCTACAAAGCATGATGGAGCATCACAATTCTATGATTTGATCGGAGACCCTTGATTATTTCCACGTGTTACTTGATTAAGTTTTGTTTCGACGACATACTTAGGACTTATTTACTTATTGTTTGGATATTAAAGTTTATATAAGATTAATTAAATGTTATTAAACTGTTGCATTCTAATCTCTCTATTTTTTATGTATATTTTTTAAACTATTCACAACATACTTAAAATATGTACATTTCGAAACGTTTCAATACAAATTTTGCATCATCAATGTGCAAATGGTGTACTATTTTGTGCAGAATGAGCGCATATTTTCTTCTAAAAATCGGATAGTCGTGTGCGCAAATTTGGCTGGTTTCACGCGGCTCTTGTGCAAAAATAGTACTGGAATTTTTGTTTCAAGTCAATTTATACTATCTTGTACTATGTAAAACTTAAACTTTATTTTAGTCATCGTCAACTTAAGTCCTTACAGATACATGATACGAATTCAACAATTAAAAAATTCTGAAATTTGACTAAAATAAGTAGCACAACAACTTAGGAATTCTAAAACTCAAACAACAACAACCTAGGAATTCTAAAACTCAAAGAACAACAACTTAGTATTTAAGTTAATTAAACAACAAAATTAAAGACTTAAGATAATGAAACAACGTTAACTTAACAATAATCCCTCCTGCCTCAGCTCATCTGCCAAGCTAGTTCTATTTCAGCACCTTGATTTCTTCCTTAGAAATCATGTAGTCCATCACAGTCTCATGTTCGGTTTCCTACCTCTTGGTCAATATTTGGGCATCAACTATAGCCAACTTGTCCTCCATTATACTATCAGTGACCAAGAAGTTAAATAACTAAAACGCAATATGTCGTTCCTCGTCCTTGAGATTGAAAACCAAATTTACACGGTGTTTCATTATATACATCCACCTAGTTTTAACCTTGTCCAAACGTCTTAATATTTTAGGCGGCTGGACGTGATCTTTACCATAAAGAAAATAAAATTGGCATAACATTGCCTTCGAATAGGGTTTACCTCATTCCAGCTATAAGTTTTTGCCATTTTTACAAAGTCTTTCTTCAAATATTCATCTTCTAAAGCAGTCTAACCAAATTTTTTTGTATTTCATGGTGTGTGTTCTTACAAGGGTGAAGCATATATTTATTTAGATTTTAGTCGAGGATAGTGTAATCTAAATAGACCTATGAATATTGGATACGTGTTAGTTATGGATAGTCTAATCTCCTAAACCAATCAACTTGGGACACCTATTAGATAAGACTATATCATATCCCTTGATGTACCAGGATAAACCCACATGATGTGTTAAAGTTTGATTTTATGGTCGAGTTCTAACAAATAGGGGTCAAGATATGGCATAGTTCTAAATTTTACTCTATATAGCAATATCACAATCAATATTTGACACCTATGAATTTTGGATCTAATGTATACATAAAATAACTGAAATATACTACTATATCCATATAGATCACAATATATAATAAGCTTGAATTAAATAAAATTAATTAAAATACCAAACCCGTACTTAACAAAGTAGTCGGTAAAACATAGTCGTGATCCATAGAAAAAAAGTCACTAACAACCAAAGAAAACATAATGTAAAATTAATTACTCTCTCGAAAATGGTGCGTTAGTCTGAAACACACCTCCGAAGGATCACGTAGCTGCTTTAGACTCATCTCATAAGACCTGGATTCTACCTCAATAAGCCAATCCAACAAGTCAAATAACCTTGCCTGATAAGTGCCCACAGATTGGTTAACCCCAACATATGAATCGATTGGGCAAGAATCTGGATCGATAAGAATGTACCATAAGTTATTTTCAACCCATATAGGGTATAGCGAGACTGTACCAGGTTGGCCGAGCTGATATGTAGCACCTCGAATCATGGGGTCAGTAGTATGTGACTGCCATGCAGATCAAATAAAACCATCCCATAAATATTGTGTGTTAGTACGCCTACCTCCACCGCAAATCTCCAAAATAGGTCGTAGTAAACCAGGTATCTCTTGAACATGTCCCAACTGTCGAGCGACGCAGAGAGAATAGTAAGCTTCCATGATGTCCAAAGAATTTAGTATAACATCTATCTAAGCTGCACCGCAGCAAGTTATAACGTTGCATAAATGTAAGTATGGTTACAACCAGGCCTACAATATAAAAATATTTATATATAAATCAAACAAGTATTGAAATCAAGAAAAATATATTAAAAACAATACAAGATAAATTAAACTTACATCCTGCTCCCTGAACATAGTTTTAGGATGGCTAATATTTTCTCGAGTCTCTTGGATCAAACATAAACGAGGAGGTGTGTATCTACACATGGTTGGTTGAGTGATAACATATGAACTCAACAACGTAGTCGCAAGTGCAGGAAAATGATCGTATATCCATGTCTCTAACAACTCAAGGAACCAGTAAAACCTGACGTCTTGTGTAAACAGCCTCTACCAAGTTGGTAATATAACTGAGCTAATATAAGGTGACCCCAGTTATACCAACCTGCGGTGCTATAGTTCCTAATGAACTGTAGATAGTCAAAAGATATACTGTTACTCGTCTTGTTAGTAAGAATGTAGCAACCATACATATGGAGTAAATACCCCATCGTTGCCTGACTAAGCATCTCATCCGTAATCACATCATCGTGAAACTTGGCCATAGAATAAACATCGCGCAAATAGTCGAGACGTACGTTTCTCCCACTACTAGCAAAATTATGATTTAGCTTCTTACTAAAATCATCTTTACGTAAACCTATTAATAGAGAGAACCAACCTACTTGTTAACATTTACTAGGATAATTAACTAGATTGAAAGCCTGACCCGTTACCGGAAGCCGCTAATGATGTGGAAGTCGACAAGCATGACCGTTATCTCACCGAAATAGAAATAAAATGTATTGATCTCTCGATGCCACTCCTCTAAACATTCATCTAGTAAATGAAAACTGGTAGATCAACGCGAAAGACAGTTGAGGGACAGACCAAAACATTTTCCCGCCACCTAATCTCTAATCTTACTCTGTCGAGTAAGATCTCAATGATGATGGATATAGTAAATCGAATATCATCATGACGACGATATCGTCTACATAATATAAAAATAAATTCATAATAAGCTACGATATAATTTACTACATGATAAACCACCAAAAGAAACTTACATAATTGTTAAAAACGTCATACGCCTCATGGTATTTGTAGTCGCTCATGTTCGAATACAAATCCGAAACATGACCATTGAATAGTCAATATACTAACTTTATAAAAAATGAATAATCAAAGGACTAACGATATTGTAAACAATAAATAAATATAACGATTAAATTTATAAAAAACGAACAATATAAAAAAAAACTTCCTCAAAATATAGTTTTATTTGATGGATTATCTGTAATTAAATTCAACAAAATAAAATTAACAATTATTCAAAATCTAAAATAAATTATAACAAAATTAAAATTTGAAAAGTCCAAGAAATAAAATTTTATCCGAGTACCATTTTCATGAGTTTCGTCTAAGTTAAAAATCCTAGACTTTCATTGCCAGAGGATTTTAGGACGTAGAATATAAAAGAAAAAGGGCAAAAACATAATTTTTTTTCTTCAACATAAAACTAATTTTATTATTGTTATGTATAGATTTTTAAAAATCATATCTTTAACTAATTAAAAAGTTATATTGACAATTTAGTTTTTTAGATAATTAATACGACGTGAGTGAACTACTTTAAGTTATAATTTATTTAGATTTCATCAATTTTAAATTTCGGTAGAGTTAAATTTTACGAGTCCCTTAACTTATATCTTGCAAATTAATTTAGTTTATATTAGAAAAAACTCCAACAGGTTATATATATAGTATTATAAAAAAGACAGCAGGTTACATATATAAAATTATATAAAATTCGTATATTTGAAAATATATATATCAAAACATGGTTACATAGATAAAAAGAAATTGTAACCAATTATTCTACAAAATATGAAATATAGGTAAATAAAAAATTACAAACATTCTATAAAATATTAAATATAAGTAAAACACAAAAATCAATTTACGAATTGATGGTGAAATCTTTCTCTCCTTTCTATCACACTTGTTTAGAGAGAAAAACACTTTCTCCCCAACGGCTAGTTTGTGTTAATTTCATTTTAGTCGTTGTTCTCTTCGGTGACTTCCGGCCATTTGGTCGGAAGTTCCACCTTCCACCCGGCACCTCTGTTAATAAAAGTCATCAGCTATTCTGACATCAGTCTCCCTTCCACGTTACGACCACCCATTCGTCACCCATGGCACCGATTTTGAGACTTCCGGTTTTGACCGATCTCTGGAAATCGGCATCGGCTCCTCTGGTATGGGATGCCAACAAGAAACCGAGCCTTCTGGTCTTGTTAAATCCATGGGAACCGTCTCCACCGGTAAAGAAGGACAACATCAAATCGAGCCACCTGTTCTTGACCAAAGACAGCAAGTATTCCGATCTCCTGGTCTTGACAGATCCCTGGGATTCGTCGCTTCCGGTAAATGATGGCAGCATCGGATCCGGTCTTGCGATGTTGGCCGTCGAAAGCAAGACACTGGGGCTTCAGACTCTAAGCAGAGCCATGGATATTCACTCCTCCGGTATAGGGCGGCAGCTAGACACTGGATCTTCCTCTGGTACAGGGCGACTGCAAGGGAACGGATCTTCCGGGTTCGATCGATCTCACGGAGTTGGCACCTCCGTTATAGGACGCCAGGAAGAATCGGAATCTGCTGGGTTTGCTATAGAAATCGGTCCCTCCAATATCGACCGGCCGTTGGAAACCGACACCTCTGATCGACGAAATCCAGGCCTTGGGAGCGACATCTGTTATATATTATCCGAAATCGCATCAAATAATATATAACAAACCGCGCAAAAAGTTAAACCCTTTTGCTAGATTCATCTATAGAAGAAACAGAAAATAAAGAATACTTACGGGTTTGCCTGCTGCTATCCATCTAGTATTCTCTTCAGTTCTTTTTGCGTTCTTCAGCGATTCCACGTTCCCGACGATTCCGTTTATAAAACTAAGAGACCTGCAGAATCAGATTAGAGAATAAGGAAAAGTTTCCAGACACTAAGGAAGCGACCGTCTTTCTCATTAGGGTTTAGAGTGATGAAATACCTAAACCTAGCCCCTTATTTATAGATTTTACAATGTGAAACCCAACATTGTAAAGCCCATCCTTTGTTACTTCCTTGTGTCCGGGACCATAACCCAATAAATTGATAATTCAATTTATATCCCTGATTTATTAATTCAGGCTTAAGTGTTGAGATTTGGGCCCTCTTCATCACAGTGCCCAAATTCAACCCGGTTACCACACTTGAGCCCATAACACCTTTTTACCCATAGATCCAATTTAGTTAATTAAATAATTAACTCGACTACTTTTAATTTGGACTTCCTTAAGACAATAATTGAATATGTTTATTTAGCATGTCGGTCCAAATTATTGTTAGTGTATAAATATATTAAATAAATATATTCCAACAATCTCCCACTTGGACCGTCATATGCTACTCAAGAATACATATTCAACTCTAATGGGATCCCTATATTCATTGTCAATGGACAAACGGTACAACCCCGTACATGACTTATAACAATAAAGGACTAAAGACCTCTTTCTCGTAATGTGAACAATATGATGCAACAGTAATCACATTACCATTATCAATCAATTACTTGGGCCAATTATGGAGCGTGGCATAAGAGTAATATGGCTTGTAATCGTACATATCTACTCTTAAATGGTTCCTACTTTTGGAGATCCAATACAGTACAAATATCAATAAATATTTCCAAGCATATATATATATTGCAATAAACTTTAATGTGCACAATACTGCAAAATATAACATCAGATCCTATTACAAACTCTCCCACTGAAACTAACAATCCTCTAAATCAACTACACCCATATTGATGGTGTGTCCCTGGAAAACCTTAGGCAAAACCGCCTTTGTTAGGGGATCTGCTATCATGGAGTTTGTACCGATGTGCTCTATACTTATCTGACCCATCTGTACTCTTTTTTTAACAGACATAAACTTTATGTCTATGTGTTTGGATTTAGACACGCTCCTGTTGCTGTTAGAGTACTGCACTGCGAAATTGTTATCGCAATATAACCTCATAGGGCCTTCTATCCCTTGTACAATGCGTAATCCAGTAACAAAATTCCGCATCCATAGCGCCTGGTTTGATGCCTCAAAGCATGCAACAAATTCTGCTGCCATAGTGGACGATGCAATAAGTGTTTGCTTTACACTTTTCCAGGATATTGCACCTCAAGCCAATAAGAATATGTTTCCTGACGTGCTTTTTAATGTGTTTGCGCATCCACCAAAATCCGAGTCGGAATACCCGATGATCTCTAGTTTATCCGACTTCCTATATGTCAACATGTGCCCCTTTGTTCCTTGCAGATATCAGAGTACTCTTTTAACTGCTTTCAAGTGATCCATTTTTGGGTTACTAACATATCTCCCCAACATGTTTACAGCAAAGGCAATGTCCGGCCTAGTACAAACTTGAGCATACATTAAACTCTCAACTGCAGAAGCATAAGGGACCGTTTTTATTTTCTCAATCTCAAGTTGTCTTAGGACATTGACTCAGACTAAGTCTGTCACCCTTTGCTATAGGGGTACTTAGGGGTTTGCAATCTGCCAATCCGTAACGTTGTAACACACTTTTAATGTATGCTTTTTGTGATAATCCAAGAATACCACGAGAACGATCTCGATGTATCTGGATTCCTAACACAAAACCGGCATCACCAAGATCCTTCATATCAAACTTGTCTGATAGAAATCTTTTTGTTGTGTGTAACAATTCCTTATTGTTCGAGGCAAGCAATATGTCATCCACATATAATATAAGAAATATGAAATTAATCCCACTGAACTTGTGATAAACACAATCCTTAACCGAGTTGATCTCAAAGTCATAACCGACTATCACCTCAAGGAATTTGTGATACCATTGACGAGAAGCTTGTTTAAGCCCATAAATGGATTTCTTAAGTCTGTAAACCAGATCTTTTGAGTTACTTTCTACAAAGTGTTCTGGTTGCATCATGTAGATCGTTTCCTCAATATTACCATTGAGAAAAGCGGTCTTAACATCCATCTGATGAAGCTCAAGGTCAAAATGTGCAACTAATGCCATGATTGTTCTAAAGGAATCCTTCGTCGATACTGGAGCGAAAGTTTCTTTAAAATCAATCCCTTCACGCTGAGTATAACCTTTCGCTACAAGACGTGCTTTATGTCTTTCCACATTACCCAGGGAATCGCGTTTGGTTTTGTAAACCCATTTACAACCAATTGCCTTTTTCCCTTCAGGTAATGGGACAAGATCCCATACCGCATTATCCTGCATTGATTTATACTCTTCTTTCATAGCATCAATCCACTTTTGAGATTCAGAGCTTGCCATGGCCTGTTTGTAGGATAAGGGATCATCTACAGTTCCAGCACATAACTCATCATGCTCCTGAAGATATACTATAAATTCTGGACCTATAGTACTCTTCCTTTCTCTAGTGGACCTTCATAATGGCACTATTTCCTCCTGTTGCACTTCTTGAGGAGGTAGAGTTTGATCATTATGAACGATGTCATTTTGATTTCCTTGTGGAAGATTATCTTGAGGTTCCTCTTGTTCTACCTGAATCTCTGTATCCTGGTTAGAACCCTCAAGTGGAGCATCAGTGTTAATCTGAGGATTACCTTGTTCTAATGGGATCGAAATGATTGCCATTACCGCCCAATCTTCAGATATCTCAGTATCCCTATTAAAACCTTCATGAATCTTTATGGATTCTTCCTCAAAATCAACATATGTTTCCTTATTCTTCCCCTCAAACTCAACATCCTCTAGAAACTTGGCTGTTCCTATCTCAAATATTGTACTAGTGAGAGAATCATAAAACTTAAACCCTCTAGAATGTTCGGAATAACCTATGAAGAAACAACTAACTGTTTTTTAGGTCCAGTTTATTTTCTTGAGGTTTGTACGGCCTCGCCTCAGCTGGACAACCCCACACATGCAGATGCTTTAAATTAGGTTTACGCCTGTTCCAAAGCTCATATGGAGTCCTAACAGTAGCCTTTGTGGGTACTCGATTGAGTATATAAGCGGCACATTTGATGGCTTCCCCCTAGAGAGATAATGGTAGAGATGAGTAACTTATCATGCTTCTAACCATATCTTTTAGTGTTCGGTTCCGTCTCTCAGATACACCGTTCACGCGAGGTGAACCGGGCATAGTGTATTGAGGGACTATTCCATACTTCTCTAGGTACTGTGCAAAGGGTCCTGGACGTTGCGCACCCGATACGTCATATCTACCATAGTATTCACCACCACGGTCAGATCTAACGGTCTTAATGCTTTTACCAAGTTGTTTCTCAACCTCAGTCTTAAAAGTTATAAACTTGTCCAGGGCCTTATACATTTCTTGTTGACCGAACCTTGACCCGGTCCTTTGCCATCTGCATTCCGCTTAGGTCCTGCCTTATTTGGTGATGTAATCAAATTAGCCTCAAGCGTTGCGCCTTTAAGTCTTTCCTCCTCCTGTGCAACGTGGGAAATCAATTCATTGATATTCCACTTTTCTCGCATGCAGTTATAGGTGGACTGGAAATACTTAAACCGGTCTGGCAGCGAATGAAATGTGAATCCCACTATGCATTCCTCAGGTAAGTCTAAACCGATTGCCTTTAACTTTTGGCCAATCATCGACATTCCCAGAATGTGCTCCCGGATTTTACCTTTGCCATTATACTTTTTGGTAGCTAGCTCGATGAGCAAACGCTGCATCTCTACCTTTTCATTTTTGGCAAATGCTTTTTCAATCTCCGTGAGAAAGACCGAGGCAGTGGTAACACCTTTAGGGACAGCCCCACGCAATGCTACTGGTATTCCCTGTAACAAGAGCACCATGCATAACTTATTTGACCTTTCCCACTTTTCATCAGCCTTAGTTTCATCCGGTGTACTTTCCGGACTAAGGGGAGATGGTTTGGGAGTTAACAGTGCATAGTCGTAATCATGTACAGATAAAAACAGCAACATTTCTTCCTTCCACAATTGGAAGTCCGAACAATCCAACGTCGGTGGACGATTCCCCAAAAAATTGTAACACATGGATACTATAATAAGAACAAACAGCACAAAGCACATCTAGCATCTTGACATATAACTGAAAACATATGCATAAACATGACAAATACATGTAAAACATAAAATTCCTTGATAAAAGATACCGGAGGGCAAATCAAATTAACATGAAATTTTATGAGTTTGAGAAAAATACTATGATCATTATTTTAATTTTCTAATTGCCAATGAGACCTTCCGGAGGGCCGATGTCATTTACATATATTAAAATAACCATAATTTGATTTTCTTAAGTACCGGTGAAACCTTCCGGAGGGCCGATTTCACCTACTTAAAATCAAAAAATCGTAAGGATGAATTTAATTTATCCTAAGTACCGATGAAACCTTCCGGAGGGCCGATTTCATCTAATTAAAATTAAAATCAGCACAAAGACCCTTTTCAATAATTTTCTCCCGTTCATGATTAATTTAAACCCAAACGTGAACCTTCCGGAGGGCCGATAATATTTGAATTTAAATTAATCCCCGAACCTTTCGAAGCCTAGGATCTTTAAGAAAATTAATTTTAACCTTCCGGAGGGCCGATTAAATTAATTTCTTAGTTTCACCTACCGGTCTACGAAACCTTAGTCATGCATTGCCATTTAATCATTCACACACATACAATTTAATTCACAAATAAACATACAAAAAAATGCATGCCAAACACAACATACTTGTGAAATAATTTACATACAATATATATATTTCCGAAAAAATATGTACTTCCGAAAAAAATAATAATAATTTTTTTTTATGGAAAAAAAAATAGTAGCCTGCCTGCACATGCAGCAGCTAACCTGTTTGCTGCAATGCAGCAGGTTGTCTGCTGAAATTACAGCAGGCACCTGCTGTTATTTCCAGCGGGCCCCTGCTGTAATTTCCAGCGGACCCTTGTTGAAATTGCAGTAGGTCCCTGCTATAATTTCCAGCAGGCCCCTGCAATTTCTAACGAGCTGCAAATTGTTGTAGCAGTTTTTTTTTTTCGCAGGTTACCGTGATAATCAGCGGACAGTCTTCGATCAGCGTTAACATCAGGGGTTAAGCTGTCGATGAGCCACTGTCCCAATAATTTTGATTTTATTCGTTATTTTAGGGTTGATTTGATGCTAATTTTGGGAGAAAAATTCCAGACATCAATAAACCCTAATTTTACCCGGAAGAAAAATAAAAAAAAATCCCCAAACTATAAAAATTGCAATTTACTGATTATAAAACATGTGTTCCAATACAAATAAATCACATAACATGCTTTTCATACAATCCCTAAATTCATGCCCTACCAATTCAATTCACACATAATCCCAATGACATGGATTCTTTACGATGAAGAAAAACATGCGTTTTTATCTGTCAATACTCAATTTGATTATTCTACTGAATCCAAAAGGGTTTATTTGGCTCTGATACCAATTGTTATATATTATCCGAAATCACATCAAATAATATATAACAAACCGCGGAAAAAGTTAAACCCTTTTGCTAGATTCATCTATAGAAGAAATAGAAAATAAAGAATACTTACGGGTTTGCCTGCTGCTATCCATCTAGTATTCTCTTCAGTTCTTTTGCGTTCTTCAGCGATTCCACGTTCCCGACGATTCCGTTTATGAAACTAAAAGACCTGCAGAATCAGATTAGAGAAGAAGGAAAAGTTTCCAGACACTAAGGAAGCGACCGTCTTTCTGATTAGGGTTTAGAGTGATGAAATACCTAAACCTAGCCCCCTATTTATAGATTTTACAATGTGAAACCCAACATTGTAAAGCCCATCCTTTGTTACTTCCTTGTGTCCGGGACCATAACCCAATAAATTGATAATTCAATTTATATCCCTGATTTATTAATTCAGGCTTAAGTGTTGAGATTTGGGCCCTCTTCATCACAGTGCCCAAATTCAACCCGGTTACCACACTTGAGCCCATAACACCTTTTTACCCATAGATCCAATTTAGTTAATTAAATAATTAACTCGACTACTTTTAATTTGGACTTCCTTAAGACAATAATTGAATATGTTTATTTAGCATGTCGGTCCAAATTATTGTTAGTGTATAAATATATTAAATAAATCTATTCCAACAACATCCACTACATGCTGGGTTCTCTCTCTGTGAAAAAGGGATTTGACAACCCTAATTTCCCCATTGTTTCTCGACAAATTTGGTGAGGATAATTATCGCATGAAGGTAGGCTTGTAATTTGTTTGGTGATTAATAGTAGTATGTGAGTGTTTTAATTTTAGTGTAGAGAGTAGAGAGATAATTAAGCTGGCTGGTAGCAGTTAATTCTCATTACCCACACTTAATGCAGGTGGTTGGGTATTTATACCCTCATGTTTGGGCCCTTATGGGCCTTCGGATCATGTTAAATGGACCCGGGTCATGTTCAAAGACCCATGAGCTCTTAAGTAGGATAGCAAGTAGCTTAGTCAAGTAGTGTTTAGGTTTTTTAGTACTTTTGTCATAGTTCGAACAGTCCTTTGGGCTAAGTGTTCGAAGTGATCTGTCCGGTCCGGAGAGCTTGGACCGATCTCTCCTTGTCCGGGGAGCATGCAGGATTTGGACTCATCAGGAGTCCCTTTTTTAGGTGTTTGTGCAAATACTCTTGTCAAAGACCTGAAAAACAGTCCGACATTGGGGTAGTTTTAATCCGGACAGGTTTGTCAATTTGGGCTATGGGCTTATCCGGACTGTCTCTGATGACTTGTCTGGGCAGAGGCTTGACTCAGGGAATGTGTCAGAAAACAGATTGGTGAGGCCCATTAGTGGTCCTGGAAAAGACGAGCTGGGCTGTCCTTCTAAGTCAGTGGGTCCAAAAAATCAAAAGACAGCCCTCAGTATTTCGAGTCCAATGGGCCTTGCCTCAATGGGCCATTCTGTCAAACAAATCGGGCCCACTCAAGTACTCTCAATTTCCAGGCCCGGTAAAAACAATGGGAAAGGTCTTCTAGGATGTGGTGTTCCCAAGGCTAATTACACTCTCATCCGTAATTTTGGGAACGCCGGTAAAGGCCCATAAGGGAGAAAGTATAAATTGGGCCACCCGAAACTCTCTTTGCCTCCTACAGCAAAGGATTTCTCTAAAGAAGAAGACCCTTCAGAGATAGAACCTGAGGTGGACCCTAGACTTCCTTCTATCTCTAAGGATAAGGAAGTGGAGATCAGAGATGAGGTGGACTTACCCCCCAAAAAGGTGTGTACGGACGTAGATAAAGACAAGGGCAAAAAGGTAATTTCCTCCGGCAGGACCATCAGCTGATACTCTGTAAGTCTTCCTTTCATGAATATTGCATCTTGGAATGTTCGTGGTCTTAATGACCCGATTAGGCAAAAAGATGTCACTTATTTTATTTTTAGTAATCATATCTCTTTGATAGTTCTAGTAGAGACTAAAGTCCAATTTCTGAATGTCGAGTCGATAATCAGAAGAATGGCCCTGTTCTGGCATGTGATCTGGTGTGGTTAATTTTCGTCTGAGGGTAAATTTGTAATTTGTTTTAGAGATTTTTGGAGGTGTGTAGGTGTTTAATGTTTGAGTAGAGAGTAGAGGGAGAATTAAGCAGCATAATTGTATTTAATTTTCATTACCCATATTAAATGCAGGTGGTTGGGTATTTATACCCTCATGTTTGGACCCTTATGGGCTTTCGGATCATGTTAAATGGACCCGGGTCATGTTCAAAGACCCATGAGCTCTTAAGTAGGATAGCAAGTAGCTTAGTCAAGTAGTGTTTAGGTTTTTTAGTACTTTTGTCATAGTTCGAACAGTCCTTTGGGCTAAGTGTTCGAAGTGATCTGTCCGGTCCGGAGAGCTTGGACCGATCTCTCCTTGTCCGGGGAGCATGCAGGATTCGGACTCATCAGGAGTCCCTTTTTTAGGTGTTTGTGCAAATACTCTTGTCAAAGACCTGAAAAACAGTCCGACATTGGGGTAGTTTTAATCCGGACAGGTTTGTCAATTTGGGCTATGGGCTTATCCGGACTGTCTCTGATGACTTGTCTGGGCAGAGGCTTGACTCAGGGAATGTGTCAGAAAACAGATTGGTGAGGCCCATTAGTGGTCCTCGAAAAGACGAGCTGGGCTGTCCTTCTAAGTCAGTGGGTCCAAAAAATCAAAAGACAGCCCTCAGTATTTCGAGTCCAATGGGCCTTGCCTCAATGGGCCATTCTGTCAAACAAATCGGGCCCACTCAAGTACTCTCAATTTCCAGGCCCGGTAAAAACAATGGGAAAGGTCTTCTAGGATGTGGTGTTCCCAAGGCTAATTACACTCTCATCCGTAATTTTGGGAACGCTGGTAAAGGCCCATAAGGGAGAAAGTATAAATTGGGCCACCCGAAACTCTCTTTGCCTCCTACAGCAAAGGATTTCTCTAAAGAAGAAGACCCTTCAGAGATAGAACCTGAGGTGGACCCTAGACTTCCTTCTATCTCTAAGGATAAGGAAGTGGAGATCAGAGATGAGGTGGACTTACCCCCCAAAAAGGTGTGTACAGACGTAGATAAAGACAAGGGCAAAAAGGTAATTTCCTCCGGCAGGACCATCAGCTGATACTCTGTAAGTCTTCCTTTCATGAATATTGCATCTTGGAATGTTCGTGGTCTTAATGACCCGATTAGGCAAAAAGATGTCACTTATTTTATTTTTAGTAATCATATCTCTTTGATAGTTCTAGTAGAGACTAAAGTCCAATTTCTGAATGTCGAGTCGATAATCAGAAGAATGGCCCTGTTCTGGCATGTGATCTGGTGTGGTTACTTTTCGTCTGAGGGTAAATTTGTAATTTGTTTTAGAGATTTTTGGAGGTGTGTAGGTGTTTAATGTTTGAGTAGAGAGTAGAGGGAGAATTAAGCAGCATAATTGTATTTAATTTTCATTACCCATATTAAATGCAGGTGGTTGGGTATTTATACCATTATATTTGGAGTTTATAGGTTTTCGAGTCATGTTTAATGGACCCGGGTCATGTTTAAAGACCCATGAGATCTAAGTAGGAGAGCAAGCTGCTTAGTCAAGAAGTGTTTAGGTTTTTAAGTACTTTTGTTATAGTTCGAACAATTCAATGAGCTAAGTGTTCGAACTGCCCTGTCCGGTCCAGTCGTCTTAGTCCGAACTGTCCTCGTCCGGGGTGGTAGCAATATTCGGACTCATCAGGAGCCCCTTTTTTAGGTGTTTGCTCAAATACCTTTGCCAAAAACCTGAAAAACAGTCCGATGGTCAGGGGCAGTTTTAATCCGGACAGGTCTTTCGACTTGTGTTATGGCTTTATCCGGACTGATAAAGCTTTGTGAATCCAAACGGTTTTTTGCCAGAGTTTATGGGACACGTGTCACTTTTTGGTTGGTTTCTTCAGCCGTTTTTTCACCTTGAATCTCGCACCCACCTTCTTCGAAAAGCAACCTCTTCATTAAAGAGGGTGACATCAACGCCGTCTTTTAATCATTACCGATCTTTTCGAATTCTCCTAGGAATCAAACTCCTTTTTCAGATTTACTATAAATTGAAATGCTTTATACTGTTTCACCATCACTCTCGTTTTTACTCTGCAAATCCTCAAAGCGTTTTCTCTCCAAAACAAATTTTTACCCAGATTGTATAAGTTCACGGCTCGGAACGCTTTGATCAAAGGCGGGTGGCTCAACCTCTCTGGATTAGAAAAGGTGCAAAAGGTTGAAAGGGAAAGGCGCATTGCAGCAGGCTTACCCACTTCGCCCATCGACAAACCAGCAACTTCACCCACAGAATCAGACCAAGGTTCTTCCTCCAAAAAGGGCATCAAACCGAAGAAGTTATTTCAAACCAACATTTCAGCTATTATCTCAGGCTCCTCGGTTCAAGAGTCGGAACCCATCGTTGAACCAGGTTTAACAGTTACAAGCTTTAAAAAACCCTCCCCTTTCTTAGCCATCGGGTCAGACGCTGAAACCTCTCCTCATAAATTAGTTGACCGAAGAAAAGGCCGGCTTGTCAAGGGTCAAGCTTCTAAGGGCACCCCTTCGAAATCGGGTACCAAGGACGGTAGTACTGGGTCAGAGGCACCAATTAGAGCACCAAAAGACAGGCTGTCTGGTCCGGAGGGCACTGGTTCAAGTCCTCGAAGAGAAATGTCTACACCAGAGCCCCAACCGGAGGCCAGGAACCAAGAAAATACTGAAACTCAGCAGTCCGGAAGTCAGGCTGAGCCAAATCTAAACCTTCCCCTTACCACTGCTACTGAAAACCCCTCATCAATCATGGAGGAAGTAATGGAGGACTCTATCGAAGAGGCTCCATTCGAGTCTGAGCCTTCCGGACAGACTAGTAGTGCTGTTGCTGCCCAAAAAGATAAAGGCGAGGAAAAGTTGTGCTTGAGGCATCTGGACCTGCCGGGGTGTCTTGAAGGAAGGGTGGGGCCTTGTTTTCATAGGGTCAATGTCAAGTACCTCCTTGCCCTGCAAAAGATCAACTACGCATTCATCCACACAGTTGAGCTGGGCCGGATGCATACGAAGTGGGGAATTCCGGAGAACGTGAAGATAAGAATCCCTATAAACTCCGAAACTCCCATGAACTGCAAATTGAGCGAGATAGTCATCTTCACAGAGCTGTTTAATTGGGGGCTCAGATTCCCCTTGGACCCATAAATTGTCAGATACTTTCATCTGATAAAGCTCTGTCCGAGCCAGCTGAGCCCCAATGCTTGGTACACCCTCATGGCCTGCATCATGGCTTCTAGGCTCTCCGGGATTCCTCTACCAATGGAGGAGTTTGCTGCGGTGGCCAGTCTTTGCAGAAACCACCACATCCCCTTTTACCACTTCAATATGGGGGATAACTTCAAAGCTGTTGATGACCTGCTAGAGTCGGAGAGGAATTAGAGGAGTCAATTCATGTTCGTGAGTGGTGCTTGGGAGAATGGGAAGAAAATCAAGGCCGGAGTTAACCCAAGTCTCCTCACCAGCAGATGGAGGAGTGATCGTAAGTCTCCTACTTCATATTTTTATTTCTTCTTTTATCTCATTTGTTTAAACTGATTGACTTTGTCTTCTTCTTAGCAGAATTGCCCAAGGACTTCAATGACTATCTAAAGTCCGGGCAAACTACTTGCACCAATATCAATGCTTGGGCTGCTGAACGGTGGGGGAACCGGTTCCACGATGCCTTCTTGGGGGGAAACTTAGCAAGATCTCACCTCTGGAACACTATTGGCCGGAGGGATTTAACTTGGGAAGAGCTCACCACTCAACCCCCTCCAGATGTAGTGCTCAAGAGGACACACGAACTGGATGGGACACTTTACTTGCCAGGCCAGGACAAGGCCTCGAGTAAGATGAAAGGAAAAAAGAAGAAGGGCAAGAAAGTGGCAGGTGGAGCGGACCCTGCTGAGGTGGAGGAAGCTGTTTTAACCAATCCAGAGGGGCCACCCCCAAGCCAGATTGATGTTGCTCTTTTGGAAGTGGTAGAGCAGGAAAGTGTTAGGCAAGAAGCTCACTCCCCAACACCCCCAAGGGCTTCCAAAAGAGACCGTAAACGGGGAGCTGAAAGCAAGGATAGGGAGGCCAAGAAGAAGAAGACCTCTAAGAGTGATGAACTTTCTCTCCGGCCTCCGGAGCCTCTTCCCCAGGTTGATCCTACTGACCCAACACAAGCAGAAGAGATACCTGGGGACTTTCAAACTGATGAGGTCGAAGGGGGAGGTCTTAGCATTGATGGGGTAGACATCACTGGTCTTGGTGGGCTTGGTGAGTATTTATCAACCTCCCCAGAGACGATTTTGCTGGGCCTTACCTCCCTCCGAGTACTTCAAACACCGTCACTTTTAATGGTAAGACTTTTACTGTTTCAAGTGAAAGGGACGTTATAGCTCACTCTTTATTAAGTAGTGTTCAGCCGGTGCTTGCTTTGGAGAAGCAAGTTCGAAGTCAGGCCGACATTATCAAAGACCTCAAGTCTGATAAGGAGAGGCTGTCCGATGACCTTCTCACTGCCACTCAACATGCTAATATTTTAAAGGGGGAGAACGAGGAGTTGAAAAAGAATCAGGAGGGGTGGACCACCAAAGTTGCTACTCTGGAAGACACCATCAAAGATCTTCGGGAGAAGTTGTCTGGAGCAGAGAAAGATCTCAACTCTTCAAAAGAGGAGACCAAGGCCAAGGACCAAATTATCAACAACTTGATCAGTGACAAGATTGCGCTTGAGAACGCAGTGTCCAAGGCTGCAGAGGAGAAAGCTGATCTGTTAAGGGAGCAGGAGGCCAAAATCCAAGCCAAGATCGATGCTTATGCGAAAAACGTGATCGACACTCAAGAGCAAATGTATGCCAAGGTGAAATCAGACATGGTCCTGCTCTTCCATGAGAAGTTCCCGAAGAGGAACTTGGGTGATTTGTGGCTTCACGTAGAGTATGAAGACCTTCCCTTCCACACCATGGCTGATGGAGACTTGCATGACTACTCCAGTGCTTCCTCTTCTAACGAGGCAGAAGAAAATGCCGGGGAGGGTCCTCCCGAAAAGAGAGACGATCCCAAGGGAAAGAAGAAAATGGATGAGGCTGAGCCATCTTCAAAGGCTCAGTCTTAAATTATGAATTATTTTTTACTTTTCATGTTATCTAAACTAAAGTCCTTAGAAGGCCAAGGCACCTTTTTTGTAAGTGTGTCCGGTATCTGACCGGATAGATCTTTTACTCTGCTTGACAATTTGAAAGTCCTTAGAAGGCCAAGGCACTTAAGTTATTTCAATGAATATCCTTGTTTTGCACAATTCTCACATTCTTTCATAGTCTGTTTCAATTTTGATGGCTAGTGTTTAAATAGCTCTTAGTTATTTCATAGTGAGAGTGTTTAAATTCTCCGATGACGAATGTTTAAGTGGTCATCGCTCTTTTATTTCAATCCGTATGGTGTGACAAAATACAAAGTAAGAACACTTCGGAAATTTTTTAAGAAGGCATCAAATTTCATTAAAAACCCGGACACCTCATTAAAACCTCCCTGCGCCACCAGGGTAGGAAAGAGTATGCCCCCAAATATTTACATGGATGTTTAAACAAGTAAATATTTACAAAAATGCTACTCCAAGTACATCCGGAGATGTTCGATATTCCAAGGGTGGGTCAAAACTCTTCCATCCTTGTCTTCTAGCCAATATGTCCAGGTTTAAGCCTTTCAACAACCATATAAGGTCCTTCCCAAGTCGGGGCCAATTTGCCGAGCAGCTTCTCTTTAGTGTGTAAGAAGAGTTTCCTCAATACCTTGTCCTCCGACTGTAAATCTCTTCTTTTAACTCTAGAAGCAAATCTGCTTCTCATCAAACCCTAATAGTGTGCAGCTCTAAGATGAGCTTTAACTCGTCTTTCTTCTACTAGATCGAGCTGACTTCTTATTGCCACTTCGTTAGCGCCTTCAGAGAAATTGTGAACACGAAATGATGGGAGAGTTGCTTCTATGAGAGCTATTGCATCCATCCCATAAACCAAGGCAAAGGGTGATTCCCGTGTTGCAGCCCCAGGTGTTGTCCGGTAGGCCCACAAGACCTCTTGTAAATAGCTAGGACACTTTCCAGCAGCCCCTTCCAGATTCTTCTTTAAACCGGACAGTATAGTTATGTTAGCCACTTCAACCTGACCATTTGCTTGTGGGTGGAAAGGTGAAGAGAAACAATGTTGTATACCCCTTGAGGCACATAAACTCTCCATTTCCCTATTGTAGAACTGTGGCCCATTATATGTCGTTATCTTTCGTGGAACCCCAAATCTGCAACAAATGTTGGATAAAATGAATTTTATAACGGCTTTTGAAGTTGTTCCTGGCAAAGGGGCTGCTTCAATCCACTTTGAAAAGTAATCGATTGCAACAATTATAGTTTGCACCCTCCGGACGCCATAGGGAGAGGCCCCACTAAATCCAACCCCCATCGAGCAAAAGGTATAGGCTCAGAAATTGACTATAGAGGAATGGCTGGGACATGAATTTCATTGCTGTATCTCTGGCATGGGTCACACCTTCTTACCAGCTCTTTAGCATCCTGCATGATAGATGGCCAATAGTAGCCAGCCAGTAAAACTCTCCTTGTTAGAGCCCTGAATCCACAATGAGTTGATCCCTCGCCATCATGCAATTCGGAGAGAACTACTTGAGATTCATCATCCCCCAAACAGAGCAGAAGAGGTTTACTGTAAGACTTTTTATACAGAATGTCTCTCAGTATGATAAAACCACGAGCCTTGTGTTTCAGTTTTCTTGCCAGTGATTTATCCGGAGGCACGATGTCGTCGGAGAGGTATTGCATGAGAGGAAATCTCCAATCCTGAGGTTGTTTCACATGTACTTCAAAAATTTCTTCTTTTTTACCCATATTAAGTTGAATAGAGGGGCTCTCCAGCACATGGATCCATGGATACGACTCTGTGTACGCTATGGTTGCCAATGAATCTGCCAACTCATTTTCTATCCGGGGTATATGTTCATAAATAATGCTTTTAAACTTGAGTGCTTCATTTTTAAGAAGAAGTAAATACTTCACTAGCTGCTCCTTTTTAGCCTCAGATTGACCTTGGGCATGGTAAATAAGAAGCTGGGAGTCACTCAATAGCTTGACCCTCTTAGCCCCACAAATAAAAGCTAACTTCAAACCAGCTATAGATGCCTCGTACTCAGACTCATTATTGGAAGCTCTGAAAGCAAAACATATAGCCTGGTACATTTTGTCACCATATGGAGAAGTCAAGCACACCCCTGCACCACATCCCATAGTGCTGGATCCACCATCCGTCCGAACGACCCAAACCTTTTTGTCTTTCATCTCAGTAGTCTGCTCCGAATTTCTATCAGAGTTGAATTCAACTAAAAAATCAGCCACAACATGGGCTTTGACTGCTGTTCGGGGAGAAAAATCTATATCGAAATCCCCCAATTCTACCGACCACTTAGTCATCCTAATTGAAATGTCTGCCTTTTGGAGAACATTCTTCAAAGAAAAAGATGTTCGGACGATAATAGGATGAGCCTGGAAATAAGGCCTCATCTTTCTCGCAGCTATCACCAGGGCCAATGCTAATTTTTCAAGTTTCAAATAGCGCCTTTCTGCATCTATCAAGATTTTGCTCATGTAGTACACTGGATGAGGGTAGCTATCCACCTCTCTCACCAACACAACACTGATGGCACAACTTGAAACTGCCAAATATACGAAGAGTGTCTCTCCATCATTCGGTTTAAATAGGGTTTTGGGGGAGGACAGATGTTTCTTAATCTCATTGAAGGCATCATCACACTATGAGGTCCAATCAAATCCCCTTGCACCCTTCAAAGTTTGGAAAAACGGGGCGCATCGGTCCGATGATCTTGAGATAAATCGGTTTAAAGCAGCTAACCTCCCCGCCAATCGTTGCACTTCTTTAATATTCCGAGGAGTCTCCATTTGGAATAGAGCATTAAGCTGGTCCGGATCGGGTTGTATCCCTTGCTCACTTATTATATAACCTAGGAACTTCCCGGATTGCACTCCGAACACACATTTTTCTGGATTTAGCTTTAAATTCACTTTCACTAAGTTTGTAAAAGTTTCTTGGAGGTCAGCCAAGTGCAATTGTTCATCCACACTTTTCACCATCATGCCATCGATGTATACTTCCATATTCCTTCCAATCTGATCAGCAAAGGCTTTGTTCACCAATATTTGATAAGTAGCCCCAACATTTTCAACCCAAACGGCATTACTTTGTAGTAATGAAGACCCCTGTCAGTGACAAATATGGTATGCTCTTGATCCTTCGGATCTACTTGGATCTGATTGTATCCGGAGAAAGCATCCATAAAGGATAGCAGCTTATTCCCACAGGTGGTGTCTACTAGCTGGTCAATCCGGGGAACTGGATACAAATCTTTTGGGCAAGCCCTATTGAGGTCTGTGAAGTCAATGCACATGCGCCATTTGCCATTTTTCTTTTTCACCAGGACTGGATTGGCAGTCCACAAAGGATATTGAGACTCCTTGATATGCCCCATCTTTGTGAGCCTGTCAACCTCTTGCACAATAACATCAACATTTTCCTTGGAAAAAGCCCATCTCTTTTGAACCACTGGTGCTACGTCTTTCAGGACAGATAGGTGATGTGATATCACATCTTCTGGAACCCCAGTAACATCAGCATTGCACCAAGCAAAAACATGCTGATGGCTTTTCAAAAACTTTAACATCTCACTTTTCAGATCGGGTGGCATTCTAGACCCTATCTTGACACTTTTTTCCTTCTTCTAAACAATGTGTTTCTACCTCTTCGACTGGTATTAATACTCCAGGGGCCTCTCTGGGGTCATCAATTTCACCCTCACCCCAAGAAAGCCCCTCAAATTGCTATTGTTCGGTGATACGAACTGCCCCCAACGTCCGGGGCGCCAGGGCTGTAGCATAACATTCCCTTGCAACCTTTTGACTGCTTTGGACAACTCCCACCTGTCCTTGAACAACATATTTCAAACATTGGTGGACTGTTGAAGCCACTGCATGCATCCTAGAGAGCCATGACCTCCCTAGAATAGAATTATAGCAAGTAGGAAAATCTACCACAATAAAAAGTATCCTGACCATCTTCTTGAAAGGGCCCTTTCCCAACATAACTTCCTCTTCGAACTCCCCGATCACATTTGCTGAGCTGCCAGTAAAGCCCACAATTGATCTGTCCGAACTCTGAATTACGGCTGGATTTTTCATTCTCTTGTAAGTGGTTAAGAAAAGGATATTGGCTGAGCTTCCAGTATCCACCAAAATTCGTCTTATGTCATTGCCCCCAATGGATGCTCCTATGACAACATCATCTTCATGAGGGCCAGCTATATCTCTTAAATCATCTTCATCAAAAACAATGAAGGGGAATGGAATTTGAGATTGATAGGAAGTCATGCCTCTTTCTAGCTAGGTAGCTAAAGTATGAACGTGCCTCTTCCTCGAAGAAGTAGTAGGAGCTGTCATGGTATCCCCTCCGAAAATTGTAAGTGACTCAAAAAACTTAATGAGCCCGGAGACTGTCCTAGAACATTCCTCAATAGCACCCACTCTATTTCGAGTTGGATCAGGATCCAAGTATTCAGATTCTACATCAAACCTTTCGATTATAACCATGGCTCCCTCCAGAGCAGCATTACTTGGACCAACCCGGTGAGTATTGTCAGCCCTATTACCTCCTCTTCTTTTGACATAAGCCCCCAGATTTCCCCTCTCAATCAAGTTCTGAACTTCTTGTTTTAAAGCTATATAATCATCGGTGGTATGGCCAGTATCATTGTGATACTGGCAGAAAGAGTTATTGTGGCGTTCTCTAGGAGATTGTAGTGTGGCCGGTCTTCTATAGTGCACCTCTTCCTTTGTTTTATCATAAATGGTTGCCACGCTTTCTTTCAATTCTGCGAACCACTCCGGTTGAACCCAAGGCCCTCTCTTATTTCTGGATTGCTGACTCTGAGCAGGTGCAGCTGGCTGAGATTGATCTTTAGCCCTGCCATGCCCCTGTCCGGTCTCCTTCACCTTGTTCCCGGACTGATTCTGATTGGGGTTTGGTGCAACCAGGGCAGACCTCACCTGCCTGTGCACCCTAGTTTTCTTCGTTTCATCAACGTTAATATGCTTTCCAACCTCATTCAGCAACCCTCCCCAAGTCATGGCTTTCTTTCTGGTCACCGAATCAGCCAAATTTACCAGGGTTTAAGCCCTGTCTCAAGGATGCTATTGCTACTTGCTCGAAGCAATCAGCCAACCCATTCTTGGTGTTCACAAAACGACTTATGTATTCTTTCAATACTTCGTTCGGTTCTTGGGCACAATGGATTATTGTGTCCCCGTTGCCCCTCAACTCTTTACTCCCAACAAACTGCCTTCGAAAGGCCACCCAAAAAGTATCGAAATTCTTGATGCAGCCTTGTGGTAGGTCGTTATACCATTTTAGAGCACTCCCCGTAAAGGATTGGGAAAATGCTCAACAAAGTAGCTTGTCGTCATCATCAAAGTTCATCATGAAGTTTTTAAACTGCTCCAAATGGTTATCCGGATCAGTACTACCATCGTACTTTTCCATTTTAGTGCTGTCAAACCTCTTAGGGAGGTTTCCGGACAGAATCTTGGAAGATAATGGAGATTGCCTCCAATTCCGACCACGAATGAACACAGTATCCTCATTGGGAGTTGCAAAGATACCTGGTTCATCGTGGAAGGCAAAAGGATCCATCAGCATCCGGTCTACATGCCTCCGGCTGTGAGATGTCCCTTTGCAAATATTCTTCTTCAACTTTCCATTTCTATCTCTTTTCCTTGAATATTTTTTGCTCATCTTTTGCTTCTTTTTAGTTCGGCCCTCATCGTTGCTAGAGGACAAGGACTCTTCAACTCTATCTTCATCCGAGCAGCTATCAGAGGATTCTGAGCTTGAGTCAGAACTCTCCACTGGCTTAGACCGGTGAGATTTTTTGGAGCTGGCATGAGTCTTTTGGTACTCACATGAGTCTTTGAAGGCTCATGCTCTCTAGGGTTATCGGTATGATGAGCAACCGATGCTGTTGGTTTTTCTTTTACGCCCATCTTAGCCTTTTCCTCCCTCAGAGCTTCTATCTCGCCTTTTAACCTATCGCGCTCACCGATGGTGTACTCATCGTTTTCACCCACCACTTCGAGCAAAGCTGGTGGTACTTCCAGGGCGTCCGGATTCATTCAGACTGACTTTTCTTGTTGGTTTCGAATGCTTGATTCAGGCACCTTCGTGCTCCCACTGTGGTCACCAATTTGGTGTGGTTAATTTTTGTCTGAGGGTAAATTTGTAATTTGTTTTAGAGATTTTTGGAGGTATGTAGGTGTTTGATGTTTGAGTAGAGAGTAGAGGGAGAATTAAGCAGCCTAGTTGTATTTAATTTTCATTACCCATATTAAATGCAGGTGGCTGGGTATTTATACCCTTATATTTGGGCTTTATGGGTTTTCGGGTCATGTTTAATGGACCCGGGGTCATGTTTAAAGACCCATGAGATCTAAGTAGAAGAGCAAGCTGCTTAGTCAAGAAGTGTTTAGGTTTTAAGTACTTTTGTTATAGTTCGAATAGTTCAATGAGCTAAGTGTTCGAACTACCCTGTCCGGTCCAGTCGTCTTAGTCCGAACTGTCCTCGTCCGGGGTGGTAGCAATATTCGGACTCATCATGATCAACAATCATTCGTCTCACCCTTTAGGAAGAATTTGGATTACTTAGAACCTTAGTGTTATTTCAATTACTATGATCTCACAATCTCCTCAGTTTATTCACTATATGGCCAATTGTCATAACTATGAAGCTTCTTTCAAGCTTACTGCGATCTACGCTGTTAACAAAGCTCAAGATCGCATTTCGCTTTGGAATGACCTTATAGACATCTCCAACCAACACAACCACATCCCCTGGGTTTCCCTTGGGGATTTTAATGCTATCCGCCATCCGGATGAGTGTCTTGGCTCTTCTGATTCGTGGTCTTCAGCAATTGATGATTTCAACAAGTGCTGTTACCGTTGCGAGCTTAGTAATCTTCGATAATCTGGCTTTCCTTTCACGTGGATCAACAAGCAACCAGCTCACCCTATCCTCTCCAAAATTGATCGAGTTATGGTCAACCCTGATTGGGACAAACTTTTCCCTATGTCCCACGTCCTCATAGGTTATTTTCGCACCTCTGACCACACCACTGTCACTCTCAATCTTGGGCTTCCCCGGCCAAGACAGAAAAAGCCTTTTCGCTTTTTCAACATATGGAAATCTCACCCTCAATTCAAGGAAATAGTTACCAACTTCTAGAACTCCCCTATCTCCTCCTCGGGGATGACCATGGTCTCTGACAAACTAAAACGTTTGCAAAACGCTCTAGCTTTGTTAAATCGTAAGGAGTTTAGTGATATTACCTCTAGAGCTGATAAAGCTCAAAAAGAATTGTTCGAGGCTAAGTCCCAATTAGCCTCCGACGCTCTCAATCATCGATTAGTCAGAAACGAATTGGAGGCTTCCCGCTTAATTCATTTTTCTTAGTCGAGCCGAAGAATCTTTCTTCAAGCAGAAATCTAGGGAAAACTGGATCCAGCTGGGCGATAGAAACACAATTTGTTTTCACAAAAGCATAAAAGCCCGGGTATTTCGGAATAAAATCATTTCGTTATCCAATAATCAAGGCGTCAATGTTTCCTCTCCGGTGAAAGTGTCAAAAGTTTTTGTTAACTTTTTTGAAAATTCCCTTGGCACCAAGCATTCTGTTGTCTACCCTGGCCTAGGAAAAGTCTCCTCTCTTATTTGTTCCAAAGTCAATCCCGCCGATAAATATTTTATGACCCGTGACGTCTCTTGCGCTGAAATTAAATATGCTCTGCATAGTATAGATATCGATAAATCCCCTGGCCCGGATGGCTTTAACTCATATTTCTTTAAAACCTCTTGGGATATTGTTGGCCCCGGCATATGTAAAGGGGTTCAAGATTTCTTCCTCTCCGGCACTCTGATTGATTCTCCCTTATTCCAAAAAAAGACTCGCCTTCTTCGCCAGATGACTTCAGACCAATTGTTTTATGCAATGTGATCTATAAAATCATCTCCAAAATTCTGGCCAATAGAATCAAAGTCTCCTTTCCTTATCTTATAGACTCATCCCAATCATCTTTTGTCTCTGGGAGGAATATATCTGATAATATTCTTCTCTCCTAAGAGCTTCTTAAGGGATATCATATCAATGGAAGAGGCAAAAGAATTTCCCTTAAAATTGATTTAATGAAAGCCTTTGATAACGTCCGCTGGTATCTCATCCTGGACGTTCTTGTGGCGATGCGTTTTCATGAGAAAATAATCATTTGGATTGTCAAATGAATTTCCTCCCCCTCGTACTCCATTATTATTAATGGAGACCTTCATGGTAATTTCAAAGGCAAAAAAGGTCGGAGACAAGGTGACCCTCTTTCCCCTCTTCTTTTTGTGCTTGTCATGCAAGTGCTTTCCGACATCTTCAAAGAGAAAAGTCTTAATGAGAATTTCCGTTTCCACTGGAAATGCCACAAGAAAAAAATCATCAATCTCTGCTTCACAGATGACCTGATGATTTTTTGTCATGGTGATACCCTTTCTCTAAACCTTATTAAAGAGAACCTGGACGACTTCTTTCTTCTCTCTGGTCTTAAAGTCAATCCTTCTAAAAGCCATATCTTCCTCTCTGGCATTGAGAATCAGCTTAGATTAGATCTTTTTCCTTTTTTGAATTTCCGTGAAGGAACCCTCCCTGTAAAATACCTAGGAGTCTCTCTCATCATAAATAGACTAACCCATAAGGACTGCCGCCCCGTGTTGCACAAAATCACTTCTTGAATTGATTCTTGGACCGCCAAGCACCTCTCTTACGCTGGTCGGCTCCAATTAATTAAATCTATTTTATTTGTGGGTCAGGTATATTAGTCTTCGATTTTTATTCTCCCTTCTAGAATAATTAAAGAACTAACTCAGTACCTTCGGCGGTTCCTATGGACTGGCTCTACTTTGAAAGTCCACGGGCCGAGGTTGCCTGGTCAACCATTACCACTCCCTATAAAAAGGGCGGCCTTGGGATTCTAGATTTAAAAACCTGGAATCAGGCGGCCGTCCTTAAACAACTCTGGTCCATATTAAGTAATAAGTCTCAATCTCTCTGGTGCGATTGGATCAAATCTGAAAAGATTAAAACCAAAAGTTTTTGGGATATCTCCTCCGGATCCTCTCCCTCTTGGATTTGGAGGAAAATCCTCCGACTGTGTCCTTTGGCTTGTAATTTATACAGGGTTGCAATATGAAATGGTCTAAATACATCCTTCTGGCATGACCCGTGGCTCCTTTCCTCGTCGCTTACGAATCACTATGGCTCTGACGTAATTTCTGACTCTCGATTGGGAAATAACCTAAAGGTCTCTGACATCATTGCCAATGGATAATGGAACTGGCCAGACAACTTGAGATCGGCTAGAGCCCGTAGTCGGAACTGCTTGGATGAAATCAACAGACTAATCCTCTCTCTACCCCAACCAAACACTCTCTTGATGGATACTCCATACTGGATTGCGAAGGAGGGATGCCTCTCTTTTAACATCAAAGACACGTATAATGCAATTCGCAAGCCTGTCCTTATAGTGGGGTGGGCGGGGTTAGTATGGAATAAATTCAACATTCCGCGCCACTCCTTTATAACTTGGCTTGCTATTAAGGGCAAGCTAGTCACCAGAGACAAGCTCATTAGTTGGGGTTACAATACCCCAACTGAATGCCCTCTCTGCTCCTCTGATTTGGAAACTATATCTCATATCCTCTATGAATGTAGTTACGCTCAGAGTATCTGGAAAACGGCAAGTTCTAAACTTGGTTTTCCATTCCCATCATTGAGCTGGCAATTGTGGAATCTTGAGGATTCAAGATGGTCAAACATGCGTGACCATTATATTTGGCGCACGTGTTTCAACGCGGTAGTTTACCACGTTTGGAAGGAGCGAAATTCAAGAATTTTTGGATCTGCTCCTGCTTCGGCATCCTCAATTTTCTACCAAATCTCTCCGATACAGATTCCAAGGTACCAAGATTGTCTGGCCGACATAACTGGTTACTTTCTAACTTATTCTATTCTCATTTCGTTTCAGGTGATCTTCTTACTGGACTGGAGCGATGAGTGTGATTGATAGCTCCCGGAGTCTGCCTACGCTACCGAGTCATCATCACCCCTTCCGTTAGATTTATTTTATCTTGATATGTCAACCCTTTGGTGTTATATTACCACACTGGGCATTTGTGACTCATATCTATCTTCTAGTATTTCTTTATCTAGTTATTGACTTTTATTGTACTGATGTATTACCTCGGGGTATGCCCCAGAATTAGGGTATGCCCCAGAATTATGTATGAACCCTTTCAATTAATTTAAGTTTTTTACACCAAAAAATAATAATTCAACATCCGGGTCTTCAATCTATACGTAATAATTCATTCATATGTAATAATCTCGTGAGACTTCTTATTTTTTTTTCTAGCTTTGGTTTTCCTATACTATTCAAAATTAGTGCATTCGTGTGTTGGAGAATGAAGTCTTATAAAATATTAATGACTATATATAAAATTATATTAAAAAAATCCACAAACACTATAAATAAAAAGATAAAAAAAACTAAAAACACACTAAATTTTAGGGTAGCCTACTCACCAAAACATAGCTACAAGTAAAAGTTTTATTGATGTTGGATGGAATAGTGTATATTTTGTATTAAAAGTGAAATTAAATTGATTTTATTTTTAAAAAAAATATTTTGAATTTTACTGTATTTAAAATTAAATAAAATTCTGAATTAATATAATTTAAATTAATTAAAATAAAATAAGGTAGAAAACTAATATAACTAAAAAATTAATTAAATTGATGTTTAAGATATCAAAATTTCTTTAAAATTTTCATACATTAATTCTAATGGTCCTTTGTATTCTAAAACATCTCAACAACACATCCAAATAATATTAACATACAAAATTTTGGTTTAATAATTTTTTAAGACGACATATCTTAAATAAAAAAATAAAAAAATTTATTTACTAATATGATAAAATAAAACTCAAAAATAATAAAAGGATTAATAATAACAATATAAAAGATTAAAAATAAAAATAAAATAAATAAAATTAGATTTGGTATATATGTTGGATATATTATTAGATATTATAAAATATTATATATATATATATATATATATATATATATATATATATTTGGTGTGAAAAAACATTAAATAAAATAAAATTTGTTCATACAAGTTTTTAGGACATATCGTGAGGTGATACAATCGACATAAGTTGGTTGATATTAGCTACTAAACCAAACATAGTAGAAGAAGAATATCAACTCAGATAAACTAAGTTACTAAGACATCGTTATAAGAGACGAACAAGTCAACTGATGGAAGCTTCGAGGAACACCGCAGCAAAAGATGACCACGTACAACACCAACGAATGGGGACCTACATAACGAAAACGTTAAGTAAGAAAGTAAAACAGTTACATAGGCAAGCAAATTTTGGTGTCATGGAATCTGAACCGAAGATCCGAGAAGATTCGGTGGGAAACCAACGAGGCAATGGCCGAAGGGGAACCAAATATTCTTGAGTTCCTCTCCTTCCAGACGTGGTAAATTACCGCGTCGACGCAGGATCGCAAAATATGATGGTTTCGAGAGTGAGACCAATTTGACGCATCGCCAACCCAAGACTGCCAACACGATGCTATAAAAGGGAACCCTAGTTTTGAACTAGCATTGGTCCAAATACTCTGAGTGAAGCTACAGTCAAAGAGGAGATGAGAAATAGTTTCAGGGTCAGAGTTGCATAAGGCGCAATGAGGTGGGATGTTAAAGCCCCAACTGAGAAGCTTATCTCTGGTAGAAAGTTTTCCCAGGATAGCGAGCCATAAGATAAATGAATGACGAGGAATATTAAATTTATTCCATACTAACCCGGCCCACCCGACTTCAGAGGAAGGCGTACGTATATCGTTATATGTGTCTTTGATTGAGAAGGAGGTGCATCCAGCCTTTGCAATCCAGTAAGAAACATCATTAGAGTATAAATTAGGAGGTGGCAGAGTGAGAATAAGGTTGTTAATCTCTAGAAAATTAGCACGATTTCTTGCTCTCGCCGATCTGATGTTTGAAGGCCAGTTCCAATTTCCATTGAGAATGATATCCGAGACCTTGAGATTTTTCCCAAGTCGGGAATCCTTGATGATATTGGTGCGATAATACGAAACGAGAGATGTAGAAAGGAGCCATGGGTCATACCAGAAAGAAGTACTCGAGCCATTACCAATTGCCACCCTATACAAATTACAAGCCAAAGGGCGGAGACGAAGAATTTTCCTCCAAATCCAAGAAGGAGAGGAACCAAAAGAAAGGTCCCAAAAATTATTATTTTTCAATTTTAATCCAATCATCCTAGATGGAGTGGTTGTTATTACTGATAATAGACCAGATATGCTTAAGGACAGTCACCTGATTCTAGATTTTTAAATCCAGGATCTCAAGGCCGTCCTTTTTTGTGGGAGAGGTAACATTAGCCCAGGAAACTTTGGCACCATTAATTTTCATAGCGGAACCCGACTAAAGGAAACAACGAAGATATTGGGTTAATTATTTAATGATCCTAGATGGGAGGATGAAGATTAAAGACCAATAAACCTAATCAGCAAATAAGATTGTCAGCATATGAAATATGCTTAGAAGTCCAAAAATCAATCCTGGTGGTAATCTTATGAAGGAGAGGGTGGCAGTCTGAGTGAGTAAGACGACCAGTAAGAAGAGGAACTCCCAAATACTTAACTGAGAGAGAACCTTCCAGGTAACCCATAATAAACAGAAGCTTAGAGCGTAGAGGGTTATCGATACCCGACATAAAGATATGACTCTTAGAGGGGTTGACCTTAAGACCAGAGAGGGAGTAGAAATCATCAAGAGCCTATTTGATGAGGAGGAGGGAGTTGACGTCACCATGACAGAAAATCATAAGATCATCTGCAAAGCAGAGATTAGTAATTTTGAGTTTGTGATACTTCCAATGAAAAAAGAAGTTTCTGTCTTGACTTTTCTCCTTGAGGATACTGTAGAGGACTTGCATGACAAGGGCAAAGAGAAAAGGGGAAAGTGGGTCTCCTTGCCTGAGACCCTTTCTAGCTTTGAAGTTACCATAAGGATCTCCATTAATATTAATGGAGTACGAGGGAGAGGAAATGAAATTGATGATCCAAGTAATCATCTTATCCGGGAAGTTCATCACAACAAGAATATCAAGAATGAGGTGCCAACGGACATTATCAAAGGCTTTCATTAGATCGATTTTAAGAGCAACCCTTTTACCTCTAAAACTAGTAAGGTAACCTCGCAGAAGCTCTTGGGACAAAAGGATGTTATCAGAAATGTTCCCACCCGCGATGAAGGCTGATTGGTAATTATCAATAAGGTAGGGGAAAGTCCTTAATTATATTAGCTAAGATCTTAGAGATGATCTTGTAAACAACATTACAAAGAGCAATAGGTCTAAAATCAGCAGCCACAAACGGGGAATTCTTTTTGGGAATGAGAGAAATTGAGGTGGAGTTCCATGAGGTGTCTAAAGTTCCCGTAAGAAAAAACTTAAGGACGCCGGTACAGATATCAGGTCCAACAATGTTCCAAGTGGATTTAAAGAAACTAGAGTTAAAACCATCAGGACCAAAAGATTTGTTACTACCGATACTGAACAATGTGGATTTAATCTCCTCGCAAGAAATCTCACGAATCATTGAGGCCATATCAGTATCAGTAACCTTAGAGGAAAGAAGAGATCAAACTTTCTCCAACCCCGGATAGCCAGCAAGACGCCTAGTACCAAGTGAGTTCTCGAAATAACTCACTATAACCTTATAAACGCTGGCAGGAATGGAGACAGTGACTCCATAGTCATTTTTAATAGAAATAATCTTATTGCGGAAAAGACGGGTTTTAATACTGTTATGAAAAAATTTGGTATTTTTATCACCAAACTTGATCCAGTTTTCTCTAAATTTCTGCTTAAGGAATGATTCTTCGGCACGACTAAGAAAGCTGTAAGTTGTGGAGGCCTCGACTTCTTCGGTGACAAGAATAGGGTTGAGGGGGTCATGAGCAAGATTAGATTGGGCCTAAAACGATCTATTTTGAGCATTTGAAACTCTAAAACTAATGTCACTAAACTCCTTACGATTGAGGCTAGCAAGATCGTACTAAAGGCGATTGAGTTTATCAGTGACAAGACGCATCCCAGAAGAAGAGATGGGGATATTCCAGCTTTTAGAAACAATGTTCTTCAATTGAGGGTGGGCTTGCAACATGTTAAATAAAAAGGCTTCTTACGTTTTTTACGGGGCAAACCAAGGTTTAAAGTGACAGTGGTATGGTTAGAGTAACGAAGAAAACTAAAGTGAGCAAAAGACATAGGGAAGAGATCATCCTAGTCCGGGTTGACAAGGACACGGTCGATTTTGGAGAGGATTGGATGAGAATGCTTCTTATTAATCCAAATGAAGTGAAATCCAGTAGATCGGAGGTCACTAAGCTCACTAAGGTAGCAACAATGATTAAAATCATCAATTGCTGAAGACCAATTATCAGAGGAGCCTAAACGCTCTTTCGGATGACGGATGACATTGAAATCCCTTAGTGAGACCCAAGGGATGCCCTTATCTTGGTTAGAAATGGTTATTAAATCATTCCAAAGATGGGATCGGTCCAGAGCTTCATTGAAAGCATAAATGGCAGTGAGTCTGAAGGAGGCATTATAATTGTGACACTTGGCTATACAATGAATATACTGAGATGATTGGGATAATCTAGAAACAGTGATAACACTAGCGTTCCATATAATCCAAATTCTACCTAAAGGATGAGAAGAATGATTGGTAATGACATGCCAAAAAGGAGCCATAGTTCTAATAATAGAATCAACTTTATAATTTTGGACTTTAGTTTTTACTAGAATCAAAAGAGATATACTATTATTTATTATGAAATCATCTTTCTGCCTAACAGGATCGTTTAGACCACGCACATTCCAGAAAGCAATTTTCATTAGGAAAAAATAGCTTACAGTGAGTCAGACAATGGTCCTGTCGGAGGACAAATCCATATTACCGTAATCACTATTGCCAGTAGGACGAAGCCTTTTACGAAGCGTGTCCATCTTCTCGCTACTTTTAAACTCTATAATCTCGTTCAGAAAATTTGATAAGAAGATCTTTGCAAATTCCAAACCAAACTTAAAATGATCATGTTCGATAAAAATTCGGGTCGAACTAATAAAAAAAATTATATCGGAACGACGACAAAATAGCCCAAAATAAAAACTTCTACGCAAAATCTCGCAATATGACTAGAAATCAAATTGTTAGTTAAATAAATACTGTTAGATGATATATATATACTGGTGGATAAAATATTTAAAGTGGCAAACCCACCACATAAATACAGATTCAATAATAACGTAAGAAACTTTTTGTTTAAGTAAAGATAGGTGAGACCCAAAGCTAAAATATAAATTTTGCCTAATTAATTTATTAAGAAGGGCTATATAGTCTAGTGATCCAAAATCATTAGGTTTCCATACCTGAGCAGAAAGCAAAACATCATAATCCATACCAGAGCGCTAGCCGAGTTGGTTGAGTATGGCATTCTTATGATCAAAAGGTCATGAGTTCAAGTTCCTTTACATACGCTTTTTCGGCTGAGCCTCTCACCTTGTGTGGTTTACTTTATAGCGTTGGTTTGCAGGCTATCGCGTCAGACTGAGGGTTTACCCTGTGCGCATTTATTGCACTCTAAGTAACACTCATCTAAGGGAAGAAAAGAATCGAGCCGGACCTCTTACCACATGTGCCACCGTTCCGATGCAAGATGAAATAGAGAACATTGAGACGAACCGGATTAACCACCATGAAAGAGACGAACGAAGCAGACAGGAAACAAGATTGAGATGAATGGAACCGGATTAACCACCGTGGAAGAGACGAACGAAACATATATGATTGTGATGAAAAAAGTTGTTCAGAAAAGAACTAGCCGGAAACAGAAAAAGAGAAGAAGGTTTTAAGAGCCATGGGTTTCCGGCCATGAAACCGGAAACAACCGCCAAAAATTAAATACACTGAAAATGATTCGAGGTTATACCTTCTCTCTCTACTTTTTCGAATTTATATTATCTTTCATTTATAGTTTCATAATTTATAATTTATTACATAGTAATCTATTATAAAATATTTCAAATAACATATATAATAATAATAATAATAATAATAAATAAATGGCTTTACTTATAATAATAATTTAATAAATATTCATTCTAGTCGTATTAAAATTAACAAATTTGAAAATAAAATAATATAGATTAATATGATTTTTATTTTTTAAATAATTAAAAAATTATATTTTAATATAATATGCTATTAATATAAAATTTATTAAAAATAATTTTTTATTAAAATAAACTTAAAAATTCATTATTAAATTTAAAAAAGTTAATAAGACCTACTAACATTTATAATGATAAATAAAAGCCCCTAAGGGGTAGCCGAGTTGGTTGAGTATGACATTATTATGATCCAAAGGTCATGAATTCGAGTCCCTCTACATACACTTTCTCGGCTGAGCCTGTCACTTTATGTGGTTTACCTTCTGACATTGGTTTACAGGCTATCGCGTTAGACCGAGGATTTACCCTGTGCGCAATGCGCACTCATTGCACTCTGAGTAGCGGCTGCGGATTCTCCTTCAAAAAAAATAATAATAAAAAATATACATAAAAATATTTGATTTACCTTCGTGGTGAAATATCATATTAGTATATTAGTGCTTGACCTTGCTTTGTTACCAAAGTCTCTTGACTATACAAAGATATTAGTGCTTGACCTTGCTTTATTACCAAAGTCTCTTAACTATACAAATTTGTCAGATTCCGAATAACAAATATAATAAAAATATAATATGAACATTAACAGAGAATGAGCGAAAAAATAAAATTAAAACCCAAAAATTAAATAAACAAACAAATACCTTTTTCCTTTCTCAATTAATGAATTTGTTTTAATTTTAGTGAAAAAAAAGTAAAAAAATAAAACATAATATCTATAAAACAATGTAAAAAAACACAAAAAAATAAACTTGTTTATTTAAAGCAAAGCAGATTAAAAAAACACAAAAAAATTATGGAAAAGTCCAAAATAGAAAGAAAATTACTACAAAAATTATCTTAGAGATGCTGAATAGAGAAGTAGGTCGAATACAGAAGATAAACCTAAAATATTAGAGTGTCAACGTGGGAATCAATAATATATTGGCAGTGTTAAAATGTATATGGGCTATTTAATATTAGTCTGCATATGGGCTAGGGTCTCTAGGGTTTATTTTCTGCCACACTATATATATACACTATTATTGTAATTATAAGATGAGGATTTTGTATTAACACAGTTCTTGATCCTACCCGCTCAACTCAATCAGCCGGTGTGTTTCCGGCGTAACCTCCGTCAGTCGGGGTGTTTTTGGTAGTTTTTATGGCACACGAATCACATTTTACAATGGACCAGACAACCTCTCCTACGTCACGTGATGTGGTAGTGGGGTTCCGGAAGATTGATCCGACTTCTCCATATTATCTTGGTCTCGTTCTCTGCGTTTATCTATGAAAGATAGGAGAAAGCTTCGTTTTTTGGATGGAAGTATTGTGAAACCAGTAGATCCGAAGTCTCTGGAGGATTGAGATGTTGTTCAAACCACACTCGTTCAGTGGATTCTGAACACTATTGATGAGTCGCAGCGCAAATATGTTTCGTATTTTGAAGAGGTTAAACCTCTGTGGGATGTTCTGCAGCGTCGTTTTGCTGTTAGCAATAGTCAGCGCAAACATGAGTTGAAGGAGGAGTTCGCTGCTTGTAAACAGACCTCTACTATGTCTGTTTTTGAATACTTTGGGAAACTCGAGAAAATCTGGGATGAGTTGAGTGCATATTCGTTTACTCCTACTTGTGTTTATGGTGGGATGGCTGAAGCATATCAGCAGAGTCGCGATGAAGAAAAGCTGCATGCATTTATTTCTGGTCTCCATCGGGAGCGCTTTGGTGCTATTCGCTCTCAGCTACTTGCTCAGGATCAGACTTCCACTCTGGATGGAGCATTCAACAAGGTGCGTGGTGAGGAGCGGTTACAGGCCAGTGCACCTGTGGAGAAGCCTATCTCAGAGGCTCCGATGGCATTTGCAGTTCAGTCTACTCCTCGAGGTACTTCTTTGTCTGCCCCACGTTATTCTCAGCGTTTTTGTACCTATTCTCACAAAAATGGTCATGAAGAATCCAATTGCTACACCAAACATGGGTATCCTGGAAAGCAGACCACCGCCTTACGGCCGGGTACTACACTAGCTTACGGCCGTGGAGAAGGGGGTCCGCGCGGACCGCCACGCAGTGGCGTTGCTACAAGGCCACGCAACGCAACAGCACAGACAGCCAAAGTGAGTCCATCGACTGCAACTATTGCCAAGTTGCCTGTTGGTGAGGCTTCTCGTCTTTCTGGTCAGCTGCAGCAGTTGCTTTCCCTTTTTTCAACAGACAAAGTTTCCCAGATTGATGAGCTTCTAAGTGGTGAGTTGTTGAGTACCCCTTGGATTATTGATACTGGGGCTTCTAATCACATGACAGGTGACATCTTTTTATTGCACAATGTTACTGTTATGCCAGCCTGTGTAGTATCCCTGCCTGATGGTTCTCAAGTTACTGCTACACATTGTGGTAGTGTGCGTTTGTCTTGTCAGTTGTCTTTACAGAATGTATTTTTGGTTCCCAAGCTTACATGTAATCTGTTTTCAGTATCCCACTTGACTGATGATCTAGACTGTATTGACTACTGTGTTAAGTTTGGTTGTCTAATTAAGGATCGATGATCAGGGACGGTGATTGGACTGGGTGAGCGGAGAGGTGGAATGTACTATTTCAGCAGTGTTGTGAAGACCAAATTTTGTAGTACTGCAGTGGTTGATAGTGATGCTGAGTTGTGGCATCGTAGGTTGGGACATCCCTCAGCTAAGATATTTCAATCTTTACTTTTTGTTTCTAGTACTCGTGATATGAGTGTAGCTCACCCGTCTGATATTTTTTTCGAGCTAAACAGACTCGTGAATGTTTTTCTGTCAAGCGGCTGCTTGTTTTGAATTAATTCATTTTGATTTGTGGGGTCCTTATCATACTTTATCTTCTTGTGGTGCACGATATTTTCTCACTATTGTTGATGATTACTCCCGTGTTGTATGGATTTATTTGTTGGCTGAGAAATCAGAAGTAACTTCCATGTTTTTACATTTTCTTGCAATGGCTAAGAAACAATTTAATGGAGTTGTTAAGACAGTACGCAATGAAAATGGCAATGGATTTTTCTCTGTACGTCGTACTTTTGATGAGTTGGGTATTATTTTTTAATCTTCATGCGTGGGTACTCCTCAGCAGAATGGTAGGGTCGAACGGAAAGATAGACATATTTTGAATGTTGCCCGTGCTTTCAGGTTTTAGGGTAACTTACCTGTTAAATTTCGAGGGGAGTATATTTTGACTGCCGGGTATTTGATTAATAGAACTCCTTCTCAATTTTTGGGTTCTAAGACTCCATTTGAGATACTTTTTTGTGTGCCTCCCGTCTTCTCTGAGCTTCGTGTGTTTGGGTCTCTATGTTATGTGCATGATCAGAGGTCTAAGGGTGACAAGTTTTCGAGTCGTAGTCGTCGATGTGTTTTTGTGGGCTACCCATATGGAAAGAAAGGCTGGAAAGTATATGATTTGGAGAGTCAAGATTATTTTGTTTCCCGAGATGTGAAATTTTTTGAACATATATTTCCATTTGCCTCTACTCCTGTGTTCTCTGAGTTGGGTTGTCATGAGACTGAAGTCGCTGCACCTCCTCCTACTGCTTCTGAGTTTTGGGAGAAGGTTGAGAAGACCTCGACGATTGATGATGAAGTGTCACTGTATAACGGCATCCCTTTGGTAGCATCACTCACGGAGGTTGCCGAGGTTGGTGATGTGCAACCTCCGCCTCAGGTTGGTGACAGCGGTGTCTCAGATTCGCCAATAGTTTCTGATGTTATATCAGATACTTCGGGTATTTCTTCAGACCTTGGACGGGGAAAGCGTAGTGAAATTCCTTCTACTCGTTTGGCGGATTTTGTGATGACTACAGTAGTACATTCAGCACCATCTGCTTCTCCTGCTCCTAGTCCTAGTCCATCTCTTGATCACGACATGCCTTATCCTCTCACTCATTATATAGATAGTTCTCGTTTTTCTTTGTCACACCGCTCTTTTCTTGCGGCTATTACCTCTGGGGATGAACCTAAGTCATTCCGAGAGGCTATGCGACATCCTGGTTGGAGAGAGGCAATACAACAGGAGATTCATGCACTAGAGGATAATCATACTTGGACCTTGGCACATCTACCTCCAGGGAAGAAAGCTTTGGGGAGTCAGTGGATTTATAAAATAAAATATCATGCGGATGGAAGAGTAGAGCGCCTCAAAGCTCGTTTGGTCGTGTTTGGTAATCATCAAGTAGAAGGGGTTGATTATAAAGAGACTTTTTCCCCGATTGCCAAGATGGTTACTGTACGTCTTTTCTTAGCAGTTGCAGCAGCTCAGAATTGGGAACTACATCAGATGGATGTACACAATGCTTTTCTGCATGGTGATCTAGATGAGGAGGTTTACATGAAAATTCCTCCAGGCTTTGATAGAGGGCATGAAGGACAGGTCTGTCGGCTTCGCAAATCGTTGTATGGGCTGAAGCAGGCACCTCGGTGTTGGTTTGCCAAGTTAGTGGCTGCACTGAAGAGGTATGGGTTTGTTCAGTCCTATTCAGATTATTCTTTATTCTCTTATTCCACGAGTGGTTATCGTATGCATGTTTTGGTATACGTTGATGATTTCATTCTATCCGGGAATGACCCTGGTGCATTGGTGGAGTTTAAGAAATACTTGAGCACTTGCTTTCATATGAAGGACTTAGGTCGTCTCAAATATTTTCTTAGAGTTAAAGTATCACGGAGTCCCACAGGTATCTTTCTCTACCAACGTAAATATACTCTGGATATTATTTCTGAGACATGTTTACTTGGCAGCAAGCCTGTACAGTTTCCCATGGAGCAAAATCAGCAGCTCGGCAAAAGCGAGTCGGCGCTACTAATTGACGGGTCTGTGTACCGCAGGTTGGTGGGAAGACTGATTTATATGGCATTTACACGTCAAGATATCTGTTTTTTGGTACATATTTTATCTCAGTTTCTTCAGAAACCACAGGAGGATCACTGGCAGGCTGCATTGCGAGTTGTTCGTTATCTAAAAAGAAGCCCGGGTCAGGGAATTCTTCTGCAAATTAGTTGTAATCTCACTCTGACAGGATGGTGTGACTCTGATTGGGCTGACTGTCCTAAGACTCGGCGTAGTGTGAGTGGTTGGATGGTGTTCTTGGGTGATTCTCCTGTTTCATGGAAGACTAAGAAACAAGGTGTTGTTGCATTGTCTTCCGCTAAAGCAGAGTACCGGTCTATGGCAGGATTGACCTGTGAGTTGAAGTGGTTGCACGGCTTGCTCAAAGATTTTGGGGTCTCACACTCAGGGGCTATGCAAGTTTTCTGTGATAGTCAGTCGGCTTTACATCTTGCCCACAATCCTGTGTTCCATGAGCGTTCAAAGCATATTGAAGTAGATTGTCACTTTCTACGAGATGCGATACTTGATGGGGTTATTTGCACATCTCATGTGCCCACTAAGTTCCAACTTGCAGATATTTTTACCAAAGAACTAGGCAAGCAGCAATTTGAGTTTTTGCTTGGCAAGTTGGGCATTCATAATCTTCATGCTCCAACTTGAGGGAGGGTGTTCGAGTGTCAACGTTAGAATCAATAATATATGGGCAGTGTTAAAATGTATATGGACTATTTAATATTAGTCTGTATATGGGCTAGGGTCTCTAGGGTTTACTTTCTGCCACACTATATATATACACTATTATTGTAATTATAGGATGGGAATTTTGTATTAACACATTTCTTGATCCTACCCGCTCAACTCAAATTGTGTACTGTTTCTGTTTCATACACATTCACAATTCTCTTATCATAAAATGAAACCCGTAGAAAGATAGGTGCAAAAATTTGGTAAGAGAAAAAAATTACTTAAAATAGAATATCTAGAGAGATGAGGCGCAAAAATTTAATGTGAGAGAAAGAAAGACAAAAAAAATATATTTATGGTTATCTTTTCCTTACATATCTAGATGTCATCTTTTAATCGTATGATTTATATAATGTTTGACAAATATCAATTTTATATATTTAAATTTATTAAATTTAAAATAAAATAATGGACCGGATGAAAATTGGCTCGAAAACTTGTTTTACTTTTGAATATATAAAAGCCTACCCATTTTTCATATATATTATATTATATTATATTATAGATAAGAATAAGGGGTACAATAATAAAATACAGGTTTACTGTTCATAATAAGCACAGTATACATGTGTTTTACTTTAATATATATATATATATATAATTTTATAAATATTAATTTTTAAATTGGTTTTACAAATATTGATTTTGTAAATAAATGTTTCGAAAAATATTTATTTTCCAAATCAAATAAACTTATGTTTTACAAATATTTATTACCAAAAATCAAATATATGTTGGTCAATTAATTTTATATCTCGCACATACTAATTTTCCAGGTGATGTAAGCTTATATTTCAAGAGTCATTTGAATATTTTATTTTATAAATGAAATAAATATTTGTTATACGAAAATTGATTCACAATTCAATTTTAGCTTTTACTCTGAAAATTTTAAATTTGAATTTTAAAATCAATGAACATATGTTTACGAATATTGATTCACGAGAAATTAAGATTATAGCTCGTATAATTTTGATTTCCTAAGTCAATAGAGTTTGTCTTTCACAAATTTTGATTTGGAAAGCAGATTTTTCATATGTTTTGCAAATATCAATTCATAAATCAATTAATGTTGTATAGAATCTTGGACCTCAAAACCCCTCTCTTATGCAGGAAGACTTCAGTTAATAAAGTCTGTCTTATTTGCTGGTCAGGTTTACTGGTCCTCTATTTTTATTCTCCCCTCAAGAATAATCAAAGAGCTTAATCAATACCTTAGTCGCTTCCTCTGGTCAGGTACGATCACGAAAATTCATGGGGCAAAAGTATCATGGGACTCTGTAACATCTCCCATTAAAGAGGGTGGCCTTGGGATCTTGAATCTAAAGATTTGGAATCAGGCAGCCATCCTCAAACATCTTTGGTCTATTGTGAGTAATACTAATCACTCCATCTGGTGTGAGTGGATAAAAGTGGAAAAAATGAAAGGAAAAAACTTATGGATCATCCAATCTGGTTCCAATCCCTCGTGGATTTGGAGGAAAATCCTTCGTATGCGCCCTTTGGCAAGTAATTTGTACAGGGTGGCTATTGGAAATGGTAAATCTACTTCTTTCTGGTACGACCCTTGGCTTCTTTCGAAGTCACTGGTTTCTCACAATGGAGAAAACATAATAAGTGACTCTCGGCTGGGTAATAATCTTAAGGTAGCGGATATCATTCTTAACGGTTCCTGGAACTGGCCTGCCGATATCAGACCAGCAAGGTCCCGAAGCAGATCTCATCTTCTAGAAATAAACATCCTCATCGAATCTCTCCCCCCCTAACATCGCCTCCACCGATGTCCCGTTCTGGACGGCATCAGCAGGGAATTCTGCGTTCACAATTAAAGATACGTATAATGCAATTCGATCTCCCAACCCAGTAGTGGGTTGGGCCGGGTTAGTATGGCACAAATATAACATTCCTCGTCACTCCTTTATTCTTTGGCTCGCTATTCTAGGCAAGCTTGTAACTAGGGACAAGATTCTCGGTTGGGGATTAAACACCCCCTCTGATTGTGTCCTTTGCAATTCTGATTCAGAATCTATCCCTCATTTACTCTATGAGTGTAGATACACTCAGAATATTTGGTCCTATGCTAGCTCTAAATTAGGATTCCCGTTATCTTCTTCGTGTTGGCAATCTTGGGTCATCGAGGCGTCAAAATGGTCCAACTCTCGAGATCATTTTATTTGGCGTACTTGTTTTGGTGCGGTCTCCTATCACGTCTGGAAGGAGCGGAATGCAAGAATTTTTGGTTCCGCTCCAGCCCCGGAATCTTTAACTTTCAATCGTATTGTAGATGATCTACGATTCAGATTCCAGGGTACCAAGATCAGCTGGCCATAATAAATTTTATAACGATTCATCCACTTACTCCTCCTTTTCATGCAGGTTTATCTCTCACCAAGACTTCTTGCAGTCCTGCAGTCGATCTGATCAAGCCAAAGTCCGACACTTGTTTCTGCTACGTCAGCATTTAGTGATTTTACGCCTTCTATGAACTATGTAGTATAAATTCATCTATCTATCTTTTATTATTATGTCTCCTCGGGGTATGCCCCAGGTATCTTGTATGAACAATTTCCATTAATTTAACGTTTTACTTTCACAAAAAAAAATCAATTAATACTATGCTGTACAATTTTGATCTAACAATAGCTAACCCCATATTTCACAAATCAATTAGGTTCATGTTTCACGAAATTTTAATTTCGCGATAAAGCAAATGTATATTCGGCGATTATCATTTTGTAAACAAATTAAGTCTGAGAGGTTCGGATATGTTTTTACTAATTTATAGGAAAGTGATAAAATATATTTATACTAATATTTTGGGATTTATGGAAAGGGAAGGCCACACGTACAAAGTATATAGCTTACTTTGTATGTTTAGCTAATATGATTTAATTATCATTCTAAAATATCTGTCCCGGTTCTATTGACACTCTCGCATTTACTATTTGGGTGTCGTATTAAATAACAATAATAAAATTTTTAATTATAATGTGATAATTGATAAAGTAAATGAGAAAATTGCAGATTCGAAAATTTTATACGGGATAGATTTACACCGATATCTTTTATTATGATGGTCATTTCCAGTTTTGGATGTAGAGCAGTCTGTTATCTAAAAGCATTCTCAATAGGGTTGAGGAAATTTTCAACATTTTTTTTTGGAGGTCATCTCTATCTGATAGAAATATGCACTGGTCATGTTGGAGCTCTCTTTGTAGGCCATTCGAGGAAGAAGGTCTGAACTTTAGAAGCCTCTCTGATATTCAGGGCTCTTTTTCTCAGAAGCTCTGGTACAACTATAGGAAGAACGAAATCCTCTGGTCTCTTTATATGCATAACATTTATTGCCATAATAAGCATCCTTTAAATGCTAATTTCAATTGCTCTGGTTATTTAACGTGGAAGAGACTTGCAGGAATTAAGCATCTTGCTGAGCCTAATATTAGGGGGCTCCTTGGTAAAGTTGAGATGGATTTTTGGCTTGAAGATTAACATGACCAGGCCCATATTATCATCAATGACAACTCCTGGTGTATGCAAGCTATGGTGAACACTTTCTGGAAAGACAATAACTGGGATGTTGACTTGCTGAAGAGCTTCCTTCCTGATTCTCGTATCAAACAGATAAGAAATTTCAGTATTAACTTTGATTGAAATGACTGTATGATATGGAAGGCTTCTCCTGATTCTAAATTCAACATGAAACATACATGGAATTCTATTAGACATCATTTCACATAGTACAATATGTATAAGAAAACCTCGTCCAGTTTCATTTCCAGAAAATTTTCTTTTTTACTCTGGAGAATTTTTAAAGGCTTCATCCCTCCTGATTCTATTTTGCAGAAGAGAGACTTAAGCTTAGCTTCGAAGTGTCAATTCTGCAATAATAGGGAAGATGTAAACTACCTCTTTGTTATATGTAGATTCTCATGGCCAATTTGGAAACTCTTGGGAAACATTTTCAACATTCAAATGGATAGACACATGATTCTTACGCATGTGGTAATAATCAGTCACTTCTTACGAAGTTAAGAACAACCCTAATAGGAAAGTTTAGTACTGGGATTCCGAAAAAACAAAAGCTTGACGCCTTCTTGGATACCTTGAAATTCAGAGGGTCCTTCTGTTATAAAGTCTGGGACTCTCATCATGTTTTCTTCGAGTTCGACTTGAAGGAGGATGTGGCGAGGTTCTGGTCTCGTAATGTATGGAATTTTGACGACATGGTGATGCGTATATTGCGATGGAGGCAAAATTTTAACAAGAAAGTCGAAGACCCTACTGTGTTGGCCTGGGTCAGATTCGAAAATTTACCTAAATGTTTGTATGACTCATCTTTGATTAATGGCATTGCTTCTGCTATTGGGCCTGTGTATAAGGTTGTTGTGCCAAATGAAAATCGTGCTCATACAAATGCATGCTATGCTCAAGTGGAAGTCGATATTTCGAAGAAATTGCAAAGAAGGATGTGGATCGGATTTGGTGTTAATGATGGATACTGGATATCTATTAGTTACAAGAATGTTCCATTGTACTGCTCAAGTTGTTATCATATAGGGCATTCTCAATCGATGTGTAAGAAAGATGTTAAAATCATGGAAAATTCTGTTGTTCTTCAAGATACTAAGATGGTTGATGAAGACATGGTTGAGAAGAAGGAGGAGAATTGTAATGATCCTTCTGTGGATATGACTATTTCAAGAAACACTATTAAAGTTTACAGACGTAAACTTAAATCAATTGTGATGCATAAAGATACTGATGAGGGAAAGATGGATATAAATAAAGATGGTATTCAATCAAGTGTTTCTCATATTCAAATGGATAACATTTCGCAACAGAATTCTGATAATGATAAGGTTGGCTCTCAGGATACAAGAATTGATACAAGTAAGGAAGTGATTGAGGCCATTAACAGGATTGATGATATTAAATATGTTGAAGATGTTTCTCTAGATACAAGTAATATGGGAATTAACAAGATGGATGAGGTTCAATGTCGTTCTTCTGATCCTAATACAGGCAGTTGCTCTCCTACTCCAAGTCATTCTCCACAGAATAATTTCAGTGAAGTCCTCCCTTCCAGATTAAAGGCTGCAAAAAAGAAGAAGATCAAAAGACAGATTAACCATTAAGTCTCTTAGTTTAAGAGATAAAGTTTACAAATCTTACTCTGAAAATGATCAGAGTGATTAACTGGAATGCTCGAGGTGTGACTAACAAGCCCACCTTGAGAAGACTTAAATCAATGAAAAGTTCTGAAAATATCAAAGTGCTTGTGATTCAGGAGCCTATGTCTAAAGGGGATAAGATTAAGGTTGTGGCTGAGGTGCTTGGTTTTGATAATTATGCTACTAATAGGTCTGATAAGTTGTGGGTCTTCTGGGTTGCTGAAGTTAACATTAATATTGTTCTGGATGTTGATCAATGTATTCATATGGAGTTAATCTATCCTGGCATAAATGATATGTTTTATATAAGTGCTGCGTATGCTAAATGTAGTCGAATTCTAAGGTTGGAGCTTTGGAGTTGCCTTAAGGCTATATGTGACAATGATAGGCCTTGGTTGTGTGTTGGGGACTTTAATACTATTTCTGCTCACGATGAGCAGTTGGGTTGTTTATCTTCGTGTCAAGCTAGCATGGATGACTTTAATGATGTTATAAGATGTTGTAATTTGAATGATGCTGGTTATTGTGGTTCGAAGTTTACTTGGGCTAGAAGTAACAAATGGAGAAGGCTGGATCGAACTTTAATTAATGATAAATGGGTGTCCATGTTCTCTGATACTCAGGTTTTACACATGGCCAGAACTTGTTCTGACCATGCTCCTCTCCTTATCATTGCTAATATTAAAAATTCTAATGATGCTTTTAACAGGAAAAAGACTTTCAGATTTCTTAATTTTTGGTGTTATGATGATTATTTCTTAAGTTTAGTTGATCAGGATTGGAATCAGCCTCTTATTAGTCATCCTAGTAACACTTTCTGGTATAAGCTCAGAAGGCTCAAAGGGTGTCTCAAGCTGTGGAGCAAGGATAAGTTTGGTAATGTCTTCGACATTGTTAAGGAAGCTGATTGCAAGGTCAAGGCTATGGAGATCCTTCATTATACTAATAATGATTCTCAGTCTGCTGATAACTTATCTAAGGCTAATGGTATGTATTTAAAAGCTTTAAGAAAAGAGGATTCTTTTCTTAGGCAAAAGTGTTTTAATAGTTGGCTTCATGAGGGGGATGGAAATTCCAAAATGTTCTACAATTATATTGCTAAGAGAAAAAGGAAGAATGCAATTAGGAGTATTAGAGATGGGGTTACCTGGATTTATGACAAGAAAGCAATTGGGAATTCTGCTGCTACTTACTTCAAGAGCATTCTCACTTCTGATCCCTACAAAGACAAAGAGGAAGAAGTCAGGCTGCTGGATGACAAGAGCTTTGAGTCTATTCCTTCTATTGTGACTACTGAGGACAACAACATGTTACTTAGCAATGCTACCGAGGAGGAGATTTGGTTAATCATAAGTAAGATGAAGAAGGATAGCTCCTCTGGTATTGATGGCTTTAATCTTGTTTTCTATAGGCACTGTTGGCATATCATTAAAAGGTATATTTGCTCTGCTTTTAACTCTTATATTAATGGTAGTTCTATTCCTACTGGTCTTTTTGCTACAGGAATTTGCCTGATTCCAAAGCAAACTAATCCTACTTGGTGGAATAGTTATAGGCCTATTGGTCTGTGCACTTTTGTTAACAGGATCTTTTCTGGCCTTATAAACTCTAGGTTGTCTAGTGTCCTTCCTAAAATTGTGTCTAATTCTCAATCAGCCTTTGTGAAGAGTAGGCTCATTCATGATAACATTCTATTGGCTAAAGAATTGCTGTTTGATATTAATAAGAAACCTAAGAATGGTAACACTGTGGTTCAGTTAGATATGTCGAAATCTTTCGACATAATTTCTCATCCTTTTATCGTTAAAGTGTTGCATTCATTTGGTTTTAATAATAAATTTGTTGATCTTATTAAGAGGCTTATTTCTGATGTTCATGTTTCTATGCTAATTAATGGGGACACTTATGATTATTTTAAAATGATAAGAGGTCTTAGGCAAGGAGATCCTCTTTCTCCTTGCCTGTTCATTCTTGGTGAAGAATTTTTTAGTAGAGGCCTTAATATATTGTTTAATGCTAATCCTTCTATAGGCTATGTTTCTAGATGCTCTTTGGTCATCCCATGTATAATGTTTGCTGATGATATTTTGATTTTTACTAATAGTAATGCTAATTCTATTACTATCCTTAGTGGTTTTCTTGATCTGTATGAGATCACTTCTGGTCAGGTTATTAATAAGAGCAAAACTAAACTAATTGTGTCTCTTAAGCTAAATTCTTCTAGGATGCAGGATCCTAGGTTGCAGACTGGTTTTGAGGTCGATTTTCTCCCTCTTTCTCATCTTGGTGTTACTATATCTAACAACAACAAAGCTAAAGTTTTTGCTCCTATTCTTAATAAAATAAATGATAGAATAACTTATTGGGATACTAAGATTCTTTCCTATGGTGGAAGGCTGTCCTTAATTACTAATGTCTTGCTTCCTATTGCGTATTATTGGGTTCAGTGTTGTGATATGCCTAAGTCTGTTATTTATAAGATTGAGCAGACTCTTAACAGGTTCCTATGGAGAACTAATCAGAGTCAGAAGGCTATACATTGGTCTTCTTGGCATTACATTTGTAAGCCTTTCAGTGAGGGAGGGTTAAATGTCAGAAAATTATTGGACATTCAAAACTCTTTTTCTCAGAAACTTTGGTATAAGTTTAGAAGAAATGGGTGTTTATGGTCTAATGTTATGAATAACATCTACTGTAAATCTTCCCATCCTCTATATACTAACATAAAAGGTTCTCTTGTATGGAAAAGACTTTGCAGTATTAGGCATCAGGCTGAGAAGAACATTACCTGGACTCTTGGTAGAGGCAATGTTGATTTCTGGAAAGACTCCTGGTATGGCTTGCCTGCGATCGCCTCTGCGCATAATATATCCTGGTACATTGATGTCAAAGTTAACACATTTTGGCATAATAATTCCTGGTGCTTAAATAATGTTCAGGACACTATAGATAATGACAGAATGCTTAAAATTAAAAGTACTCACATTTCTGACAAGGATGATGTCATTTCCTGGACTCTCTCTGATAATGGCCAATTCAATTTGAAGGATACCTGGGAGCGTTTAAGAGATAACTATAATGGTTCTAGTCTTTATACTAAGATCTGGAATTCTAAAGTTCCTAAGAAGTTCTCATTTCTTACTTGGAAACTTTTACAGGATTTCATTTCTGTTGATTCTATCATGATTAAAAAACATTTTAGCATGGCTTCTATGTGTGTTTTTTGTGATAACTTTGAGGATGTGAATCATTTGTTTGTTAGTTTCTCATTTGCTTGGCAGTTGTGGAACTGGTTTGCTAATATTTTTAAAATAAAAATCAAAAGAACTATGGTCCTTACTCACATTCTTAAGTGCTGGTTTGGATTAACTAAAGCTAAGTTCCATGTTTCTCATCTCATTCCTCAAGTGATTTGTTGGATGGTTTGGAAGGCTAGGAATTCTTTTAGGCATAAAAGGGTTCTCTTTAGTGTTTCCAGAACTATTGATAACATTATAAGTATTGTTAAGGGTTTAGACAGCAAGGGTGGTCTTTGTTTTAAGCATTGGTCGAGTGTATGTAATGCAGGGACTATTTTGGGGTGGAATTCTTCTATAAGAAAGAAATGGCCCGTGTACCTGAGATGGATACGTCCTGATAATGCTCGCCTTAAGATGAATGTCGATGCCTCCTCCATCTCCAATGGAGAGGCTGCTGCTGGAATAGTTTTCAGAAAATCTGATGGTGACATCTCTGCTGCGTATGGGTTTCTTCTGGGTAAAGTTTCTCCTCTTCAGGCTGAAACTTTAGCCATGATTTATGGTCTCTCTGTTTGCTTCAATAATCACTGGTCATGTGTTGATGTTGAGACGCATTCTCTCGTCCTTGTCAATCAGCTCTCTGGCTCCAGGTCTGATTTCGAGGACCAAAATTTGAGCTACTGTAGAAATCTCTTGGACAGTAGCATGTCTCTTAAGCACATTTCAAGGGTCCAAGATCAGGCTGCCGATTGGCTAGCCAAATGGACCCTTAAGTGCAAGCAGAAACTCTTCTATCAGCAGTACAATGTCCCTCCAGCATTGCTCGCTATTTTGTTTCTCGAAAGCTTGGACTTAGGATATCTTGACTGCTAATTTGTAATGCTAGTTTCTTCAGCATTGCTCGCTAGTTTTGTCCTCTTTGCAGGTCTGGCGAGATCGAGGTTGATTTTTTCTTGAAGGTTTCGAAGAGGTTTTGTTGGTGGTAGTGACGAGATCGAAGATCGGTGATAATCGATGCTGAAAACTGGTTCGATTGGAGGTTGAAAGGAGGATTATGTTCGTGATTTAGGCTGTCGATTGCTTGAAGCTGGAAAGCTGGTGGTCGGAGTGTTTGATGATCCCCTGAACCTTCGGTGGTGCACTCACCCAGTTCAAAACCTTTCTCTTCAAATCGGAAGAGAAAGGGTCCTGAAGGTGGCGTCGACCTTGAAGATTCAGTTGATATCTGGGTTTTAGGGTTTGTTTGGATTTGGTTTTGGTCTGAAGAAGAGATGGAGATCGAAGACGAAGATGATGTGGTTTGGGAATTGTATTTGCTTTAGGGTTACGGTTGAGATTGACTCCCTTGTCAATTTTGACCCCTAATCTCTTTGTTTGGCCTATTTACTCTTTGGGTCTATATTTTGTAAACTGTTTCATTTGGGCCTTTCATTAATAAAGTAAGTTCTTCTGATTAAAAAAAGTGTATTGTTTATTGCTGTATGTTTGCTAGCCATTTTCTTAACTTGCCTTTTAAAAATTCTAGCGCGTAAACTTAATTTAAGGAAAAAGACTCTTCATTTCCCAAAAAGTACAAATAAATATTGATTTTATTTCGTGTGTTAGCAGATAGACAACAAATTACAGCATGTCCTAAACACGTCATAGTTTCAGGCTTAAAATTCATTAGAAGTTGTTTTGAGGTGTTGATTAGAAGCTATTTAGGAGCTTCTGAAGCTCCTGCCGAAAACTAAGCATGAGCTGACGGGAAATGTTTATACCTAGATCACTAGAAAAACTGTAGATACCTCATTTTCTTTAGTTTTCTCTTTTCTCAAGCTCACTTTAGACATCTTACCTCTTTCAGATTTATATTTTATTACCATGGATTTAACCAAACTTTTATAACTTGGCTAACTAAATTTATAGCTCCAAGAAATGAATGTGGGCTTCTTGATTTCCCGGCCTCATCGAAGAGCCACCTTCGCCTAACCCTAAAGTTTTCTCTATCTTATCTCTAGAATGCAGCCGATATCTTCTCTTCATCTCGAAGAGTCACAAACACAGAAAATATCTCCAAACCTAAAAAATCAAGAACTTTCCCTATTCTTTTGTCTAATCTTTCTCGGGATAAGACGAACAGCACTTCGAAAGTTCCAGCCAGTCAAAGCAGGTTGTATGAAAACCATATTTTCGAAGGCGATAATCAAAATCGGAGTCAGTTCGGGGCTGATTTGAACAATGTTTTGTGTTCTGATGAGAAGGGCCAAAAGCTAGTCACAAAACCATCTTTTGCTGAGGTGCTGAAGATGAACTCATGAGGGAGAGCTCAAGGAGATAATGCAAGAAAATATTCATTCAAGCATGCAAACGTCTCTACAGGAGTGGAGGATGGTTATACCTTCGTCAAATTTGACGAATCAGATAAGATCGAACTCTCTGCTCTTTCAAAATTTACATTAATATCAAAATTTTCTTTCGGTTCCCCTTCAGTTTCTGATTTTAGGGTTTATTTAGAGTCTTTTAAATTTGTTGGCAAATTCAGTGTGTTTAAATGGGATTATATGCACTTTTTTGTTGAATTTGATGTTTTAGATGATGTTAAAGTCTTTTGGAAACGTACTGTGAGAACTATGGGTAGTTTTTCTTTTAGGATTCTTAGATAGACTACTGATTTCCATCCCAAAAGGGAGTCTCCATTGACTCCAGTTTGGATCTCTTTCCCTAGGATTCCTGAACTCATGTACAATTCTGATACTATAGAACAGATTGCCAAGGCAATAGGTTTGCCATTAAAAACGTGGATACCATATATTAATAGGGCTAGTTATAATTTGTGTAAGCCCTGGACTGTGATTGATACTTCTAGTATTCTTCCCCAAAGACTTTGGGTAAGCTTTGGGGATCGGGATGGTTTTTGTCAGGATGTCATATATAATGACATACCTGCTTACTGCAAAAAATGTAGGCATTTAGGTCATAGTGAATCCAGTTGCAAAATTGAGGAATTTAGTCTTAGGAAACAATTGAATGTGCCTCGTAATAATAAAAAACATAAAGAGAAGTGGATTCCTAAACTAAAATCTGTGATAATTTCTAGTGAAACTGATACTGGTGTGCATGTTAAGGACAATCAGGAAAAAAGTAATGATGTTTTTGTTAATTCTCCTACTCTGAAAACTGATGATAATGTTTTAACTTTTAATCAAAATTTGACTCAACCTGTGTTAAATGATAGTGATGTTATAGAGGCTTTGCAGTCTATTGATCTTAGTAATACTTTTGATATATTGAATGAGGATAATATTAATGATAGGGATTTGTGTGATGTTTCAAGTGATAGGCCAAATTTAAGTCTACCAAATTCCCCTAGGATTAGACATGTAGTGATGCCTGATATAGAAATGCCTGATAGGACAAGTAATAAGAAACATTCTAAGGTTAAAGTTGAGGGACTAAAGAATAATCTAATTAACAAACCACTAGCTCTCAAAGGATCAATAAGATCCTCAAAAATGCTTAAAAAATGGTTGTTTCTTTTTTGAGTTGGAATGCCAGAGGAGTTGGCAATGTGAACACAATTAGAAGAATTAAAAGTATAACTAAAAAACATTTTACATATTTGGTAGTAATTCAGGAGCCTATGTTGTCTATTGATAAACTAGTTAAAACCTCTAAGAAATTAGGGTTTGATCAATGTTATGGTAATAAAAACAATAAAATCTGGATTTTTTGGAAAGATACCTATAAAATTAACATTATTTTAGACACTGATCAACTAGTTCATACTATGGTTAATCATTCAGATTCTGTAGAGGAGTTCCTGGTCACAATAGTATATGCAAAATGTAATATGCTTTTAAGGTTAAATTTGTGGAATCAATTGAGGGATATATCTAATAGTATTTCTAATGAGCCTTGGCTAGTAGTAGGTGACTTTAATACCATATCTAATCATAGTGAGCAGATTAATTGTGTTACTCTTTGTATGAATTCCATGGAAGATTGTAATAATATGATTTTGGACTGTAGTCTTGAGGATCCTGGATTCTCAGGTACTAATTTTACATGGACCAATAGCCATAAGTGAAAAAGACTAGACCGAGTGTTGTATAATGATAAATGGAGAGATAAGTTCAATGTTACAAGGGTGAGGCATCTGACCAGAACTGGGTCAGATCACTCTCCCTTGTTAGTCTCAGTATCATCAGTGTTTAATGTTCATAAATCCACTTTTATGTTTCAGAATATGTGGTTAAGACATCCTGATTTTTTGGTGACAGTTGAAAATAATTGGTTAATCCCATTAGAATTACCTTCTCATTTTAATTCTGTTCACTTATTTTGGTTTAAATTAAAAAGACTTAAGAATCATTTAAAAAACTGGAATAAAAATATATTTTTGGAAACATTTTTTACTGCATTGAAAAGACTGAGGAGGAAATTAGTATAGTTGAAAGGTTGTTAGAACTATCTTATTCTATAGAGAACAATAAGAGGTTGTCTGAGCTTAAGTCTAAACATATGGTCTTATTAGCTAGTGAAGAAACGTTTTGGATGCAAAAGAGTGCTTCTAAGTGGTTAAAGGATGGGGACAAAAATAATAGGATTTTCCATAACTATGTTAAAAAAAGAGGTCTAGGAGTAGAATAGATGATATTATGGATAACAATGTAAGAATAGATGATCCAAAGCTTGTAGGTGAGTCTGCTGTTAGTTATTTTTCAAAACTTCTCAATTCAAAAGATGTACCAGAAGTAATGCCTGATTATCCTTCAAATATTATTCCTAAGTTAGTTAGTGATATAGACAATTTATTCCTATTAGCTACTCCAACTTTAGATGAGGTGTATAGGGATGTTAAAGGTTTAAATAGTGCAAGTGTCTCTGGAGTTGATGGTCTCAACTCCAGATTCTATAGTGAGTGTTGGTCTATAATTAGGGTGGATCTTGTTAATGCTGTAATTGATTATTTTGTTAAAGATAGTTTCCCAAATGGTATGTTTGCAACTTCTATTTGTTTAATACCCAAGAAACAAAATGCAAAGTATTGGACTGACTTTAGACCTATTAGTCTATGTTCTGTATTCAATAGAATTATATCTAAGATTATTAATAATAAACTAAGTATTTTATTGCCTAAACTAGTCTCTAGAGAACTGGGAGCTTATGTGCCTAATAGAACCATTCAGGAAAATATACTTATAACACAAGAGTTGGTTAATGACTTGAATAAAAAACAGAGAGGTAGTAATATCATTATTAACTTAGACATGAAAAAAGCATTTGATAAACTTAGCTTTAAGTTCATTTGTCAAGTTTTGGAATCTTTTGGTTTCAGTTCTCAGGTTATTAATATAATCAGAAAGAGTATAGAGAACATTAAGTATTATGTGATTATAAATGGTTTAGCTTATGGATATTTCAATTCTTCTAATGGTGTTAGGTAGGGGGATCCTTTATCCCCCTCTCTGTTTATATTAGCAGAAGAGTTCCTTATTAGAGGTGTCAATAAGAGTATTTCCTTAGATCCATCTTTGATTTATAAGACTAGAAGTTAGTTACAATAAATTGTCTGGCTTTTGCTGATGATGTTTTGCTGTTTTTAAATGGTTCCATTAGAAATCTTAAAAATATAGGTAGATTTTTATTAGTCTATCAAAAGTTATCAGGACAACAGATTAACCTACAAAAAACATCCTTTGTTGTACCTACAATAATGTCTAGACCTAGAATAACAATGCTAGAACATTTACTGGGTTTTAATCATTGTAGCTTACCTTTTAAACACTTAGGAATACCTATTTTCATTAAGAATCAGAACTCTTACTATGATGATATTATTAATAAGATTAGGATTAGTATAGACCATTGGAATTCTAAAGCCTTATCTTTTGGAGGTAGATTAGTTTTAATCAAATCTGTATTACTAGCTTATCCTTTATATTATATGCAATGTGTTGTTTTACCTAAATCAATTATTAATAGGATTAATAAGTTACTGAATAAATTCTTGTGGGGTTACTTAGAAAGTAATAAAACAATTATATGAAAGGACTCGCTTAGCTTATGTAAACCCTTTGATGAAAATGGTTTGAATTTAAGAGATCTTTTATTAGTTCAAGAAGCTCTGTCTTATAAATTGTGGTTTAACTTTAGATCAAAGAATTCTTTATGGGCAGATTTGTTGTATAGTAAGTATTGTTCTAAGCAACATCCTTTACAAGTTGTAGTTAAGCAAACTGATTCACTTACTTGGAAAAGAATGTTAAAAGTTAGAGTTAAAGCTGAGGAGCATGTATATTGGGTAATAGGGGTAGGGAATGTAGACTTTTATTTGGATAGATGGTTTTATAGGAACCCAATATTTAAATTTAACTATAATGAATCTAATACCTGGTATTCTTATACTAAAGTTAATGAGTATTGGCTTAATCATTCTTGGAATCTGGCTAAACTTAAGCCTGATATTGATAATGATTGTGTGGTTAATAAGATAACTAGTATTAGTGTTAATCAGTTAAATGATGATTTGATTATTTGGAGACTTTCTCCAGATGGTAGTTTCAATCTAAAGCATACTGTTAATAGCATAAGAGAGAAGCATGTTCAATCTGCTTTTAAAAATAAAATATGGAATAACATTACACCCACTAAATGTTCTATAACGCTTTGGAGAGTTCTAAATAATCTTATTTCTGTTGATACTAATATTCAAACAAGAGGCATTAGTTTAGTGTCTAAGTGTCAATTCTGTGATGAGTATGAGTCCCTGAATCACTTGTTTGTTAGTTGTTCAATGATATGGGATGCCTGGCTTTACTTTGCTAATCTTTTTAGAATTCTAATAGGTAGACATATGTCAATAAATCACCTAGTCAATAAATAGTTTTCTTCTTCTCAATCTAGATTGCATATTAGACACATCATTCCTTCTTTGATAGTATGGTCCATTTGGATGGTAAGGAATAGGAAGAAGCATGAGGATAAACTTCACTCTGATACTATGATAATTAGGCAGGTTAAGGCTATGTTTTCTGGTTTAGATAGATCTTCTTTATTAAGGAGAAAACATTGGAAACATGATGTTTTTATAGCTAAGGAATTAGATTGTTTCAATCATGGTTCAGAGGTTAAAAATAGTTTGTATATTAAATGGCATCCCCCTGTTATTAATAGGCTTAAGCTTAACTGTGATGGTTCCTCATTGTATAATGGGGAATCTAACAGTGATTTTGTTTTTAGAAATTATCTAGGTGAGCTAGTAAAGGGTCAGGGTTTCTTGATAGGAAAGAACTCCCCTATTGTAGCTGAGTCTTTATCTTTATTATATGGTTTACAGTATTGTTGTAGAAACAACTTCACTGAAATAGATATTGAAATAGATTCGCTTCAATTATTTGACATAATAGCATACAATAAATGTCCTTGGTATTTGTCTAAAACACTATCATGCTGCAGAAGTTTAATTTCATCTAAAATGACTCTTAAACATGTGTTTAGGGAAGAAAATGTTGCTTCTGATTGGATTGTTAAATATGTTCTGGAAAAAGAGTAGGACTGCTCTTTTAATGGTCTCAATGGTCCAAGTCATTTCAATGCTATTCTATTATTAGAAAGCTTGAACTTGGGCTATTTCAGGTTTTCGGACTAACTTTTTCGGCAGGTTTTCTGCATGACCTTTGGTTTTGTCTTCTCTTTGCAGGGGTAACAGGTAGGCTCAGCATGAAGGATGAACTTGTTCAGGATTTGGTAGAAGAAGGTTGCTTGGTGATCTATAATATGGAGTTAAAGGCTGGAGAAGGATGACTCAATATAAGATGGAAGTTGAATTCTCAAAAGTTAATCTTAGTAGAAGCCAATGTAGGATCTAGGTCTATCTATTGTAAATCCTCTAAGTTCTTTGCTTAGGGATTCGAACATAGATCCTAATAATGTTTGTACATTAAGTGTTTGTACATTATTCTCAATATCAATAAAATTTTGGGTTTTGATAAAAAAAATAACCAAACTTTTATAATAATAATAAAAAAAAGCTCACTTTAGACTCACCATATTTTCTATTTTTTATAAGGTATATTAATATAATATATTATAAGAATTTATTTGGTTTCTCACATACGATTTTAAGGTTATCCATTTTGGATTCCTGATGTTCTACGCTCTTTAAGAAAAAAGGAAAATTCACAAAATAAAAATAATATATATATAAGTTCTATTATCTTCTCGCTCCAACATTCAGAGAGAATTATCTACAAAGAGGAAGAGAAAGAAAGTTTTGTTAAGATTCTCGATCACCGTAAATCCTTTTCTGGTGATCCAAACCACCATCAAAACCTAATGAGAGATTGAGTGTTATTAAGAACCCTCCCCGTAGTAAGTTCATATACATCTAAAGCTTGATAAAGCTCCCAATTGATTCTACTTTAGTTTTGATATATAGGCACTTTATGTTCAATCTTTTTGTCCGAGCCTCGAGTTGACTCATGCTCAGTCAAGCTACCCCCAGTAATCAAGTTAAACTATTTTCTTCCTTTTTTCTCTTAAGTAAATAATGGGTAAATGAAAGGGTGTGAAGAAGCTAAAAGAACTTATGGGATAAAAAATTACCATTGAAAGTGTGAAGGTAATCCAAGATCATTTAACAATAATAGCCAATCCTCGCATTCTATCACTTCCCCATTTTAAGGAAAGGTGGAGGGACCTTCATAAGCTAAAAATTCTAAGAATGTCATACAGTTATAAATATATCCAACCGACGCCAGACATCTCAGATAGCTTCTTAAATATATCTTTTGTGAGCTAATAAATTCCATTTTTTCGTAACCTTCAACTCTTTTAATCTTAATAAAGGTCCCATCTCTTGCAGCCAAGACCCTATCTCATGCAAATTCTCAGCCCTAGAACTAAAAGCGAAAAAGTGTAACCTTCAAAAGAAGGAATTTGAGATTCGACCAAATTGGAATGAAGCTAGTAAGGATTTTGGGAAATTTTATGGTGCTTTCGATGAACTTGAGGCCAAAGAGACAAAAAAAGACAAGAGATCCCAAACTTTTCAGACCTTTTCTATTAAACTTGTTGTGGAATAGTTTCATATCACCGCTTTACAAAATTAAGTATATATATTTTTGATCCTGAATGTTTGGGAAAATTTCAACTCAAGTAGGGCACCCTGAGAATGTCCAGGTTTGGCTACTGGTTTGAGGGAAGATTTATGCTTTTTCAAGGTACATGAACGTATTTTTTATAACGACCTCTTTAAGTTAGGGTTTTGGCTTCCGTTTTACCATATTCTCCGTAAATGTTTTATGTTGTTAGACATGTGCTCAAGCCATACCACTTCTAACCATTGCGAACGGTTATAGCAAATATCATCACCTTGGGGCTATCTAAAATAGGGTCAGAAATATGAGAACTTATATCCGTATACATATTCACCATAAACAAACACCTTCCCTTTTATTACCTTACTTTATCAAAGCACTACAAGATAGTGGATGGCCTACCTTAGTAAAAAATAAATTAGAAAAAAAGATTTATTTTGAGTGAGGCTTAAGAGAATAGGGTTCGTATAAGCAGGGAACACCATTTTCTAGCCCCAAATGTATGGAACAATACGATTATAAAGCCAAAGGCTGGCTAGACATCTTTCAATAAGACTTATTTTGTTTGCTTGTTTCTTATAGGTCATTTTCTTACCCTATTTTGGAGTATGACCTCATTTACTTGTTTTCAGAGTTCATACACCTCTTTAGGGAATCTAAGTACTTAAAGAGTGGTTCTTAGAGTTTGGTAAAAAAAATCAAAATGATGGAAAAAGTCCCATACGCATTCAATATAAGGAAATGTTTTTGCTCGAGGATGTTGGAAAATTGAGAAGACCCTTAACTCTAATGGTGATTCCTCTCAGGTTTTTATCTTTAAGGAAGACTTGGTCATTGCTGGTTTGGTTTATTTTGGGCTGGGGTAGTTTGGTAAAGTGTTTTGGTAAGTTTGAAGTATTTTAGGTTTAGTGTCTGGAGTAGTGAGATAATTAAGAAGCTTGCTTGTATTAAATGTTGATCACCCTCATTAATGAGAGTGGTTGGGATATTTATACTCTTAATTAATGACCCATGGGCTTACCGGGTCAAGTTGTGAAACCAAGTCAAGTTTAAGGACCTATTAGTCTTTTAAGTAGATTAGCAAATAGCTTAGTCAAAAGGTGTTTTACATTTGTCTTGTCTAGATTTTTCAGTGGAGTGTTATGGTCCGAATTACCCCTGTCCGGATAAAGTGGTGGGCTGTGACTGAAGTATCTGAACTCATCAGTAGCCTCTTTTTTAGGCCTAGCTAAATATCTTTGGTAGAGCTAAAAAATCTATCAAATCAATATCAACTTCATCTGATCTGCTCGTGTTGTCCGAACTAAGAAGTTTACTTCCAACACAAACCCAGTTTGAAATTTGTCAGGACTGGTTTCTCTTCCCAAAATTCCTAGAGTTGTCTTCTTGGATTGTGGGACACGTGTCAATATTTGGTTCGACCTACCAGCCGTTATTTTTCCTAGAACGACGCACCCACTAAGTCTATAAAGTTACCTAGGCTTCCTTTTTTCACACGTTTGCGCAGGCTTTAATCATTGCAAAAACCCCATTCAACTTCTCATAGGTAACTGTTACGTTATACTGTTATTTAAATAATCTTTTACTATTTCATTGTCTTCAACACTCAAAGCTTTTCCTAGAGAGATATTCATCTTTACCTTCAAATCATTCTTGAGAGATTTTATGTTCACAACCAGAAACGCTTTAGTTAAAGGTGGCTGATTGAATTTGTCAGAGTTAGAGAGAGCGAGGAAGGTAGAAAAAGAGAACCATATCACCGCCGGCCTCCCAGTTTCTCCAGGTGAGAAAATCAGTCAACCAACTCAGGAAGCGATCAAGGGTCATCATCTTCTAAAAACCCGAGGCCCAGAAAGCTTTTATTCAAACCAAACCTTTCACCCCTCCCTTCTAGTTCTTCTGTTCAAGAGTCTCAACCTCCTGTGTCTAAGGAAAAATCGTTTCAAGCATCAGAAAACCCTCTCCCTTTATTGTTATGGGTTCTGATACAGATTAGTCTCCAGAGAAGATAACCCCTCGCCGGACGACCCGCCAAACCAAAACCCAATTCACACCATCACTGTCAAAACCCTCCGGATCAGAGGTATCTAAAGCAGCTCCATCGGCCAAGCCCTTCGGATCACAACCTCAACCAGACACTAGGCCTTCAGAGGCAACAAGCACTCAACCACCCGAACAACCATCAGCGCAAGAAACTGACCCCCCCCCCCCCCCCTTCTTCAAAGGAAACTGACAAACCTTCCACAATGATGGAAGTATGGAAGACAGTATCGAGGAGGCCCTCTTCGAGACCGAGGCATCAGGTCAAACGACAGATGTTGCTTCTGATAAGAAGGGCTAGAGTAAGGTAAACATTTGTATGACTCATCCGGAATCGCCTCCGGAGTGATTAGAGGGTAAGGTAGGCCCTTGTTTCAAACACGTCAGCGTTAAATATTTGTTGGCCTTGCAAAACATCAACTACATCTATACCTATACTGCCGATTTGGGCCGAATCCGGACCAAATGGGGGATTCTAGAGTCTGTAAAGGTAAGGATACCTATTACTCCGGAGACTCATATGGATTGCAAGCTAGATGAGGTTGTAATATTTACCGAAGTGATAAACTGGGGACTCTGGTTCCCTTTAGACCCAGAGATCGTTAAATATTTTCATTTGGTCAAAATTTTCCCTAGACAGTTAAGCTCTAATGTCTGGTACTCTCTCATTGCATGTATCATGGCATCAAGGTTGTCGAAGATCCCACTTCCGATGGAGCAGTTTGCTACCGTAGCAAGCTTGTGCAAGAACCATAAGATTCCATTCTACCATCACAACATGGGGAATGACTTTAAAGTTGTAGACGACATGTTGGAGTCCGAAAAAAATCGGAGGACACAGTTCCTGTTTGTTAGTGGAACGTGGGAAAATGGTAAGAAGATTAAGGCCAACACCAACCCTAGCATGCTGACTAACAGGTGGAAAAGCAATGGTAAGTTCCTTTCTTCTCCTTGTCTTTCAAATTTTTTCTTTTTAAATTATAAGTTTTCCTATTCTGACTAGCTTGTTACTCTTTTTCAGTGCTACCAAAGGAGTTCACCGGACATTTGGAGAAGGGGAAAAAAACTTGTGCAAAACTCAATGCATGGGCTGTGGAACACTGGGGGAATGTCTTCCACAGTTGCTTCACATCGGGCAATTTCGTGAGGTCTCATCTGTGGAACACCACAGGCCGGAGAGACCTCTCATGGGAAGAGCTAACTACCCTTCCCCTCCTGTCGTGATTCTCAAAATGACAGAAGCAAAGGATGGCAAATTGTTCTTACCTTCCAGAGCTAAGGCTCCAAGCAAGATGAAGAACAAAAAGAAGAAATTTGCAGCAAAGTTGGTTCAAGCAGCTACAGAAGGGAATGGTTCGGGGAACCAGGGGGGAATTGATGCAGCCATGCTCAAAGCAGTAGAGGTTGAAACAGTGAGGGAGGCAGGAGGGTCGCAGAACCCACCAAAGCCCCCTAAGAAGGACATGAAACGGAGGGCCATCAGTGATGAGCAAGCTGCTAAGAAGAACAAGGTCACCATGGGAGAAGGAATAATTCTTCGTCCTTCAGAAATTCAACCTCCACTAGCCCCTACTGATCCTACCTTGCAAGAGGAAATCCCAACAGATCTTCAGTCCGGAGGGATTGTTGGGAGAGGGAATGATGAAGTACATCAGTGCCCTTCAAGACATTGGTTTGTATTTTAATGAATCTGAGAAGGATGATTTTGCAGGTCCCTATCGTCCCTCCAGTTCTTCCAAATATGGTGACCTTTAATGGTCAATCCTTCTCCGTATCCAGAGAGCAAGATGTCTTGAGCCACTCCCTCCTCGTTCATATCCGACCAATACTTGATCTGGAAAGGCAAGTGAAAAATAAGACCAGCCTTATCAACTCCCTCAATTCTGACAAACAATCTCTGTCAAACAACCTCCTAAAAGCTCAACAAAGTATAGAGGAACTGAAGAAGGAGATTGAGGCACTGGAGAATGACAAAGAGGATTCAACAACTAAGTTAGCCACATCAGAAGCATCCATAACTGAGCTCCAGACTAAGTATTCTGACTTAGAAACGTCTTCTTCAAATGACCTCACATCGTTGAAGGAGGAATTGAAGACCAAAAATGGTGTCATTCAAACCTCAACCGATAAAAAGACTAAACTAGAGAGCACTGTTTCGGAGATGACCAAGGAAAATAAGGAATTAAAGAGCAAGTAGGAGCAAGCTATCCAAGTGGGTATTGATAAGTATACCAATGAAGTAATAGACTTCTTAGAAAAAAAGATGACGGGGTCAAGTCTGACATGGTGCTGCTATTCCATGAGACCTTTCCGAAGAGGACCCTGGGTCTCCTATGGAAGTATGTGGATTACGAAGACATCCCATTTCACACTCTAGCAGATGGTGACAAGCGCAACTACTCCAGTGGAATAGATTCCATGACCAATGACGAAGAAGGAACTTGTGAGAGTTCGAGTGCCGAACTCAAAAGTCCTAAAAAAGGTGATGGTGGTGAGGGAACGTCCAAAGGGAACAAGCCCTAAGGTTTTATCATATATTATTTTTTGTCTTTCCAAACAATCAAAGTCCTTGGATGGCCAAGGCATATTTTGTATTGTTTTTCGGTTAAAGTCCGAATAAGTCCTTTGAATTACCTAAAGTCCTTGGATGGCCAAGGCATGTTTTCTTTTCCTGTTCGGTTCAAGTTTGAATAGGTTTAATTTATCAAACTTTATTTTGTTTAATACTTTTCTATAAATTTTCATGGCTAATGTTTAAGTAGTCCCTAGCATTTCATAAGTATTAAAGTGAGAGTGTTTAATATATCTGATGACATATATTTAATAGTCCTCACTTAACCAAGTTTATCCGATCTATTAAAGACCTAAGATGTTGAACAAGTGATTTATACTTGAATTGAATTGTAGTAAAGCCACTATGAATGTTTTAAGAAGGCATCATATATTATTGAATAAAAGACCGGACACCTCATTAAAACCTCCCCGCGCCACCAGGATAAGAAAGAGTATGCCCCATAATATTTATATTGATATTAAACAAGTAAATATTTACACAAAAACTTTAGTTTAAATATAACCTGAGATGTTCAGTATTCCATGGGTGCTTCAAAACTCTCCCTTCTTTGTCCTGAAGTCTATATATCCCTTCAAAACTCTCCCTTATTGATGGATCATTCTTCCCAGGGTTTTCAGTATGATGAATAGCTGACGCCCCTGATTTCTCCCTAATACCCTTTTCTGCTTGTTTTATGGCCCTTAACACCTCTATTTCTGCTCTCAACTTGTCTCGCTCTTCAACAATGTATTACTTGTTTGCCCCAAACGTTTCCACCACAGGAGGTGAAGTTCCTTGCTCGTTCGGATCCATCCGAACTGGTTCTTTTTAATGGTTTGGAATGTAAAATTCAGACACCTTCATGCTCCCACTATGGTCGTCAATCTGGTTTGGTTTATTTTGGGTTGGGGGTAGTTTGGTAAAGTGTTTTGGTAAGTTTGAAGTATTATGTGTCTAGTGTGTGGAGTAGAGAGAGATAATTAAGCAGCCTACTTGTATTAAATGTTGATCACCCTCATTAATGAGAGTGGTTGAGGTATTTATACTTTTAATTCATAACCCATAGGCTTACTGGGTCAAGTTGTGAAACTGGGTCAAGTTTAAAGACTCATTAGTCTTTTAAGCAGATTAGCAAATAGCTTAGTCAAAAAGTTTTTTACATTTGTCATGTCCTGATTTTTCAGTGGAGTCTTATGGTCAGAATTACCTCTGTCCGGATAAAGTGCTGGTTGTGATTAAAGTATCCGAACTCATCAATTTCTACCATGTCGTTACATTTAATCAACCATTTTCTGCCTCGCAGGCGTTGGGCAACGAGCAAACAAATGAAGGTGGAAACGTCTTGTACTCCTTGTGGAAAACACAATAAAAAGGTCCTTTGAAGTTTCTCTGAGAATAAGGTTATCGGAACCGAAGGCTCGGGTACAGAAAGAATGTACTTGGTCACTACTGTTGCTGGAGGCTCTATGAATTGAAGTTTGAGGTTCAACTCGGAATGATGGGTCCAATTGGGCTGACAACTCTGTAAGCCCAAAAGAACTCTCCACTAAATCCGCAACTAGTATAGAATTGCTGGGATATATAAAGTTTAAATAGACTAAGGCAAAAGGAAAGTGCCATGCCCTACAAGTATAAGATTTGGGTTAGGTTGTTACCCGATACAACAACGTTTCAAAGAATACTGGCCACATCGCCTAGTAAGTCCATAGTTGGTTCATGTGTCTAATAAATTTACCTTAACCTTGAGGTAATCTTCCTCTGAACTTAAGACTTAATGCTTACTTACTGCTTGAAAATAAGTTTATTTCTTATATATTAACCTATATATTCCACATACAATATATTTGGTCATCTAACAAATAGCTGATGATCACTATCTAGGGCTTTCTGATCTCCTACGCCTGGTGAGAGTTTCAATCAAGCATATCAAAGATACTAATGAATTTGAGGAAACTCTTAACGACCATGGTGAAGTCTATTCGGATGGTTAATCAACGTAATCTAGGAAGTTTGAGATCTCAGGTGGCAAGTCTTCAAGAAGAGTCTAGAAACTGAAGTTCGAAATAACTACTATGTGGACCACAGTGGATAATCTAAAAAAGAAAGTAGTAGAATTAAGAACGTCTAAGGTGAAGGTTCTGGAAGAAGCCGAAGAATAAAATAACAAGGTTTTTACTAAACAAAAAGATAAGCTTTTAAAGACTGATTCTACCTAAGCATGAATAATTAGGCAAAGTATGATTCATGGGTGCCATAAGATGTTTTCTAAACTTGAACTTGGCGATTTATGGAAGGAAGTGCCTGGCCTTATAAATAATTATAATGTAAAAGAAGAGCATGGATTGAAGATAAGAAAATAGTGGATGTCGAATATAAGACTAATTTTAAAAATCAATCTAGGAGGAGCCTTGACCGAAGAGTTTCTGCCTCCTAGAGTAGTGATGTCACCCTCATCGATGTTTATGTTTGAACAATTGAAACGCATTCGAGAGCTATCGTTCTATGACCATAGGCTATTAGCCTATGAGTGAAATTCTGCAGAGGCAAGTAGAGCTGGTTATTGAGGTATGTTCATTTAGATAAGTCTTTCCTTATGAAATTGGTTAGATGTTTAACCCATCTCCTGTTTTGTGTGCTTGCCTACGCAGATGCATCATAATGCAGTGGTACTGTCTTATCATGGGATATCAAAAGCAGATTATTTGGTGATGGAGAAGTGGAGACCAGAGCCCATGTTTTTTGGTTCTGTGAAGGGGCTAACGAACGAGCTGGCACGGTTCAAAAATGGCTATAGGACTGCCAAAGCGAAGAAGGATAAAGCAATTGAAGAGAATGAAGGATTTCACCAAAAGTTGACCACAATCCAGGGTTTCTTGAGGCCTGTGAGTCGTCGTATAAGGAATCGAAAACGGGGAATGCCGCACTGCTAGCACAAAACAATTAGTTAATCAAAAGGAACGATGCGGTAGTGACGTAGAGCAACACATTGCTAGCTCAGAATGTGACTCAAGCAAAGAGAGTGGAAGATCAAGCGGATCGCATTGTTGCTCTAACTTTGGATAATGAGAGGTTAACCACTGCATTGGGGGAGCTTAAGGCAAAAATAAAGTAAGAGCTTGAGCAGCTATAAAGGAAGACTGTGGCTGACTTAAACGAAAGAGAAGCCCAGGTCATGGAGGTAGTAATAGCAATGGTGGCGCAGAAAGGGAAGGAGGTTGTAGAGGAACTGGTGCCTTTGAACCTATGGATAAATTAGGCTAATTTAGAGAAATTGGCGACGGGAGGAAAGCAACATACAAGGGTTGGTATCACATCTACCCAAACGGCTCGGCCTAAAGGGGATTTAGTAGCGAACGCACTAACTATGAGGATGGTGACTGATGTTGTGCATGTAGGTGCAGAGCGCGCAAAAGACGCGTTGACTGAAAATCCAAACTTGATACGGGATACCTAATTTGAAAACTGATACTTATGTGTAAACATTATGGCACATTTGCGGGCTTTTAATCTTATAACTTGTATTGTAAAAATCTTTTTGCTTCGCTTTTTTGTAGACATTGGTTAATTACCTTTCTGGGAAATCTGTTTATGGAAATGTCATGGTTGAAGTAGATGTGTGTATGTTTAAATATGTTCATCAAGGAGTGGTTCCTTACCCTGTCAAGTGTTAGTTACACTATTTGCATAAGTCCATTAGATCCCATTTTGCGGTAAGGTCGGTCAGACCCTATTGTGTGGCCTTCTCAAAGGCGTGATCCGAGATCAGGTCGCGTTACGTAGCCCGTAGGCGTGGCACGTGACCCGTTCGTGGCGAGGCTATAATAACCCGTTTGCGTGGCCCTAAGAAGGGCTTGACACTTGGCAAGCTCGCGTTTTGTAGCCCATAGGCGTGGCACTTGGCTCCTTGCTTAACCTGTCTAACAATTTACCCTTAGCTCCCGCCAATATTTTCTTGAGGCCCTCCAAAATAGTATGGTTCGTGACTTCAACCTGCCTATTCGCATGCGGGTAATAAAGTGTGGAGAAGTGTTGGTTGATGGCAAAACATTTACAGAACATGTTCATCATTTTATTCTAGAGCCGCGTCCCATTATCTGTCATGAGGATGCGAGCTATGCCAAATCGAGATAATATGTGTTGTAAGATGAATCACACATGTTTACCGCTTTGGTTCTTAAGATAGCTTTAGCTTCAACCCATTTAGTAAAATAATCAACAACCACTACCAAGAATTTTTGTTTATCTGCCTCTATTGGGAGTGGTCCCAGAAGGTCGATGCCATATTTGTGAAAAGGGCAGAACTACATGCATCGGTTCACTCAGTAAGTGGTTAGAGTTGGCAAATTGTTGCCAATTACTACACTTTTGAACTACTTTTTTCGCGTCGGCCACCAAAGATGGCTAGTAGTTGCCAGCTAGTAAGAAGTGACGAATGAGGCTACAATATCCGCAATGCAATCCGGCCTCACCTAAGTGTAGATCTTCCAGAATTTATGTAGTCTCAGACAAATCTAGGCATCAGAACAAAAGCTGAGTAGAAAATTTCCTGTATAGGATGTCGTCTATGACACAATATCTCGTAGCTTTCAACTGGAGAGCTCGAGCGACAGCCTTGTCACTCGGTAGAATACGATACTGAAGATAGTAGAGATATGACTTGCACCAGTCTTCCGTGGGGGTGATGACTTAGACCTCGTCGCTCTGGTGTAGAATTTTTGTTGTGGGTAAGTTTTGCATTAAGATAAGTGGATGCTCACCGAGAGCCACTACTTTGGAGAGGGTGTCAACATCAGCATTGTTTAGTCGAGGCACCTGCTCGTCAACGACTTGAGAAAACTTGGATTTGAGGTCTTTCAGAGCAGCCGAATAGCCACGGATATCGGTTTTCTTCGCATAATATGAGTTGGCCTAATTAATCACCAATTGAGAATCCGAGCGGATCCACAGATTTCGAGCACCGAATATCAGCGCCAATTTCATCCCGTAGATGACAGCCTCATATTCGGCAATGTTATTCCTCACTGGAAAGTTGTATCTGATCACATGCCTGATCTACTCCCCTGTTGGTGACTTTAGAATAATATCTGCCCCGCCCCCAGACGCACTGGAGGCTTCATCTGCTTCAATTATCCATTTTGACCACTCAATTTCACTATCGATATCGGCAGGCAGAGGTCCGGTATGGGGTGTGTAAAACTCGGTGATGAAATCAACTCCGGCCTGACCTTTTATAGCGGTGCGAGGTTCAAACTTGATATTTTTCTCGCCCAACTCGATGCTCTATTTTGTCAGGCGGCCCGAAGCATCTAGCTTTTGTAATACAACTTAAACGGGAGAGAAGTTCAAACAACTACCGTGTCACTTTGGAAATAGGGGTGCATTTTCTGTGCCACTACTACTATGGCCAATGCGAGTTTCTCTAGATTGAGATAGCGGGTCTCAGCGTCAAGAAGAGTTTTACTCTCATAATAGATCCGGTGTTGCACACCATCAGGCTCCCAAATTAAAACTGCACTGATGATACATGATGAGATAGACAAGTATGTAAAAAGAGTTTCACTTGTTATGGGTGCAGAAAGTATCTTAGGCGAGGTGAGGTATTGCTTTAAAGCCTCGAAATATTTATCACATGCCTCTGTCCATGCAATTTTCTTAGCACCTTGGATAATTTCGAAGAATGGGTGACTCTTATCCGATACTCAAGAAATAAAATGTGATAACGCTGCTAACCGGCCTCTCAAGCATTGGATTTCTTTAACGTTAGAAGGTGGGGCCATCGTGAGGACGACTTGTAATTGAGCTGGAACAGCTTTGATCCCATTTTTTTGACCATATAACGAAGGAAATTTCAACTCTATACACCAAAGGAATATTTGACCGGGTTAAGCTTCTGATTATATTATCGCAACACATTGAATACTAATTGGAGCACCTCGAGTTGGGTTTTTAAAGAATTTATTTTAACTAACATGTTGTCAATGTAGACTTTCATATACTTACCCAGGTGATCCTTGAAAATGTGGTTCATCAATCTTTGGTACGTGGAACCGATATTTTTGAGGTCGAACGACATGACTGTGTAGCAATAGAGACCGCACTCAGTCTGAAACGTGCTATTCTCTTCATCAGATGGGTTGAGGCGAATTTGATTGTAACCGGAGTAGGCTTCCATGAAGGAGAGGTATTCATAGATGGAAGTGGAATCCACCAGTTGTTCTATACGAGGAAGAGGAAATGCATCATTCGGGGAAGCCTGATTCAAGTCGGTGAAATCCACACACATGCGCCATTGGCCCCCTTTCTTTTTAACAAGTACAGGGTTAGGTACCTCTGATAACCCTATTGCATTGTTGATCAGATATTTGATGTATTGTCTAAATGTGGAAGGGGTGGCCTCCATTTTTGAAGCCAAGGGAGACCAATGATTGCATGGTAGGGGCTCTGGACATCTGAGATCATGAACAATGTTTTCATTACTTGGTAGCGTCGTGCCCAACCGTAACCAGCAAATCAACTTCTCTCACACATTGTGAGGCCTTCCCTTCATATCCCTCAAGGGTCCACTGGGTCGGCTTGTAGGGTTGGACCTCGTTCATGCGGTCATAGCTGGCCTTGAATATAATGTTTGCATAAATGCCCCCGTCGATGAGGACTCGTGTAACCATTACTCCTCCGATATCCAGATTTACTGTTAATGCATCCTCGTGCGGTGTGGTGACCTCTCTCAGATCATCAGCATTGAAGATAAGGTAGATAACGAGATCACGAAGTTATAGTAGTGTGAGGCCTCAACTTCTTGAACCTCATGGTCAATCCGAGCCCGTTTCTTGAAGTTTGCGTTATGAGACAACCCTGAATCCCCCCCGGCGATGGTTAACAATGCTGGTATTCGTAGTTTGTCTGGTACTATCGAGTTGATGGCTACCTCAGACCATATTTCAGCAATCATCAGGGCTAACTCTTCGTTGTTTGCTACTTCTTCGTGCTCAGTCATATCTGAATATCCTCTCCCCCCATGATGGTGAACAACCACTACTGTTTTCCCTTGTCTGTGCCCTTGTTTTCATTGGGTTTTTCCTCCTGGATCTGGCAAATTTCCTCTTTATGCTCAGGTCAACGAATATGATCCCGTCGCTTTATAAATTGGAGGAGCTCCCCGCTATTGATCAATCTTTGAATTTCTTTATTTAATTTACCGCATTCGTCCGTAGTGTGACCGTGATTGTTGTGATAAGCACAAAAATATCTGTTGGACCGCTTGTAGCTCGATGCACTCATCATCTTAGGAGGTTGATACCTCGTTCTTCCCTTTGTTCGTTCGTAGATCATAGAAATAGACTCGGTCAACGGAGCGAAATTTCGAAAAAGATTGTTTGAAAATATGGTGCGCCGAGAATGATCCTAACGAGGCCCTTTCGTGGTCTTTTTGCGGTTAGATTGCCCCTTTCTTGGTTCATAGTAAACTCTCTATAAAGAGTCGTCCTTCTTGGCGTCATCAACTCGTATGAACGTGTCTGCTCGAGTTAGTAGGTCCCCCATATTTTCAGTAGGGTGCCGAATCAGGTCGGCATAGAGCTCTCCTCGATAATCTAAATCTTTTTAAGTGAAGCCACAACGATATTTTCAGCCAGATCGGGTAGTCCGTTCATGCAGTGGACAAAAAGTCGGACATAGCTCTTTAGAGGCTCACCTATCTTTTGGTAGAGGTCCATTATCGAGTCGCATTCATCTCTGAGGCTCTTTATTGCCTATAAATATTTCCTTGAAGGCTCACCACAATCCTGCAAAATCATGAATCGATGCTTTTGGCAAGCTACTAAACCAGTCCATTGCATTATCTTTGAGAGTTATAGAAAATGCTCGGCAGAGCATGGCATAATTGGGATTGTAAGCCATCATCATATTGCGGAATTGTTTTAAGTGTCGTTCTGGATCTTTTGTGTCGTCATATGCCTCCATTCCGAAGGGGTCAAATTTGCGAGGGAGCTAAACTTCAAGGATCCTTTCAATAAATGGAGATTCTTTTAGGATATATGTTTAAAGTTTAGGCTGTACTTGATAGTACTGAACGAACTCAGCCTCCTTTGCTTTCTTTGATGGCTGAAGTTCCCCCTCCCGCTGCTGGTTGGGCTCCTTGGAATGTGTTTTACTTCCACTTTCTCCCTCTCCTTATCTTCTATCCTCACGCTTCGAGGATTGGTCTCTGCAGTTTGAGCGACCATCCTCCGATCATGGTCGATGATGTGTACGGGTTGGGGCTTAGGCTTTAGTTTTAAATGCCTTCATCGTGTCGTACAGTCCAAAGATAGTTGTGTGCATATCTTTCTCTCTAGCACCGTGCTCATATGCTACCTTAACTTGCTCCTTCTGTAGATGTTGAAGTTGCTTTCGAGTCGCTAAATTGTCGTCCCGACCACAACATCTTTAATTTATACATCGTGCAGGGCTGGGTTCAAAACAACCTCAGACATGCGTAGTGCCAGCTCTGACCCCGTTTGCGGTACCATTTCCACATGCGTTACCACTATTGATTTGTCAACGGCTACCGTCACTATGGGCTGCTGACCAAGTCCCTCCATTGGTGGGTCGGCCATCGTTCTTTGTCGATCTGTTCCTTGGTTTGGTTCCTGTCTATCTCTGTCGAACTCTGACCTTGTCATAACAATGATTTCACACCAAGTTCTTAGTATGCACCCCAATTTTTTATAGGAAAATATAACAACTTATAAAAAGAAGAGAGTATTTTGTATTATGTTGAAAAAGATACAATTCTTTGGGTCTAGTGCCCCTTTTATACATTCTTTTCTCTTAATTAATGCCCATTCCCCTTATTCAAATGCTAGACTAACATTTATAAAGAAAGCCCTAAATTTGCGACCGATTAATTCGGTCTCGTATCATTAATGCTTGTTGACTTATTAAATCCTTAGAGTTTGAATCGACCTCCTTAATTGCCTCTTCCGTTACTACTGCCTCTGCTCAGTTTGGTTTGATCTGCTTGTCTCCTGCTAGACTCTAAACCGAGCTACATCTCTACGCTCTTTTTCTTCTTGATGGGGCACTACAATTGAGCTCTTCTCGGTAAAGGAGCTCTGTTATGTTTGAAGCGTTTATAAATACCTGCTTTGTTGATCCTCATAGCGGGCTTGTGATGATATAGCTTGGCTCCATCGGGAGCCTTGCTATTTTGATCGTCGCGGTCAGCCATTAGTCATAGGGCACTGTTATGCCCGGTATCTTTGTGTTTCTTTGTTGGCCCTCAGAGTCTGAGCTCTGCTCGGTCTGGAACCTTCACGATACTTGCACACGTTCTTTACCTCGTCACTTTCATAGTTTGGATTTATACCTGTCTTTTTCCATTTCCCCTCTGTTCGACCATGTGAGGCGATGGGGATTCCCTTATCACTATGCACTACTACTAGAAGAGATACTTTAGCAAGAACATCCAATAAATCAAGAATAATACATAGGAAATATCTAAAAATTACATTTTGTTGATGAATTTGCAATGCATTTTAATAGGTTACTATCTTCGTCTTTAAAATTTATTGATGACAACTTGAGAGGATTGGTTGCTCCTCACAAAGATATTTTGATAGTTACAGTTGAAATTAATGGTGTAATCATTAAAAGAGTTATGGTTGATACCGGTAACTCGACTAATATTTTGTTTTAAAGTGGTTATGACAAGATGATTAGGGTAACACCGTACAAAATGACAGAAAGAAATTTGGTTTGTTTTGATGGATGGAAAACTCATTGTGTATCTGAAGTTGAGTTGCCAGTAATTGTAGGATATGGAAATACAAATAAAATAGTCAAAACTTGTTTATGGTCGTTGATGTATATGGGTTGTATGATCCTATTTTACATTGTCTTCGGTTGCTTAAGATTGAAGTAGTGCCTTCATCTTATCATCAATGTTTAAAATATTTTGTTATGAGACACATTGATGAAATTAGAGGGATCTAGTGAGTGTCAAGGGAATGTTATTCAATTATTCTATCTTCAAGTAAAAACACGACATAGAAATTATAAAACACATTAAAGAATGTCGAACTAGTAGAACTTGTAACACCTTTAAATTGACGATATAATAGAAGTAGTGTGTCTAACTGCACCTCTACATTAAAAATATTAATGAATGGATTAGTAATGGGAATGTGGTACTGATTATAAAATATTTGAATAAAAAATCAAGGGTGAGTTAATTGGATATTTTAAATCAAATGTGTATGTCTTTGCATGAAGTATAAATATGATACAAGAGTAAGCAAATATATTATTTTTCAAGAGCTAACAGTAGATAATAGTGTAAGACCAATTTGACAGAAAATAATGTTTTTTATCTAAAGAAAATTTAAGGAAATAATCGAGGAGGTGGAGATATGTTTAAAGGTTGGTCACATTAGAGAACCAAAATACCTAACGTGCGTAGCAAATTCAGTTTTGGGTAAAATGAAATATGGGCAATCAAGAGTTTGTGTTGATTACATCGATCTAAATCGGGCATGTTATAATGACCAATTTATTTTTCCTCGTACTATTCGGTTAGTAGATTTAACAAAATTACATAAAATATTTTCTTTTATGGACACTTACTCAGGTATATTTAAATAAACATGCATCCAAATAATAAAGAAAGTACATCTTTTATGACAAACCATGGATTATATTGTGACAGAGTAATGTCGTTCGGAGTAAATAATGCTGGATCAACTTGCTAAAGACTCGTCAATCATATTTTTTATGATAAACTAGGAAATAATTTGGAAGCTTAAATTGATGATATGATTATGAAAAGTAAGATTTAGTAAGAGCATTTAATAATGTTGTCTAAATCATTTAATAATCTCAAGAAATTCAACATGAAGATAAACTCATTAAAATTTTCTTTTGGTGCACAAAATGGTGAGTTTCTAGTTTATATAATTAGCGAGAAAGGTGAAGCCGAACCATCATAATTGGAAACAATATTAAGCATGACTCCACCAAAATCTATTAAAGAGGTTGAAAATTTGACAAGTTATCTTACGGTTTTATCTAGGCTCATATCCAAAGCATCAGATAAGAAACATGTATTTTTAGGTCTCAAAAGAGGTAAAACATATCAAATGGAATGATTTACTTTAGCAAGGTTTCTGACGACTTGAAAAAACAAATCTGACATCTATTGAGATTTTATCTACTCCTATATTCAGGGGAGAATTCGTTTTTGTATTTTTCAGTATCAAATTTGGTTTTTGGTGACATAAAATAATGAGATTCAAATGCACGTGAGTAGTAGTTTATGGATGCTAAGATATGATCTTTAGATTTACAAAACTTGATTCTTGGATTGGTAATAACTACAAGAAAGATATGGGTCATATTTTTAAAATTATGTAATAATTGTTCTAACTTCTTTTCCTTTAAAAATATTTTGCACAAACCAAATATTTCAGTGTGTTTGACGAGGTGATCTATTGAATTGGAAGATTATGATATAAAATCTAAAATCAAGAGTGACAATTAAAGTGATAAGGTATTTTCCTTCTCAAATGTGAAGCCAAAATGATGAATATAAATCGAGAAAGAAAACTACTCTGGGTATAATGTTTTTTCTTTATTAAAGTGTGATGAGGTGTGACGAGTCTCCAAATAGAGACTTAAGTTCTTATTTATACTATTTACAAGATATCATCTACTAGTTACAAACTTTACACATATTATCACAATCTAATTATTATTGTTAATAACCTATAAAATGACTAAACGTGTTATTGTGTTATACACATTTCAACAACCTTTCTTTATGTTTCTCTCGCATCTTCGTACGATTTTTTATTTTTATGATCTATGCCTTATATTATGTATTTTCATGACCCTCGTGGCATATCTTCTTTACCACAATTTCCTTGCACTTCTTCATGACCCTCTTCTCATATTTTCTTTATAATTGGGGTCTTTGATTTCCACTAGACCCCATGATTGTTGAATACTTCGACATTCTGGATCTGTGCCCAACTCAGGTGATACCAGATCAGTGGTTCACTTTGATCTCTGTGATCATGGCTTGTCGACTGGCTAAAATTCCCCTCTGCATCCAAGACTTCATTTCCTTGACTAAATTTTCGAAGGGACAAGTACTTCTATTTTACTATCTAACACTGGATGACGATTTGAAGATCATCGATGACTTGTTGGAAGCAGATAAATTTTGGAAACAAAATTTTATCTTCATCTCATGAGTTTGGGAGAATGGTAAAGAAATTTCTAAAGCCAATGCATTAAAGCTGAACCTCGTCTATAAGAGTAATCGTAATTCCTTTTATTCTATTACCTTGAATTGTACCTCCAACTGATTTTCTCCTTATCTCTTATCAAATTTTGTGTTTCATGCAGAAATTTCGAAGTGTTACAAGCTTCGTCGAAAAGATTCCAAAGAGAGTTTTTTCAAACTTGCAGCATGGGATGAAAAATAATGGAGCAATGCATTTCACACAGCCTTCCAATCTATAAACTTTCTCAACAGCCATCTTTGAGGAATCAACTTGGGAGCTCCAATCTTTGAAAATCTAATGGAGCCACCTAACCCTTTGTATGCTGTCAGAAGGTTAGTGCACCCTGAGTGCAAAGTATTTTTGCCTTGTCAAAATAGATTGGATAACCACCTTCCCCAAAAGAAGAAGGAAAATAAAATAAAAAGGAAGCTACAACATCTGGTGCTGGCCCTTTAGAAGATCTGATGCCAAAGACTTCAAAGAGAAAAACAGTAGAAAGTAACCTCCCCATTATCGAAGAAGGAGTAAAAGGTGAGCCTTCTCAAAAAAGGAAGAAACAACCAAACTGCAAAAAACGATTGGCATAGCTAAAACAACTCCTCAAAAGGAAGGGAAAAATAAAGTTATTCAAAACGTCGAAGAGATGTCGTCCAATGGTGACAAAATTATGGTTGTGGAAGGTCAGCAAGGTAAAAAAAAAATGAAGCAGGTACTGAAAACGGTGGTACTCAACAAGTGGAAACTGTTTCAGATAATGATCAAGGTGATGACCACTTCGATCATGATAGCTTCGTCAACTTCGATGAATCTCAAGAGCTTGCTGAAGATGAAAATCCAGTCATTCAAGAACTTCAAGACCAACTGCATAATCTTGGTAAAAGATCTGCTCCTGCGATTTTCGAAGCAGTATCACATGAATTCTCTTTTCCTCCAACCTCCCTTACTCTTGTACCTCGTCCTAGCCCAATGGTCATCCCTCATGAGGGTTCGTCCGAAGAAGTTGCAGTTTCTCTTCAACCTTTTGCCAATCTTGGTGTTGGATCACAAAAATTAACCCAAGCAATTGAATCCTCTCGAAGTCAATTAGAAAGGAGATGTCTTGCTAAAAGAAATTTGTTGATGCTGAAAAAACATGAGAAACATTTTTGGTGGCCTTGTGGAAAAGCAGTTTCATGGCTTTCAACTAGCAAGGTATGAATTTCTCAAAGGGCTCATCTATCTTAAGAATCACCTCAAAGATGTGCATCGAAAAGAAAAGGAAGAGCTCAACATTTCTCACCCGAATGAAATAAACCAACTCAAACGTAAGCAATCTGAAGAATTAGCTACAAAAAAAAATATGATGATCTTCAAGTTTCACTTAACAAAAGTAAGGCGGAGAATAAAAAATTAACAAATGTTATGACTGCTCTTAAGGCTCAATTCAAAGAAGAAAACAAACTTGTTTTTACCACTGCTGAGAATGAATGTGCAAAACACATGCTAGCAGCGATCGCAAATGCATAAGAGTAAAAATCTATTAGTCTTATCCGCAAGATTCATACTATATTTCCTAAGGCTAATCTCTCCAGCTTTTGGGAGAAAAATCCTATCTAAAGTCTTCCTAGCGAATCTTTTGATCATGTTCCCGACTCTTCATCCGAAGAGGAAGAATCAGAGGAAATAACTTTTGATCAAAGGAAAACTTAAAAAGAAAGCTCTGAAGACGAGTAACTTTGTTATCTCTTTTTTTCGTGTCTGTCATTCAATTATTGTAATGTTTTATTTTTTATAGATGCCTTTTTACTTGGCATTTAAGAAATTACTTTGTTACCATCGAATCGAATTGAATGCAAAAAGGCTTTGTTAATCCTTTATTTTCATAAGTCATGTTTGCCTTGATATATTACTTATATTATAACCCTTAAAGACAAATTCGGAGTGGAAATACAAAGTATTTATATAATGTGACATTTTGAATAATATTGTGCATAACAACTCGAATATTATAGTACATTTAGAGAACGTAAAACTTGGAATATAATAGTGCGTTTAGAGAACGTAGCACTTCGAATATTATAATGCATTTAGAGAACGTAGCACTTCAAATATAATAGCGCGTTTAGAAAACGTAGCACTTCAAATATTATATTGCATTTAGAGAACGTAGCACTTGGAGTATTATAGTGCGTTTAGAGAACGTAGCACTTCAAATATGGTTGTTTCTTCGAAAAGTATACTCAGCACTTCAGAATATTTTACTCTTGGTCAACCTCATAGATGATCAGTATTTGACTAGTTACCAAAATAGTTTAAACAAGAATTTGTAAACAACTTTAGATTTTGTATATTCCAAGGATGTTGAAGTATCCTCCATTTATTGTCACAAAGGCGATAAGAACCTGGCTTTATCTTTTCAACAACCATATAAATACCTTCCCAATTCGGGGCCATCTTATGGATGTTATTTTCCTTAGTATGGAGGAATACCTTTCTTAAGACTTTATCACCCACCTTGATATCCCTCATTTTAACCTTTTAATTATATCTATTCCTCATAAGAGTTTGATAATGAATCATATTCAGGTGAGCTATAACTCTTTTTTCTTCAATCAAATCCAAACTTTCTCTTTTTGCCTCGTCATTCAGGTCTTTAGAGTATTGAGCTACTCTAAAACAAGGCAATATAGATTTTGCAGGACTAACAATATCCAAACCGTATGCTAAGGAAAAATAAGTTTATTTAGTAGCTTCCATAGGGGTTGTTCAATAAGCCCATAACACCTCCTGTAAATAATTAGGCCATTTTTCTGCAGACCTTGTCAAATTATTTTTCAAACCTTCTAAATAGATTTGCTTATCACCCGTACTTGACCATTTGCTTGGGGATGAAAGGGTGTGGAAAACATTACTTTATCCCCTTCGAAGCATAGAAATAAGCCATTTATTTATTATTAAATTGACAACCCTTGTTGTAGTAATTTTTCAAGGTACTCCAAATCGACAACAAATACTGTTTACAATGAACTTAATCACATCCTTGTTCCAGACAATGGTTCATCTTCTGCCCACTTCGTAAATTAATCCACTGCAACAATAATCATTTGTTGTCCTCCAGAAGACATTGGCAAAGGTCCTACCAAATATGTTCCCCATCTATCAAATATGACGGCTTTGGTAATGAACATAAGGAAAAATTCTGGTTTATTAATAGAGTTTTCAAACCGTTGACAAGTATCACAACTTCGAACTAGATTATTTGCATCGTTCATAATAAAAAAAGGCTTCTTGATTTCTAGGCCACTAACGCAACTCGACTAGATAGACCTAGCCTTTTAGCCTCCCTCTCTACCCTTTTTTATATTTCTGCCTCTTTCTAAACTCTAGAACCACGATGGTGATTCAATAAAACGTTCCTCTTCTCGAAGAACAGATAAAAGTATCTTCATTCTAGCAACAAGAAATCAATCACAACCAAGAATCAAAGGTTTATCAACAAAATTTCCCTTCGATTCGAGACCATCAAGGTGACATACAATCTAAAGAATCAATCCAAGAGATTTTCAACAATCCGATGTATGAAGAGGATTCAGAAATCCGTCTACCGAACAACACAAGGATATCCTATGCAGAAATAATGAAAAGCACAACGAAAGTGAATCCTATAGCTGAATAGAGAAGCCATGAAGGGTTTCTGGCATGCAAAAGTATCTAGGGGGATGAGGAGGACTACAAATATGTGAAATTCAAAGAATCAGATAAGTATATCCTCTCATGTTTATCTAAAACTACTTTGGTTGATAAAGGTTTGTATAGAACCCCTTATATTGACGACTTTAGGACTTTTCTTGCATCCTTTAGATTCTTAGGTAGTTACAATGCCTTTAAGTGGGATTACAGACATATTTTTGTTGATTTGATGGTCTAGATGATATCAGAATATTATGGAAAAGAACTGTTAGAACAATAGGTCAATATTCATTTAGAATCTTGAAATAGTCTATTAATTTTCATCCCAAACGGGAGTCTCCATTGACTCCCGCTTGGGTTTCTTTCCTAAAAATACCTTAATTGATGTATAACCCAGACACTACCAAACACATTTCTAAAGCAATATGATTGCTTTTGGCAGTGTGGATACCTATTAGAAACCGTGCAAGCTTTAACATGTATAAAGATTGGACAGTCGTAGACACCTCAAGTCTCCTTGCCCAAATAATTTGGATAAACTTTGGAGAAAGAGATGGTTTCTGGCAAGATGTCATTTATAATGACATCCCTGCTTACTGTAAAAAGTGCAAACATATTGGACATAGTGAAAAGTTATGTAAAATGGATGAACTTAAACTAGAAGATTCAAAGCAAGTAAACAAAAATAATAAACTGAAAAATAATGAAATTTGGATCCCAAAACTAAAATCAGTAATAGTTGAATCTAACAAACAAAAGTTTTCTGAATATGATATATCAAATAACTTAACAGAATCTGATAAGAATGAGTCTAGAGATAAATTGCAAACCAGGAACATAATGATAATTATATCCCAAGTCAAGTTCTTAATATATCTGAACAAAAAACACATGAAAAGAATAACTTTGTATTTAACCAAAAAGATACTCCACGTGATATTAATGAAGGTGATGTGATTGAAGCAATTCAATCCATAAACTTAAGCAATTCATTCAACATATTTAATAAAGAGGACTCCTCTGAAAATGAATACTCTGAACTTTCTCTAAATGTAAAACCAAACCTTAGTCTACTGTTAGTCATTTTCTCACGCAAGTATATGTGGTCAAATAGTAGCAAGTAATAAGTAAGTAAGATCGTTCCCACGAAGACCAGGTGTATATGAAAAGAATTTACTTATGCAACAACGTATGATTATTAGACTAATCCTTGAACGAGTAATAAAGTATGGGTGAATGAATATAACTAAGAAAATTAACTAACAAGATTAACTAACGAGTTTACTTATGCAAGAGAAAACATAGAACCCTAACTTCATTGTTTATTTTACTCAGATTATTAATATACTTAATCAATATGTATGATAACAACGATTACTAATCAGATAACACGAAATCAGTATACGCTACCTCTCAGTACACGTAAACCAAACCACTTAAACAACCACAAAAGAGATAGCAGTTAAGCAGACACCGTCTGCATGACAATCATATATGTCTATACGAATTGATGTACAATTGGTTCTAAGCGCAAGTTATCTATTTCGATTACATAGGGTAATATGTTATGGTTAGTGACATATTACGAATCATGAACAATAACAATACAAATCATTCAAGAACCTATGCTAGCATGGCAAGTTCTAAACCTTTAAATCCACTTTCGCATTCATTAAAGATTAATAAACTAGATGTTCGCGACGCATCTAACGATAAGCACAACCATACTAGGTAATCGATAAGCGTATCTCACAAATCAATCAAGTAATCAAGAAATCAAACCATAATTATTATTCAAACAAATCCGTAAGAGTTCACATGACAACGATTAGTTCATAATCGAACGAATCATCATCATGGGCTCAAAAGTTAACATAGCTCTAAGACAAATGTAAATAGATGAATAAGCGTTTAGAGAATGTCAAACCGAACAATAACCATCAAGTATCGCCTAAGAGAAACAATCTGTAAACTTCCGACTGAAAAACAACAAAAAAGAAGTAGTTGTCACCTGTCTCGAGCAATATATAAACTACCGATCGAAAACACCGTAGCCGTTACCTCAACTGCCAATCAAAAACGACAGTAGCTGTCACATGCTTCCTCTCGAAAACCGCCAAAGCAACTACCTGCCTCCTGCCGTTTGGTTGTAGTATGTTGCCGCTACCGAAAGAAAACCCAAAACAGCACACGTCCTCTCATTTTTCTCTCGATTTGTATTTTGCATGTTACAAACCCTAAGAAATCCAAATGCGTTTTTTCTTTCTTATTGATTATTCTGCACTATATTAATTCAGTGGAGAATTGACTTTTGTCCTCTGTGTCTTCTGTTTTTATATTCGGTAGGAAAACCCTAAAAGGTACTCCCTCTATTCCACAATGTAGGTCGTATAAGGTTTTGGAGTAAAAACCAATAAATGTAATGATTATTTCTCTCTCTGGTAAAAACACAAGAATCAATCTAATTCAATTGGGCAGAAGTTATTAATTTAATAAAAGGAAACAAACAATAAAATACCATTGGTCAATAGAAATTAATGAATGCATTGATACTCTCAAACGACAATTAAAATGGAACTTTTTATATTTTCTAAAACGACCTACATTGCGGAACGGAGGGAGTAGTCAATTACATTTTCTCTTCCTTCTCGGCTTTCCCGTTCTCTGTCCTTCTAAATGAAAACCCAAAACGGCGCTTCTTTCTCAATGAAAACCCAAAACGGCGCTTCCTTATATGCCAAAAACCCTAGTAGAATCCAATTCACGTTTTTCTTCATGCTGGGCTTTCCTTTTCTGCCCCAAGAAAACCCAATAGTCGTCAATTTCCCTTTTTTCTTCGTTTATTTCCTTTCTTTTCCCTTTTTGTTCTCCCTTTTTTCTTTCGAATCATGAGCCCAACGAAGCCCATTTGTACCACTTTGGATCAACGGATCCAAAACTTGCCCTCGAGTATATTAAATTTCCAGTTTCTTCAATTTCAACCCCAAATTTATTAATATTATCATAATTTACCCGCGGGACAACATAATTATAAATTATAAATTATTAAGAACATTATGAGCATTCTATTCCCAAAAATGTTTATACTGTCTGCATATTGTTATACCTACGAGAATGAATGAAAAACACGTTGAAACACAACGAAAACTTGTTAACCGACGATGATTTTAAGAATAATGGAAGCGTAATAAGTGACTTGAAATGCACTTATCATCTAACTCAGTCTCTAGTCACCAAACAAATGGAAAAGAAAATGCTAAAAATCTTAGGAAAATAAGTACAACTAAGATCAAAGGTCTTTAAAATAATCTGATAAACAAGCCATTAAACTTCAAATGATCTGTTAGGTCCTCTAGACTGTTAAAAAAATGACCATTGCTTTCCTCAACTGGAATGCTAGAGGAGTAGGGAATCAATATACTTTAAGAAGACTCAAACATATTGTTTAGAAATGTTTAATATATCTCATAGTGCTGCAAGAGCCTATGATATCTGTTGAAAAATTAGAAAAAACAACTAAAAAACTTGGTTTTGAAAACTCTTTTGGTAATATAAATAATAAAATATGGTTGTTATGGAGAAAACACTACAACATTGAAATACTTATTAACTATGATCAACTAGTCCACACTATGGTACACCACACTGCTTCCAGGAAACAAGTATTGGTTACCATAGTGTATGCAAAATGTAACCATATTCAAAGACTGTCACTTTGGGACCAATTAAGAGGCTTGTCTGAAGATAATGATCCTTGGCTTGTTGTTGGAGATTTTAACACAATCTCCAATGCAAGAGAACAACTAAACTGTGCAACTTTTTGTATGAATGGAATGGATGAATTTAATAATATGATACTGGACTGCAATCTTGAGGATCCTGGATTCACAGGTTTAAATTTTACATGGTCCAATAATAATAAGTGGAAACGCTTGGATAGGGTTTTACACAATGATTATTTCGATATCACTAGGGTGAAGCATCTGGCCAGAACTGGGTCAGATCATTCACCCTTAGTGATATCTGTCTCAATTTTGTCTATAGATCCTAAACCATCATTTATATTCCAAAATATATGGTCAAGTCATCGGGATTTTGAAAATACAGTGAGAAATAATTAGAATCTTCAAATAGATACAACACCTTTTTCCCAACTCTCAAATTCATTCCTTTTGGTTCAAACTTAAGAGGCTTGAAAATCACTTAAATATTTGGAATAAAGAATTTTTGGGTAACATATTTTATTGCATTGGAAAAAATGAAAAGAAGTTAAAACAGCTGAAAGTATTCTAGAACATTCTAACTCCATAGAGAATAAAATGAAACTATCTGAGTTAAGAGCTAATCACTTAGCTTTGCTTGACAGAGAAGAAACCTTCTGGAAGCAAAATAGTGTTGCAACATGGCTAAAAGATGGAGATAACAATACTAAAACGTTTCATAATTTTGTTAAAAAAAAGAAGAAATATGAACAAAATTAATGAGATTCTACATAATAATATTCTCTTAGAAGACCAAAGTCTAATAGGAGAATCTGTTGTCAATTTCTTTAAAGAGTTATTAAATCATCAATCTAGTGATTCTGTCCCTGATTTTCTACCTGATATAATTCCTAAACTGATTAATAACCAAGATAATAGTTCTTTATAAGAAAATCCTATAATTGATGAAATACAGTTAGTCATTAAGAGCCTAAATGATAATAGTGTTTATGGAGTTGATGGATTCAACTCTACATTTTATCAAGAATTCTGGTTAATTATTATAGATGATTTAGCTAAGGCAATAATTGCATACTTTAATAATTCTATATTTCTAAAAGGTATGTTTGCAACTTCAATTTGCTTGATACCTAAGACAAATCCACTTAAAACTTGGTCAGACTTTAGGCCAATAAGCTGGTGCTCTATTTTTTAACACAATTATTTCAAAACTTATCAATAATAGATTGTCAACATTACTGCCTAAAATAATATCAAAGGAACAAGGAGCTTATGTACCTAATAGGAATATACAGGTAAACATCTTAATCACACAAGAACTGATATATGATCTTAATAAAACACTTAGAGGTAGTAATATAATTATCAATGTAGATATGAAAAAAGATTTTGTCAAACTAAGTTTTAACTTCATTTATCAAGTGATGAAGGATTTTGGCTTTAATAACCAAGTTATTAACTTAATCAAAAAAAGGAATTGAAAATATCTTATATTATATTATTATTAATGGAATTGCATATGGCTTCTTTAAATCCAGTAATCGAATCAGACAGGGGGGTCCTTTATCCCCCTCTTTGTTCATTATAGCTGAAGAGTTTTTAATAAGGGGAATTAACAAATCTGTATTTCTAGACCCTCAACTCATTTACAGAACTATAGGTTCACTCAACATCCACTGCTTGGACTTTGCAGATGATGTTGTGTAGTTCCTAAATGGATCCGTTAAAAATGTTTAAAAACTCTGTAGTTTCATGAATACATATCAACTATTATATGATCAACAAATTAATATACAAAAAACTATTTTTATATCTCCATCTTCCTTGACTAAACAACGTATTAGTATTCTCGAGAACATTCTAGGATTCAAACACCACTATCTTCCTTTCAAACATTTAGGAATACCTATATTTTTATCTAATAATAACTGTAATTATGATGAACTAATTGAGAAAGTAAGATCAAATATCGTTTTGCATCAACCAAGGTTTTACAGGTGTAATATATTGGATGTTGGATGCCCTCTGGTTCCTAGACTGACAGCCCACTAACTGAACAATAAGTGAAAGATAGATACAAGAATAGATGGTCACCTCCCACAATGGCATATAATATTTCTAGCGACGTAAGGTATTTCGTTAGTGCTTCAAAAGCGATGGTTTTGCTCCAAATTCCGTGATATGAAGCGGGATAGTGCGGCTACTCGTCCTGTTAGGTATTAGACTTCCTTAATATTTTTTGGAGGTTCCATCTATATTACGGGTCGTAGCTGGGTATAGTCAACTTCAATCCCGCGTTAAGAATATCGTAAATATATGCTTTCATATAGTCTCCCAATTTATTATTGAAGATGTGGTTAACAAGGCCTGATATGTAGATCCTTCATTCTTTAATCCAAACTGCATCACGGTACAATAATAAAGCCAACTCTCAGTCTGGAATGTCGTATGTTTCTCGTTTTTCGGGTGTAAATGAATTTATTTGTAGCCTGAATATGTGTCTATGAATGATAAATACTCACAGCCCAAGGCCGAGTCTATTAACTGATCGATGCGAGGCAGTGGGAATGCATCCTTAGGGCACGCCCGACTCAGGTCGGTGAAGCCATCGCACATGTGTCACTGTCCCCCTTTCGTTTTTACCAGGACAGGGTTCGCCACCCAAACAAGATACCGAGCTAGTTGTATAAGCCTAAGCCTAAAAAACTTCTCCATCTTATTGTTTATGGCCTCTTGTTTCTCAACGAAAAAGGAACAACGATTCTGTCGTACATGTTTAGCATACCTGTCTATTTCTAACTGATGGGAAATTATATATGGGTCTACCTCTGACACATCACTAGCAATCCACGCAAAAATATCTAATTTTTTCTCTAACAAACCTATCAAGGTACTTTTTAAAGCATAATTTAAATATGTACATACTAGCTAGATACGGTCGCCGGTCACAAGCTCATCCACTGTGCCTTTGGTAGCACTATCGAGTTGTTCGTTCTCTCTCAAGTCATCCATCGGGTCGGGTCGGAAGGTGCTTCTGTTGGATTTTCCTTGATCTCCTTTGTTGGCTAATTGCTATCGTATAGGCTTGGTTGGGTCGATAACTATTGCAAAACAAGTTATGGCGGTCCGCTGGATCCCCCTTATGATACCGACCAAGTTTCCCACATGGTACTTGATTCATTGCCTGAAAGTAAAAAGAGTGGCCTCCATCTGATACAACCATGGTCTACTAATAACAGAATTATAAGAACTAGGGGCATTATAGATCATAAATAGTGTGTTGAGTTCTTTTTTGGTAGCCTCATAGCCCACTTTAACCATAAGTTCAACCTCACCGACACACGAAGATGATTTTCATTCATATTCTACCTAAGTACGATTGGTGGTCTTATATATCAGGACCTCTAACATTCGATTGTAGCTGGATTTAAAAATTATGTTTGCCGAGCTACCCACATCGACTAAAACCCTTATGACCATCACCCCTCAAATGTATAAATTAATCATTAAGGCATCCTCATGCAGTGTAATGACCCCGGACTAGTCGGCATCTTTAAAGTTAAGGCATCCCCACCTTTCTGTTTTCTCGGCGTCCCATATCATCTTTTGGACGAGAGCACTTATAGTGTGAGAGGGTAAATACCTTGTCCATCCCTTTGTCTGATCGTATATGACAAAGATCGTCCTAATAAGTGGAGTAAACCGCCGAGTTGGGTTTTCGTAGTACATCGATTTATGGATCCTGGTGCCACGGACAACCTCACTGCAAGGAGTTTCCTCCATTATCATTTTGTTGTATGATCCCCCCGTAGTGTCTCGCATGATTATATCTAGTGAGTCCCATTTCTTTGCATCGTCAACACGAATGAATTGGTCTGCTCGGGTTATGAGGTCCCTTATTTTATTCACTACGAAGCGGACTAGATCCGCATCCAACTCCCCCCTTCGATCGAGGCCTCTCTTGAGGGATGACCGTCATATATCCCTTCAAATATGCTAAATCATTCATGGTATGAACAAAACGCTTGAGGTAGCTATTCAACGTCGTACTTCTCCTTTGGTAAAGTTCCATAATAAAGTCACTTTCACGTCGGGTTTCTCTGCTGCCAATAAATCTTCCTATAAAGGCACCCCACAAGGCTGTGAAATCATAATTAGATCATTTAAGAAAACTACTAAACCAATCTATGGAATTACCTTTAAGGGTCATGGAAAGGGCTCTGCAGAGCATGACATCATCCGGATTGAAAGTTATCATCATATTCCTAAATTGTTTCAAATGTCTTTTTGGGTCTCATGTGTCACCACATGCTTCCATTTAGAATGGATTGAACTTGTGGCTGAGTTTGTCTTCGAGGATCTTTTCCACAGAAAGAGATTATTTGAGTATGTAGGCAACCATTGTTGGGCGGACTTGATCATATTGCAAGTTTTCATTCTCTCCAGCCTTCTTAGGAGCCTCTGCTCACACTTCTTTGTTGAAGCATCGTTCTTTGGATCGTTTTTTTTCCTCTGCTCACACTTCTCCATTCAAGCATTGCTCCTTCACGCTTTGAAGATCAGTATCCTTGATTTCCTCGAATGAATTCGATCCATTAGTGCTGCTTCCCGTAGTTGTTCCCTTGTACCTTTCTGTCAACACGTGGAGGGCATCATAAACTTCTTCCATGGTTACTTTTGATGTTTGCTCTTTGACCTCCTAGTCGTGGGAGATCCGTTGTTGTTCTTGCTGCAGTTTCCTTATCTTATACCCCAATTGATGGACTATGGACGTGGCCATGGGGTTGTCGAATGTTGCATCAAGCTTGATATGCTCTGCTACACTACCGTCACCAATGGGGCGATCTTCCAGCCGGTTACGGGCGGGGGCTAACTCTCCTTAGATTACGCTTTAACGATGTTGGTGTTCTGATTGTCCAGATTAACGACACCGCTAGGAGGTACATGATCTTGCACATCGACCTGATCCATCACAGTCCTTCAATTGTCTATAATATTATTTCTCTTAGAATTGTCTATTTCAATTTGAGACCGTGTTACTACCATTGGTTCAAAAACTTGTTCTTGTGTGTGTTTTTTTACGATTTTCCACAGACGATGTCAAATTTAATAAAGGTAAATCTGATAGAATATTTTCCAAGTAATAGTTTTATTAATCAGGGAATAAAATGTAGCTCATTTTACATTCGCGATCTTATTTATATATCTCCTAGTAAAATTTCTCTCTATGAATAAATATATAATTTCACGTAATGCGGTTGTGGACCTATATTTATGGTCATTTCCAATCCTTTGTTATGCGTTGATCATGTTCACGCCTTGTGGCATCAATAACCGATATCTACTCTTACGTCGACCTCAGTATGACCGCATCAGAAGTTTAAGATAGTCTCTACTCGTTTTGGACGTCGTGTAGGAGATGTATCCAACTAGCGTTCGGTTCTCTTTGCGGCCTCTATTCGATTATGCTTTGGTCATTATTTGTGGGGAAATGTTGGTGCCTTATAACTCGGTCTCCAGTCGGTTATCGTATCAGATATGCTCGATCATTCCTTGCAGGGCATCGTTGGTCGCTCATTACTGGGTTTCTGATCGACTATCAGATTTGACATGTAGATGTTGATTTACGGGTCATTTTAGTATCATGGAAAATTCCCTTGGTTTGTTATTGGTTTAACCGTTATGTGTGGTGTATATACAATATATGTGAGTTACCTTGATATAATGTCAAGACCCGTTGGTTTGGCATTGTTTAAACCTTAATTTTAATACCATCTGGCTGAACCTTGCCTGATAATATCAACTCGATGAGAACCGCCTGATCAATAATATGGTTTTTATTTTTTTCTAACATAATGATTATATATATATCGAAGAGATTCAGAAGCGTTTGCAGATATTAATAATGATGATGTTGAAGTGGGACCATACCACTTAGTCATTATTTTCTGAACGATTGTTTATCCCTTCTCTCATTCAAAGCGTATTAATACATATTTCATTATGCGAGATTTATCTGGTAAGTAATTAAATTATCCCCTCCTCTATAATTCAAAATATATTATTTGAGAAATCAATATCTCATGAATTTAGTTTATAAAAGAGATACACATAACCCGCGACCTATGATGCGTTCTAAAATATATGATTATATTTAAAATATATGTTTAAATTAGTGAATAATATTAATGTGTGTTATATGCAATTGATTATTTATATTTGATCGCTCCAATAATAATTGGAAGCGAAGAGATGACATTTGGCATAGAATAATTCTTAGAGTAGTCAATTGTATAGCTAGAGAGAAAGTGTAAAGAGAATCTTAAGTGACAAAGTGAAAAGTGTTAAAGTCAAAGAGTTATGATGGATCCCATTTTTCTAAGATAAAATACACCTACTTATAGGGGTGTCAAGTTCCATGCAACACGCATACATTTCACTTACTCGCTTTTCATCCCATTATATTGCAAAATAAAAACATATTTATTAAATAGTGTTACATCTTTAGTCTTTTAAGTTTCTACTCTACATAAAGCCTTACTTATATATTATTTGTAGATCTTTTAACCCTTCCAAACTTTTTATTTTAGTTCAAGTAATTATAGGCTTATTAGTAGCCCCGTAGTACGTGCCAAGAATTCTGAGGGGGGGGGGGGACTAAAATTTGTCTTCGAATGAGACCACTTCGGAATTTCATAAATGTAAACGTTAAACCTAAAGTATTCCTCAAACTAACCCTCATCGGAAGTAACACCATTAATCCTGTAAACTTATGAAAGGTACTAGTTTTATTTTAAACGTTTCGAAACCATAATAGTCCCATTATATAGTTGTTATACTTTTGAAGATTGACGCGTCCATGTAAATAAGGAGGATTTTCAACTTCTCATCAAAAAACTCATTAAGTCTTTCATTCACTTGATATAAATGCTTCTCTCTCCCTCATAAATTCTTATCTACCAAAATCTAGAGATTGAAAATGAAAGTTTCCTCCCCTTCTTCTCACTGTTAAACTAAGCTCTCCACCATCGAAGAAATTGAAAAGGTCAAACCCAAACAGATGAAAACTAATCCTCCCTCGAAGGGAGCAACTCTGATGACTAAAGAATCACATATGGTTCCTTTGAAAAAAGGAAAGAACAAGTACACCAAAGGCACATCCCGGTTACAAGATGAATCTTTTAATGAGGTTAATAGTCAAGAATCAACAACAACTGATGATTCAGAAGTACATGTCATTAAAGGCACTCCTTCATCCAACTCCCAAGGTGAAGCTTCAAAAATGAAAACAAAAGAAAAGAAAAAGAAATCAAAGCAATTTGTTACTCTCCCAATCGAACTGGTTGCAAACCTAAGTGAGAATTTCAAAGTACTCCCAGAGTACATTATTGCTCTGAGAAATGTGCAATATGAGTATTTCACGGAATCTAATGCACCTAAACTTTGGAGATAATGGGGAATCCCTGACTCTATTTCAATCTGCCTTCTTATTATTATAGAAACTCCTGTATTATGTGGAGCAGATGAGTTGATTTTATATTTATAGATTTTGAATTGGGGTCTTCGATTTCCACTGGACCCGATCATTGTCGAATACTTTGAAATGATCGACATATAGTCAAACCAGGCCAGCCCCAACTCGTGGTTCACATAATTTTCTTGCATTATGGCCTCTAAACTACCAAAAATTAAGCTTCTCATTGAGAAGCTTATAGCCAAGATAGGTGTGTCAAAAAATCATTGCCTACCCTTCTACTTTATTATATTGGGGAACATTTTGAAAAACGTGGATGACCTCCTCAAGGCTTACAAAGTGGATGAGTTCTTTTTTTTGTCAAAATTCCTTTTTTACTATTTTTTAATATTATTATTTTATCTAAGTAAATTCCTTTGAGAAGTTATTTTTTTTGTCAAAATTTATTTTTTACCTCCTCAACGTTTCCAAAAACATACTAATGTTGTTGAAGAGACCTTCTCAAATCTTAGTGAACGGGTGAAACGAGAATGGGTGAACAAATTTTACCAATGTTTCGACCCGTTAAACCTTGTTCATAGATATCTATGGAGAATATCATAAGAAACATCTATTACTTCTGAACAACTGATGGAACCTCCTAGACCCTCGAATGTTGTAAAAATACTGGCTTCCCTAGACTGTATGGTTGTCCTTTCTACTAAGAGTAGAGCTTCAAGTCATAAAGTGAAGAAGAAATTTGGGGGAGAACCTTCGAAGGGAAACAAAACAAAATCGAAGTCTAGCCCAAATAAGAGAAACAAGAGAAAAGCTACTACTCTTAAAGCCTCAAAAAGAAAAAATACACTAGCTTCAAAGAAAAAAAGACCCATAATGCCAAGAATCCCAAAGAACCAGTGCCTGATGAGATTACTAATGTATCATCCCCCATTTCCACACCGGCCTTTGTTGGAGATGAAGAAGAAAATTACGAGCATTAATTTTTTTCACATGAGCCTCAACTTGATCAAAAAGAAACTATCGTTGAACATATCAATGAAATTCAAGAACTTGTCAAAATAAAATCAATCACCAATTCATTATGTGAACAACTCTGACCCAACTGATTCCGAAGAAACAAGCTTCCTACTTTATTCCTCTGATGAATTGGGATTTATCATTTATAACATGGCCTGATCAGTGGAAACTCTGGAAATATATGTCAAATAATTTGGTAATTAAGTCAAAGTTGTTTGGAAACAATACTAAATGTTAGGTAAAGAGGTTATTTGTCTTTGAAAAGAAGCATCTACCAACAAACCTTGGGTTAAAAGTGCTCAAAACAATCATATTGAGTAGATCCATATCTTTTAAGAAAACAAGGCCCAGTTTCAACATGTTATAATGCAGGTAAAAAATGAGTTGTTTGCAAAACACACAAAAAAATGTAAGAGGAACACATGAACTAAGAAGCCTTTAAAACTTTATATCAAAAAGCGAGGAAGGAAAAGATAAAACCCTAAAACATTTGGAGACATTCAAAATCCATGCTCAAAAAGATAAATCTGTTGTTATCATCGTTATGGTTAACAAATGTGCCAATGATTGTCTCGAGACTTTGAAGAATCGTGAAAATGAGGAAAATCTTTAGTTCTTTATATGCATCATAAGTTTTTGAATCTTAACTTAAAGTATTATTGGTACATGGTTCTTAAAGACCAATGCCCCGTACATATAAAAAACACCTCATCGGTTGAATCAGAATAGTCTGAAATTTATAGCTCGAACTCGTCGAGAAATAAGGATTCGGAATATGCAAACTCTTCAAATAGTAAGGCAAGCAGCTTTTCGAAGGATAATAAAGAGAATTGAGAAGAAAATATCTTATTCACCTTATTTTAATCTGTGTTTTTTTTATTTGTTTTCTACCTAACTTTATTGTATGCGCCATCACATACAATATTTTTTATCGGATATTTAAATACTATATTATCTTTTATTTCACTTATATCTTTTCACATCTTACATTGTTACTTCAAAAAAATTTCTCCAAAAAATAAAACTCAATGGAATACTAATTTTAAACACAGGCACTTCGAAACATAGTAACCTCACAAAATAGTCACTTCATAAAGTATCACTCCAAAAAGTAGCCACCTTAGATAATAATCACTTTGTAAAATATCACTTCGAATTATAGTCACCTTGGATAATAATCAATTCGTAAAATATCACTTCAAAAAATAGTCACCTTGGATAATAATCACTTCGTAAAATATCACTTCAAAAAATAGTCACCTTGTATTATAATCACTTCGTAAAGTATCACTTCAAAAAAATAGTCACCTTAAATCAATTATCACTTTAAATAGTAGTTACTTTGAATAATAGTCGCTTCGAATAATACGATGAAACGTTGCTTTGTCTTTTAAATTTAGATATCCAACCTCGAACTTATCATTATAAGGATAATCAATCCTTATTTGATTTCCAAATTTGTTTGGCTTGTATATAAATGATTAGAAAACATATACTAAGTATAAAAAATTTATCAATTGAACATCCTCACTAAAGTTGTTTTACAATTTTCCGCACAATTAATATATGGCAATAAAATATTTTATTCACCATTTTCAAATAATATACCCCTTGTTTCATATACTAATAAACGAGAAATTTTCATACATGCTTCTTATCAAGGTTTTATAATTGAGTGAATTCATATGCGTTTTGGTTCACTTTACCTCAATCATGTCAAGTTCTGCCCTTCTTCCTTTGACATTACCTTCCTCAGAATAATTCAATAGCCTATAGGATGGAAGAATAGATTCCACTGGACTCACTCGATCCATCTCATATACCATATCAATTGGTGATTCATGAGTTGTTGTTCGAGGAGTTGTTCGATTAGTCCATAATACTTCTTGAAGATAATTAGGCATTTTACATCTTCCCCCTCTAAATATTTATTTAAACCATCTAGGATATTCTATTAGTGACCTCCACTTATCCATTTTCATGAAGATGAAAAGGTGTTAAGAAAAACTACTTGATGCCTCTCGAAGAGCAAAAAACCTTCATACTTTTTTTGTTAAACTGTGCTTTGTTATCAGTAGTGATGATCCTCGGAACATCAAACTTACAACAAACATTACATAAAATGAACTTGATTACATCATTTGATCTTGTCCCAGATAGAGGCTTAGATTATTCCCACTTCGAAATAATAATCAACGGCAACAATGATGCTCTGACGTACCCCGGTAGCCATTGGCATGGGTCTTACCAAATCTACCCACCGTCTATCAAATGAGAGTGCCTCGAAAATGAAATCCAATAGTATCGCTGGCACATGTATTATGTTGGTAACTCGTTGACAAGTATCATAGTTTTGGACCAATCTTTTAGTGTCGAACATTAATATGGGCTAATAATACCATGCCACTAGTTCTCTCCTCGTCAAAGTTTTATATCCACGATGAGCGGAACCTTCCCATCATGTAGCTCAGACAAAATCAATTGAGTATTATTCATTCCTAAATAGAGTAATAATGGTCTCCTTAGATATTTTTTGTATAAAATCTCCCTAAGAACTTTATATTCATGTGTCTTAAACCTTAAAATTGAGTTAGCTTCTTGTCAACTATTAATTTTCCCTTAGCCAAGAATTCTTTCTATTTGAACCTCCAATCTCGCTCTTCTTCTTCTACACGATGCCAATAAGGCCCAATCACGATCAACACACAATAAAGAGCTTTAAGGAGAGTAAAGAGTTATTAAAAGAAACTTATAACTGAGGAACCAACGTAACTGACTAAGACTGAAGTAATAGCTATAAGTATAGGTCTGCGGTCTGAAATAGAGGAATTATATATTAGTGGGAGAGAGAAATTACGCAATAAATTGTATAAATACGATAATGAGCGAGTAAAATCTGGATCTTTTCTTCTTGGATAAATAATTTACTACTTAAAATATATTTGTGAGATTTTTGCCACTGTCTATGTGAAAATCGAAAAAAAAATAAACAAATACACACACAAGCTTTGAACGAATGGTAGTAATAAGATCCATGACCAAAAGAGACACCTCCGAGAGAAACACTATCTTAACAAACCAAATGATAGTACTAAATCAAATCGACGAGAAGATACAAATCCCTCTCTCGGGCGTAGCCGATCAAGAAAACCAGAATGTGAATATCGTTGAAGCACAAGTTGAGGTAGTCCACCCAGAAGTCGCTATGTTGACGGTTGTCAGTGCAACAGAGCATGTGGAGCCCATTTGTTAGGCTAGTAACACTATGGCTACTTCTGTGGTTCATCGGTTAGAACATGAGATCTAAAATGCAACAACAACAACAACAAAGGGTCGTTCATGACCATGAATGCAAGGACCACGCTGCCAAAGTGACGATGGCAGAGATGAATGATGCCCTCCACGCAGTAATAGCTAAGATGCGATGGGGTAGTCGATGGAGGCAGCAGTCAACGAGTCGTACCATACTCAGAAAGAGGATCTTACGACAAAGGAGACTAAAAGAAGGGTCTTGACGCAACGGGGCGATGCAGGTAATCACCCACTAGCACCCAATGAGAATCCAATGACACGTTTACTCTATTAACCAAGACTATTCTGATCATCTATGACAGAAACAAGAGAAGGACGTGATATCTCAACCCTTGTACTATGAGAAACCCTAGCCATACGACGGATGAGTGCTGGAAGTTTAAGGAGGAGTTCCAAAAGACCAATCGACAATGGCGAGCGTATGAAATTAGTTAAGCAACAGAAGCATCATCTCTAGAATAAAAAGAAAGAGGAGACTCGCCCTAAAAATAATGAGACCCGTTGGGAGGACAATATGGTTGACAAAGGAAAGAAATAGTGGTTTCTTACAAGGGAACCTTGACAGGCGATGACCAACAATATAAAAAGAAGGGCTAAGTTTGACCATGAAGTGTACACGGTCGAGGGATCTTTTTACCATAATTACTATGACCCATTAGTCGAGCTCACTTTCAATAACGATGATTTGCGAGAGATTGTTACCCCCCACAAGGATGATTTGATTGCCAACCTAGACATTTGCAGGAGATATGGTAACCAGGGTGTTGGTTGATAGGGGGAGCTCGACCAACATATTATTCAAAGCAAGCTATGATCAAATATTAGAGGTTTCGGCCTATAGAATCTACTCAATGCACTTTGGTAGGATATGAGAGGAAGTCATTCCAATGTGTTTCCGATGTTGAGTTCATGGTTAAAGTGGTCCACGGGGATACTAAGAAGGAAGTTAAGACATTGTTTATGATTTCTGAAGCCTCAAGCTCTTACCACAGAATTATTGGACGAAAATGGTTTCATCAAATGGAGGATACTTCTTGCACTTTTAGCAAATGCATCAAGGATCCAGTCGGAAACTCGGTCGGTATCATAAGGGGGGGCCAACGAACCACAAGAACCTGTTATGCAATGACTGTCGACCGTACCAAACCGTTGCGATAGCAACTAACCAGTGAGGGGGAGCGGAACCAATCAAACAACATGACCTCCTTGCCTGACCCAATAGATGACCCTAGGGAAAATAAAAGACCAGATGACACTCTTGGAGACACAAATGACGATCTTGTGGCTGAGGGTCGCATCCTCTGAATATGTAACACATTATATTCTACTTTTAGAAGTTCTTTGATAAGTTTATTACATAAAAACTTGGATATTTTTGCGTCGAGTGCTAGTGACGTGTCGGGGGTAGACCCCTTTGTAATTTTCCATGAACTAGCAATAGATACATACTTTAAACCCGCTAAATATAAACAATAATCATTCTTAATAGAAAAGAAAGGAGTTATGAGCAATGAAGTAGATAATTTAGATTTATACACATACGTCGTGTCTGGTATCCGGTTTGGGAGCAAACCTTGTGATAGTAAAAAAGAAAGAGGGTAGTGGTGCATGTGGGTTAATTTACGACCTGAATAAAGCATGCCTTAAACATGCCTCCCCATTACCTTGTATCTATCAGTTAGTGAACTCAGCTTCGGGTTGTGAGTATTTATCGTTCATGGACGCATACACAGACTATAATCATATTCGGTTTCACCCAAAAGATGAAAAGTAGACACTATTTCAGACTGAGCGGGGGCTACATTGTTACACTGTTATGTCTTTCGGGTTAAAGAATGTAGAGTCTACACATTAACTCATGGTCAACCACGTCTTCAAATATCAATTGGGACACCACATGGAAGCATATATTGACGATATGATCGTCAAAACCAAACGGTCGAGAAAATAGTTGGAAGTATTAAATAATATTTTTTTGTCCTACATAATTTAATCTAAAGTTTAATCCGGTCAAATGCTCCTTCGGGGTTCGTAGCGGTAAATTAATGGGTTATATCATCGGCAAGATGGGATTGAAACGGTTCAGTTAGGGAATTGATCCAGATGGTGCCCCCAATAAATATCAAAGAGGTTTAATGCCTAACACGGTGTCTCACTTTTTCCTACTTCATTTCAAAGGCATCAGACAAGAACCACCCTTTGGAGTTGGAGGCATGGAGCTAGCTCATATATGTTGAGCTCAGGTGCTTAGAATCCGATCTGATTTGCAGTTGGTCATCAACCAATTTAAGGGCATCTACGGCACCAAAAAAAAGGATTCGCAGTTACCCGAGTTCTTTAAAAGAATATGAGTCTAAATTCCAGACATTCATATACGTACAGGTCCCCCGCCTCGATAACTCTGCAGTCGATGTCTTGGCTAAAGAAGCAACATTGGGAGAGCATTCACTGGTGATACTAAAACATGACCCAACTACTGTAACACAATTCCCATAAAAATAATGTGTACGATCGAGACTACATTACTTACATTCTTGCGATGCAGAAGCACATTGTGGCCACCGCAACCTCATCTGATAATTTCTCCTTGCAGGATATTATTGGCCCGAACTGAAAACCTATGCAAAATTCATAGTCTAATAATTCCATCGTTACCAAAACTTTTCTTACATTGGCCACCTACTCAGGATGCTCATGATTTCTAATCTAATAGCATGCCTTTTTTTTATAAATGGGGCATTGATTTAGTTGGACCCCTGCTAGGAAGTGCTAGTTTTTAGTAGTGGTTGTGCACTAATTTACTAAATAGGTTGAAGCCAAAACCTTTTCCTATACCCGAGCACATGAGATCCATGCTGATACAGGACAACGGCCCCCGATTCTAAAATTTTGTCATCACAACGTTCTCTAGGCTTTATGGCACCGAACACTATTTCTCCACTCCCTCTTACCCGCAAGAAAACAGGTAGGTCGAGCTAACCAATCAGACTATGTTAGATGGTATCAAGAAGAAGTTGTAGGGTGCTAAAAGGAAAATGGCACGATAAACTATATTAGGCATTATGAACATACCGCACCACCTTACGCACACCAATTGGATAAACTTCCATTTGCGTTTGTATACGGCATAGAGGTGGTGGTACCTTCAGAAGTCATTATCCCAATCCATAGTTGCCAACTATTCTAAGGTCTCCAATGAAATTGACTGAGTTGTCAGCATCGACCTTTTCGAGGAGCGTCGCGAGCAAAATTGAGGGCGCACAAAGCATTACAAAAGTTTGATAAAAGGACGTTTTAATTCACAGCTGCGAAAACGTGCTCTCCAAGTTGGTGACCTTATTATAAACAAAATATTTCAAGGCTAAGGTGATAAAGTTGTTGGAAAGTTACGCCTCAATTGGGAGGGCCACTACACAATCATGTCCAACGGACACCATGGTTCCTACCGCCTCCCTGACACAGACTATCATACCTTCAAACATCATTGGAATATAAGTTATTAAAAGTTATATCATGAAGCCGTATAATTTACCAATGCACTATTATTCCCTTCTGATGGTGCGGAGAGGTTTTTTAACGAGGCATTAGACTACATTTACTTTAATAAATTTTTATTGATTTCGGCAATTAATTTGTTTTTTCATACCTCCTTCCCTCCTTAGAAAAGTTCAAATGGGTTACTAACCACGCCTACGGGATACGCAAGGGGAAATACTATGCTCGGACGAATACAAGCTAATAATATGAATTGGTGAATTACCCGCGCCCAATGAGGCTACATAAAGGCCCACATGGTGCCCAATACCTCGTACCGATATTAGTATGCAAACTGGTAATACACCAAGCCTATAAGAACCACGCAAAATTCCAAATCGGTCTCTGCCACGAACAAGCCCATGGGTATGCCCTTCCAAGGCTACGCGATGGACCATACTGCGCTCGATTTTGTAAGGACTTGTTAATTCACCAATAGTTTAACAAACACATTGATCTCCACCCGGATAACTTATAAATATTCTTTACTTCAATCGGTAATAAGCACATTGATCAACAAATAATTAGCACAACTATTGTTCATGCATACAAAATAGTGTCACCACCATACATCAAATGGAAACCAAAAGGTTTAGTTGTTCAAACTTTACAACATACATATATTATGCATCGGGCACTAGACAAATGGCCCTACTTTCACTACACCATTTGCAACAGTAGCATCAACGAAACACCTCGATCAACTCTGTATTTTCCCTTAGTGCATCAAACTTGAAGACATGTGCCTCCAGGTTCTTGACAACATGATCTACAACTAATACAATGGTATCCCCCAAGTTTAGATCCTCTTTTAGAGGTGAAAATTTCTTGAACGAGCCTAATACCATCCCGAGATGCAGTCTCAGCAATTCCAGAACAATTACCTGCTGGTTATTTTCCATTATTCATGTCGCCACCTACAAGACTTGGCTCTCCCGCTCTTTTAAATCCTACTCTATTTTCTTCTGCAACTCCACCCTCTGATGAACCTTCTTTGCTTTAGCCTCCCCAATGGCCACTTTTAGATTGGCATTCTCTACAGTCAAATCGAACTGGTCTTCTACCCTTTTAGCCTGGGTCATATTTTGTGTTAGCAGGCCAACACTTTGAATCATTAACCCATCATTATTTTTCATCACATCGTTATTTTGTGCATACAATAAGGCACTTCCACTAACTAGTTCCATGCATTTCTTTTGACATGCGTCATATTCATCGGCAACCAAGGACAGCTCACACCGCAGCTCGTCATTCTCGCGCAAATCCTTTTGATGACGAGTCCTCGTTGAATCGTAAGCATTCTTAAACTTGGCTAGCTCTATGGGTATGCCTCGAACTAAGCTAAAGAATAGGGCTTCTGGCTCCCACTTCTCTATTTCTTGATAATCAACTGACGACATGCGTCGATAAGCTAGCACCACAGAGTTATGATGAGTCTACACGCACATATTAACAATCGTTACTTCACACTTGGCATTTATAACTAATTAATTAATATGTAGTTGTCAAGGCTTACCTCAATGGCCAACTCCAATTGCTGATGTGGAATTTTGCTTATGGGAATCTTGTCATAAAATGACAGTTGTGGGAAACACTTCAATTGTTCCAGCATAAGTAGCGAGGGGCAAGGCATAGTTGTGCCCATGGGAGGAATCTGCTCAGCCACTGTAGTAACCAAGGCAGCCTTGCTAACATAACCCTTCTTTGGCATGAGGTCAGGCCTCGCGATGTTCACGTATAACGACCTAGAACCTGCAATTAGTATTTTCTTCTTATTCGATATATCATCACTTCCATCCGCTTTATTTGCTCAATCACCATCCTCTGAATCCTCTATCGCGATCACCTCGGGTGCCTTGCCCATTTGTTTCACTGTCTCCGACAACAATGCCTCATCATCTTTCATATCCATCAAACCCTCATCTGTTCTTTCATCGTCATCCACGAATGTAAGCTTACATTGTGATATTGGTATAACATTAAATATGACACAATTCATTTTTAGTGGAGGACACACATCCTCGCCAATTCCCACATCATCTTCACGGGGACGTCCCATTCTTAGTCTCATATTCTCTTGACTACGTGCGGCCGTCTTCTTGTTGATTATTCTCTTCAACATCTTGAATAGCAAGCATCTCATCCTCATTCTCCTTTTTCTCTCGAGAGGGCAAGGACTCTTCTGTATCTTTCACCTTGCGACTCTAAGGAACCATCAACCCAACCCATGCATTATTACGGTCTCGATACCGTTTTTCCATCAAAGCCCGCAACCGGTTTACTGTCTGTCATCTTTACTTGACCATCCTCTGCGATCTCTAACTCTCCCACAGTCCAGGCCTAAGATAATTCACATGTGTAAGCACACGAGATGCTTACAAGCCCCATGTTGCGATTGTAGTCGCCGACAAACTGAGGAACGGGTTTACCGCACCTTCTGGAAACCCATCCATGCACCACTCTTGGTGTTTTCCTTCACATATAAAAAAAACAGTTTAGAGAGTGTCACTAAATAAATATATTCATACTAACTACATAACATTTAATTCTTACACTGAGTCATCTACCTCATTTCCAATTGAATATTCATAACAACACTCTCGTACTCCCAATTCCCGGACACAAACATGAATATATGTTTCCAGTTTATCTGACATAGGTAAATCTACCAATATTCTTACCACGGTCAGTTTGAGATAGAAGAATGGAGAGCGGGCTAGTTTGGAAACATATACTATTTTTAAGAAATCTACCAGACACACGGGAATATTTAGCAGTTTGGAACTCAGGATTATACGTAGCTGTAAGTTATAAAGGGAATATGTTAATAAAACTAAAAAAGTCACGAATAAAGGAGAGTAAGGGCAGGCGAAGACCCCAGTCGAAAATAGTTATGTATAAACATGTTTCATTCTCTTGGGGCTCATAAAGCTGCTCCCCGGAAGCTGGCACCCTTACTATATAACCGTTAGGGATAGCATATCTAATATTAAATTCTTGAAGACCATCCTCAGTCAAATACCCATACTTGGGTGTCACCCGAGCAAAGTATTCCTCCAGAAAGAAAAGACTTTCGAACTCCAAATTTTCACCTTCACTAGTGACTTTATCGTCCTTCTCTTTCTTCTTATCCATCTATTTTTGGAACCATCTAAATAGATTGAGTGACTATAATGATCGAATAGCGATTATCATAGAAAGCTAATAGCCAAATTAGTCTGCATCGAACAAAACTTTCTGAGGGCTGGGTATTCAAGGCAATCGACCAAGTTTAGGCAATATTATTTAAGTAGTCTCTTGATAAACCTAACACCGACCCCCTATCACTCTACAAAGATAAAAGTATAAGTAGTTTAAGTATCGAATATAAATGTTTAAGGCAAAATCTAGGGTGAAGATCGACGACGAGAATCTATGTTTCATACGAATGGAAGTGTTTTCCTATTTACCAAGACAATACAAAAAAATACCTAAATTAATTATGAATTAACTCGTAGTTAATTGAGTTTTAAAAATGTCTCTACCAGCCGCATATGATGGGATTTTAGTCATCATTAGCCCACTAATTAAAGTTACACTATTTGCAAGAATCGAAGCGGCATAATCGTTCATCCTCGATAAGTTATTATTATGTCAAATCCACTATGAGGCACACGCCGCCAAGTAACAACATGTGTTATCATAACACAAAAATTCTGTCACATCGTTACTTGACACACTAAACCACTAGACCACATCGTGGATCATGAGTCTTATTCCTCACATCGTTACATGATTTGCAAGAATCGAAGCGGTATAATCGTTCATCCACGATAAGTTATTGTTATATCAAATCCAGTATGAGGCACACGCCGCCAAGTAACGACATGTGTTATCATAACACAAAAATTATGTCACATCGTTACTTGACACACTAAACCACTAGGCCACATCGTGGACCATGAGTCTCATTCCTCACATCTGTTTTTCCTAACTTATTTATTCGATTATTATCTTTTTCAAACCTACTCAATGGACTAGGGGGCTTGATAATATCGACATTATTAGGGTAGATGATATTGGGAAATATGTAATTATATAGTAACAAACCGACCAGCAAAGGCATACCGGAATGACTAAACCAAGGCTCAACCAACGGGTACTCACACCATACCCAGACGACCCATGAGCATCGTACACGTGTCGCCACTAACGACTAAATTGAGGCCCGACCATGAGATGTTGAGGCCAGCTCACAAGGGGAAACTTTGCAGATGTCTTACGCGAAGGTTGGTGTAATCCAATCAAGGTCGACTTGTGCAATGCCTTGACCGAGCAGAGGTCATGCAGAAAAATCAACGTAACTTAATCGAAATCCATCCAAGCGGTAAACTGACCCAGCAGAGGTCATATGGGGAAACTAGTGTAATCTAATCAGTGCCCGTCCAAGCGGTAAATTGGCCAAAAACAGAGGCCATATGGAAAGATTGACGTAGTCAGGTCAAAGTTCACCAGATAAGTACTACCAACTACACATGCCAATGAGGCATAATCACGATCAATGCGTAATAAAGAGCTTTAAAGGGTTATTAAAAGAAACTTATGACTGAAGAACCAACGTAGCTGACTAAGACTGAAGTAATGGCCATAAATATAGGTCTACGATCTTAATTAATAGAATTATGTATTTAGTTTGACAGATAAATAATGTAATAAATTGTATAAATAAGATTGTACTAATTGGCATATATTTGTGAGATATTCCTCTAACAGTTCAAGTTTCTACTTTGCATAAACCTTACTTTTATATTATTTGTAGATCTTTTAACACTTCAAAACTAATTATTTAGTTTGAATTAATTATATTCTTATCACTATTAATTTTTTTGATTAATATATTTTTTATGAACTAATTTGCTTAACTTTAACAAGATTTATTATTGAGTTAATGTATACTTAATTGATTTTTTTGATTTATTGATTTGATTAATTTAATTATTTAGTTGGTTTTCGTTATATGTAACTGGTTTTTTGTATCCATTATTTTGGTTAGTAGGTTTTAATTAATTGGTTTTCTTTACATTAACTAGTTTGCTTATTCATTTATGTTTTAACTCGTTTGATTTACTGGTTTAAATAAATAAGTTTGATTAGTTGGTTTATTATAAATTTGTTGCAATCTTGTTGTTAATATATTTTATGTTTTTTAGAAGTGATCGATTATTTGTGTGTTGTATTGTATGATATATTTCGAAAATATAACCTATATGGTCTATATATTGTCTGAGATGGGATTTGTTTGGACACCATTTTGAATATATCATCGATGTTCTTAGTCATTAAAGTGTCAATGTTCAATTTTTTGTTTGTAGAGTTATCGATTATGTTAGACGATGTGCATGTTACTATAAGTATTCTGATGGTCGGAAATATTTTGAAGTCTATAGTGTCTAATGATGATAAAGAGAGGTTTAGTTTTTCTTTAATATGTTCAAACTTAGTATTTGGATAGTACATAAAAGTTTGGTTTAATTGAGCAGACGTACTAACATTGTTCATCTTTAGTTGTTGCATTAAATATTATCATGTACGAAGTATAAGGACATTCATACTGTCAATCCACAAGTGTCACATATGTAATCCATGTTTATATGGTTCTTTCTTTGTTGTTGTTTAATATTTGCACTTTCATGGGTTAATGACTTTCTACTACGCTAATTATTCTGTCAACTTGTTATACTTTTGTATATATTCACCAACTAAAATTAGTATGGACCTCTTTTGTTTGGTATCTAACATACAAATTATTTATAATCATATCAATATATATATATATATATATATATATATATCATAGAAATTTCAAACAAATTAAAATGATAAAAAAGACGTTGAATTGTTTGACAATATTAATGTTTGATATCCCGAGTGTGATAGTTCATCCATATTGAGTAGGTACCACACTTAGTTCCGACACTTTTTCTTAAGGATAATAAATGCACCAAAGCGAAATTTTCTTGGGACAAAGACTTGTACTTAAATTGGTTGGATATTTTATATATATATTATGCATGGAGGTAAATGATACAAGAAATTGAGCAGGGCTACGAATTTTAATTATCTAATTTGATGTGGAGTTAATCCTTCGTGCATAGTATCAAATGAGGATAGGCTTAACCCCGAGACATATCTTGGATAAAATCCTCATCATGGCTTACATGTAACTAACATTACTCAAGCTATCGAAGAAATAGAAAGATAAATGTTTGGACTAAATCATGCGTATATTTTATTTTTATATCTAACATCTCAGTTGTGACTATATATTATATTACATACATATCGTGTTTTATGTTAAGTATTATATTTATGTTTAGTAATAATTTAATATAATACTTTACACCAGTATATTGTTTAACAATTGTTTTTACTTTCTTATTTAAGTGGTTGATTTTATATTTATTACGTACTATTAGCTTATTTTAATGTGATAATTTGTACTTGATATCCATGTTGTTGCACTTCAAGTGTCAGTTGTATGTTAAAATGGCCATGTTCTCAGATAGAACATGCATTTCACGAGAAATTCATTGTATGTACGTTTATTGCATAACCTTGTCTGAAACATATGGTCATTTTAGCGCACAATTTGCACTTGAAGCATGAATCATCATGTAACCCAATAACCTCAAGTGCAAATTTCTAATTAAAAATTGTCATGTTTTAGACAAGGTCATGTATTTTCCATGTATATTATGAGTTTGACGATAAAATGTATAATATGCAGCTCAATATGTATAGTTATGAATTATATCTTGACATGTGTAGAATATGATTTACGTTAGTTCAATATATTATAATATTTCTATTTACCCTCGTTAATAGTATTATACAAATTTACTCTTTATATATGTCAAAAGGTACTTTTTTAGTTCAATGATATTATCAAAACTTTAGTTAACATAATTACGTTGATATTAGTTAAGTAATTACATTAAAACTCCAACAACAATATATATAATACATAATCAAATAAAATTATTGCATGAATAAGATTCACAAATGTGTATTTAAATCACTTGCAAATGAATCTTCATCAATCAAAAATGGTGGTTTGATCCGATTAAATTTGTTGCATTTTTTTGTATGGAACCGCTCGTATACTTATTTTGTTTGTTAATGTGACCAAACAAAATACAATTTCGGTAATGTTCATTTTAGAAACATATAAACATATAAAGAGTATGAATTAAAACAATCATTCATATGTTAATGTACACGTAGATAACAAAATTGATTTACTTACAAAAATAAAATTATATCCACAAGTGAAAGTAATTAAAATCTCTTTGAATGAGTTTTATTACGGCGGAGAACCGTGTTAAGGTAAAAACAGTAGACAATTTTCTTAGAAAAATAAAAATTGTATATTGATAGCAAGTCGTTATTACTAATATGAAATCAAGTAATGTCATCTAAAAGTACTTATCAATTTTAAAACAATTTTAGTATAACAATTGTATTGAAAAATTATATTTAAATTGTATACTTATATAACTTTTGTTTTTATTTTATTTGTCCATCAAAATACACTTTCAAGTACATTTTTTGTTTATTGTTCTAACAATCCATAAAATCTTTCAAAATCATTAGCATATATCATAGATTTTCACATTTGTGATTTATTTTCTTATATGATATTTGTATAACATGTGGACTATATTAGAAAATACATATATGATAACTTGTATCAATGCTAACTTCCAATATGTCCAAATAATACTTGATAAGGTACATATATTATCATTCGTCGTCAAATATAGACAGCTCAAAGCCTATATGTAATTTACTAATCTTTCCAAATTCTTAAAAACAAAAGTAGCATAAATGTTAGGTTTGTTGAAGTTACACCTACAATAAACGAGTTTTATACCTCGTTGTCTTGTAAATATTATATATAATAAGTAATTATGGAAATGCACAAAATAATACAACATATGTTGCGCAAATTTGAGATATTTTTGGGTTATAGTTTTTCAAACCTATATATATATATATTAGTCGCACATCCACTTAAAATAATTTACGGACCAACTCATCATCTTTTTGTATTAGTTTTATGGCTTGTGAATGACTTTTGAAATGAGTGGTCAATGGATGGTTGTGTTATTTGTACATAACGGTTAGTTTCCAATAAACAAGATGTGATGATATACGATACACTCTTAATTGAGATGGATAATCACATATTTTCCTGGATGTCCTATTTGTTACCATTTTCGTACTAATCATTTTCTTAAAGCACCAAACATTTTGAATTTGTAAAATAATCTATGAGATTTTTTATTATATATATTATCGTAAATGTTAATGATGTGATGATGTATCTTAACTCTAGAACAACATGTTGAATTACTTTACTTAAGGAGTATTTCGTGCAATACTCTTGCATGAAAAATAAATGTATATAATTAGAAAACAAAAATCATGCACCTATAAAATTGTATAATATATATATATATATATATAATTATCATACCATCAAAATCAAACAAATACTCATAATTATATTTTTTGGAAATAGAGTTTGGAAATAATAACTTAGAGATATTGATCAAGACAAAGTTCTTCGGAGATATTGGTATCTTCTATTGCTTAAAAAACTTTGAGGAGGTTCTTTTGGGATTTAACAAGCTTTTATATTCAGATTACAAGCAACTAGAAATTTGAATCAAGATAATAGTACTTTAATATCAAAAGAGAGATTTTGCGTAATAATGATTTGCTAAGATTATATTTTTTGTCCTTGAAGGGATTAACTATTTATAAATATAATCAAACTCTTTCCTAAGATTTATAATTGATGAGTTCAATTATTATAAGTTGCTTCGGTAAATGATGATAAAAGTGTTTTGGTGAGAGAAAGTGAGAACACAAGTCACTGAGAACAAAGTTTTCAACCCCTTTATTAGTTCAGCTCTGGCCTTTATATAGATGTTTAGGGACTTAGTGTATAATTGAAAATGGTTACACAAAAGAACTTATTACATGTTAGTCTCTAATAAAGATATGTACTTAAAATCGTTCATTTAACCTTCTATTATTTATATTTAAGTCTCTGAACTTCTATTTACTTATCAGTAGCTCCCCTAGTTCTCATGTCAGTAAATGAATGAGAACTAACTGTCTTCGAATCATGTCAAAAGAAACTTTGAAATCTGACAATTTAAAAACACTAACATATTTCTCCTCGAATCTCGTTAGACGTAGATTTGACAATTAAAATCAACAACTTCTTTTTCCTCGAATTCTATCAGACATAGTGGTACATCGAAGTATGCTTTCTGATAATCATTCATCAAGTTAACTTCGAAGTTTATCTTTAAAAATCTAGTTGTTTAAATTCGTTATGATTTTCTAATGGCTAGGCTTACAACTAGCATGACAGATGTCGAACACGTAACATTGTTACCGTTTCAACTTTTGTCCAATCATCACAAAACCTTTTCCACTTCTACATTCATCTCCTTCCTCCTATAAATTCATGTGCAATTTCATTTTTAGTTTCACAACCCAAATTTCTTGAGATACAAACAGAAAACCTCCCAACCTTTAGATACCTTTAATGTCTTCTTCAAACTTTCTGATTGCTTTCACCGGAAAAATTATATTTTTCGATCAATCTCCAATCCGTTTATGAGAAAACATCCAAGATCTAGAAGATCTAAAGCAAAAATTCCCAGAAAACGCAAATCTCCAAAGTCTAACGATAATCAGGTCTTCGGATCTTACGATAACTTCTGCATAAGTGAGAGAGCATATGAGTATAGAGTTGTTGGGTTGATAAGCGACGCTCCCCTTGGAACAACTACCAAAACTATTTACTACGGTAACTTTGACCCCTCTAAAACTCCTGTATTTCCATCTTCACTTGTCACAAAAGAGAATCCATCTTCTGAAGTTCGAGCACCCAGAACACCTCGAACTTCTTCTTCTTGTATTAAGGCATCACCTCGAATTAGTGGTGAATCAAGAAAATCCGAAGCAACCTTTTTTCAACTTATCCCCTACAAATTCAGCGAAAAAATACTTTTATAGCCATGGGAGATGATACCGACACTACACCAAATCCTTCCTCATCAAATCTATCTACATAATCTCCTCCTCCGAGGGAGATTGTTGAGGAAGCCTTATTACCTCAACAAAACCCCTCAAAATATCTTCCACAATTAAGAGATGAAACATACAAAGTGGAGGAAATTGATTCTGATGTTACTCATTTAGACAATGAGGCTGAATCCAATGAAGGAAAATCAGAGAATGCTACGGAGAAAAAGGTATGTAAGCCAAGAAAAAAGAAAGCTCGGATTACTATATTCGATGAGGAGAGAGCAAAAATTGATAATAACCTGAGATCTCTTGATGTTGACTATATTGTCGAACTGAAGAAATTTCCATACATATATTATCAAGAAAGTCAAGTATCAGATCTGAAGAAACAATGGGGAATGGGAGATAGAATTATTCTTCGATTACCCAAAAAGGGAGAGACTCCCTTAGATTTCAAGGAAAATGAGTTGGTGGTCTACTCCGAAATCACTAATTGAGGTCTTCGATTCCCACTAGATCCCATGATCGTTGAGTACTTCGAAATTCTAAATCTATGCCCAACTCAAGTGATACTGAATCAATGGTTTACTCTTATGTCTGTGATCATGGCCTCTCGCTTATCTAAGATTCCGATCAGCATCAAGGATTTCATATCTTTTACAAAACTGTCGAAGGGGGCAAAGCTTCCATTTTACTACCTTACCCTAGATGTTGATCTGAAAATCATCGACGGCCTTCTGGAAGTGAATAAATTTTGGAAGAAAAAATTTGTCTTCATCTCAGGAGCGTGGGAAAATGGTAAAGAGATATTTGATGTCAACACATCGAAACTAAACCTCCTCTGGAGAAGCAACCATAAGAATTATAATATTATTCTTTTCTTTGTAACAAAATTATAACTGTTGTTACCCTTATTTATTATCTACTTATATAATCCTTTCAGAAATTCTGAGGCGTTACGCCATTCGTCGGACAAAAGCCAAAGAGATATTCGTTAAGCTTGCTGATTGGGCTGAAGCAGAATGGAACAACACTTTTTCACACTGTCTTTCAACCGATCAATTTCCTCAACAATCGCCTATTTTCAATTAATCCTAGAGCTTTTCCTCCTGAAAATTTGATGGGGCAACCCAACCCTCATCATGCTTGCAAAAGATTAATTTAGCCTGATTGTAAGGTATTCCTCTTCATTCGTAATATATCAGATTGTCACCTTCTGCAAATTTGAAACACAAACGCTTGAAGAGAAAAACAAAAGAGAATATGCTTTCTACTATCAATGAGGGAACAAAAGGAGATTCTTCTTCAAAAAAGAAGAAAACTTCCACGGCCTTAAAAAATAAAAGTTCTAAAAGTCCTCAAAAGAAGAAGAAGAAGAAAACAACACAGATTTTTGAAGACATAGTATTTGATGGTAATGAGGTTACAGTTGATGAGGTTCAACAAGAACTCATCAGAGATGCTATGACCATTGTAGCAGATAATCAAGATGACGATCACTTCGATCCTGATAGTTTTATCAATTTTAATGAGTCGCAAGAGCTCATCGCAGAAGAAGATCTTGTTATGCAAGAGGTTCAAACTCGCTTACACAAGTTTGGCATAAGATCTACAAACTCTGCTCCGGAAGCATCACCTGAAATCATCGCTTCTTCTGTTCCAACAACTTCTTTGTACCTCATTCCTCGCCCTAGTCCAGTAGTTTTTCCTCTTGTTACACTAAATCCATAAGTCCTTGTTGCACTTCAGCCATTCTCATATCTCAAAACTGCAGCAAACACCCTCACACGGGAAATCGAAGCTACGCAAAGTCATCTGAAACGACTTGCCAAAGATATGGTTCGCTACAAGGGAACTACTGAAGTTGAGAAACAGTTGAGGGAAAAAATCCAAACTCATGTAATAGATCAATTTCATGGATTTGAAATGGAAAGGTCTGAGCTTATCAGAGGCCTCATCTTGGTCAAAGATCATTTGCGAGAGAAACATCAAATTGAAAAATAGAATCTTAACTCTTCTCATCTAGAATAGATAAATCAACTCAAGACTAAATACCTTGTTTGCTGAAAAGAAAAAATCCGAAGAGCTTCAGACTTCTCCTGCCAAAAGCGAAGCAGAAAAGAAAAATTTGAGCGATGAAATAGCCACATTAAAAACCAATTTCGAGGAGGAAAAACAACTTGCTATCACTGCCGCATAAGCTGAATGCACCCAAGACATGTTAGCATCTATCAATAATGGTAAAGAAGATACAGTCATTACTCTCCTTCGAGAGATTCGTGCAACATATCCAAAAATCAATCTTTCTAGCTTCTAGAATGATATTCATGTTGAACGACGTCCTAACAAAGCCTTCAACCCTATCCCAAGCTCATCATGAGAGGAAGTATCATCCAAAGAAGAGGCATCTAAATGATTTTGCTATCCTTCGAATTTGTGTTATCTTTTTTGTATTTGTCATTTTAGTATCATATTCATTGTACTCATCGAATTATTCTAATTGAAAAAAGTATTTCTTTATATTTCATATTTATCATCAAGTTAAGTGATCCTTCAATTTTTATTATAACCCATCGAATATCATGGTGCACTAGATGATTATGGCACATAAAAAATTACACTTAGAATATCATAGTGCATTTAATGGACGTAGCACTTCGAATATCAAAGTGCATTTAATAAACGTAGCACTTCGAATATCATAGTGCATTTAATGAACGTAACACTTCGAATATGTTTATTTATTCGAAAAGTGTAATAAACAGTTCGGAATATTCTACTATTGATCAACCTCAAAGATGATCAGTCTTTGATCAGTTATCAAGATAGTTTAAATAAAATACTTGTAAACAACCATTGGCCAAAATGCATTTCATTGATAAATTTGAATACGTACATAACACCTCATTAAAACCTTCATGGGCCAACAGGGTAGGAAAGAGTGCGCTATTTAATCCAAAGAAACAAATTGAAAATACAATAGCATTATTCCCAATATAATTTCAGATGTTGTATATTCCATGGGTGTTGAAGCATCCTCCCTTGAATATCACAGAGACGATAAGACCTTGGCTTTATCCTTTTAACAACCATGTTAGGTCCTTCCCAATTCAGATCCATTTTCTGAGGTACATTTCCTTAGTATGCAAGAATACTTTCCTCAACACTTTATCACTTGTTTTAAACTCCCGCCTTTTTACCCTCGAATCGTATATGTTCCTCATAAGATTCTGGTAATGGATTACGTTAGAGCTCGAACTCTTTTTTCATCAATCAAATCTAAATTTTCCCTTTTAGCTTCGTCATTAGATCTTTCAGAATATTGAGTTATTCTAAAAGATGACATCGTAGATTCCGCATGGCTAACAACAATAATTGCATATGCTAAGGCACAAGTAGTTTCTTTAGTAGCTTCCCTAGGAGTTGTCTGATACGCCCAAAGTACTTCTTGCAAATAATCCGGCCATTTCCCTACTGCCCCTGTCAAATTTTCCTTTAAACCATCTAAAATAGTTTTGTTTGTCACCTCGACTTGTCCATTGGCTTGAGAATGAAAAGACTTCGAAAATTATTATTGAATTCCTTTCAATTCGTAGAATGGGTTTATTTCTTTATTATTAAACTGAGGACCATTATCCCTAGTAATTCTCCGAGGTACTCCGAAACGACAACAAATATTGTTTACAATGAATTTGATTACATTTTTTCCTTTCGTTCCAGATAGTGGTTCTACTTCTGTCCACTTTATAAAATAATCGACTGCTACAATTATTATTTGTCATCCCTCAGATGCCATCGGCAAAGGCCCCACCAAATCAATCCTCCATCTATCAAATGGTATAGCCTCGATTGTATACATAAGTGGAACTGCTGGTTTGTGTATAGAATTGGAAAACGTTTGACAAGTATACAAGCTTCGAACTAAATTTTTGGCATCGTTCATGATTGAAGGCCAATAAGATCCTGCAAGTAAAACCCAACGAGATAACGCTTTAAACCCGCAGTAAGCTGACCCCTCTCCATCATGAAACTCTAATAATACCTCATGTGACTGTTGCCTATCCAAACACCGTAATAATGTCCTACTTAATGCCTTCTTATACAAGATTCCATCCAAAACCATATATCCAAACGCTTTACCACTCAACGTTTTGGCCAACTTCGTATCATCTGGCAATGTTCCTCGAGTCAAAATATCTAGAATATCAGTTCGCCAATCACCTCGGACTACATCTGAAGTGTCAAATAATTCTTCTATACATTTACATTGGTCTGATTGGGTCAAAATCGAGGGATTTGCTTATAACAAAATCTAAAAATACTTCTCTTTGTAAGAAATATTTACTAAAGAATCAGCCACCATGTTACTTCCTCGACTAATATGTTCTATAACAACATGATCAAATAGTAACATTAAGTTCCAAAGCTTCAGAAGATACAAAATTAATCGATACTTTTTTGCCTCTGAATTTCCAGATACTTGATTTGCTACTAACTGAGAATCTGTCTCTAAGCATACTAAATTTGCTCCATATATTTTTGCTAACCTCAAACCAGCCAAAGCAGCTTCATTAGAAGAATGAAAACTAAATTTAATAGACTGAAGCATCGTTTCTCTATATGGAGAAATTAGCTGAACTACAGCACTGCATCCTGAAATACTAGACCCTCCATCTGTTCAAACAACCCACATCAAACTTGCTAATACAACATCCTGACTTTATTCGATATCCAATCTTCTCTAATGAAAATCAACAAAGAAATCTGCCAATGCTTGAGATTTAATCGCAGTTCAACGTGTAAACAAGATATCATAATCTCCTAACTGTACCGACCACTTGGTAATCCTCCCCGAGATATTACGACGTTGTAAAACATTTTTAAAGGGAATGAAGTTCGGACTTCGATGGTATGAGCTTGGAAATAGGGGCACATTTTCCTAACAGCAATCATCAATGCTAATGCTAATTTCTCAAGATTCAAATACCTCTTTTCTATTGCCACTAAACTTTTGCTAATATAATACATTGGCTTTAGAATTCCTGGATCTTCACTTATCAATACTGCACTTAGTGCAAAATCCGATACCGCAATGTATAAAAACTGTTTTTCTCCACTTCGACGTTTTGACAATATATCTGGTGATGATAACAAGTTCTTTATGCTTGTAAATATTGCTTCATAATCCGATGTCCATTCAAATCTATTTGGCCCTTGCAACACTTGAAAGAAAGGAAAACATTTGTCAGAAAATCTAGAAATAAATCTATTAGGTGTTGTTAACCTTCCTGTCAATATTTGCACTTCTTTAATAGATCGAGGTGACTTCATTGATATCAGAACTTTCAAATGTTCTGGGTCAGCTTCTATTCATCTTTCATTGATAACATAACCCAAAAACTTCCCTGATTGAACTCCGAAGGTGCACTTTTCAGGATTAAGTTTTAGTCTGGTTTCCCTTAGATTCAAAAATGTTTCCTCTAAATCATCTAGATACGCATCATCCCTTAAGCTTTTTACCACCATGTCATCAATATAAACCTATATGTTTCTTCCAATCTGAGTGGCAAAATCTTTATTCATCAACATTTGATAAGTGGCTCCAACGTTTTTCAATCCAAAATGTATAAACTTGTAGCAATGCAATCCATTGTCAGTTATGAAGGTCGTACATTCTTGGTCCTTCAAATCCATCTGGATCTAATTATATCCTGAGAAAGCATCAATGAAAGTTAATATTTTATTTCCCGAAGTGGAATCAATCAGTTGATCTATTCGAGGAATATGAAATTGATCTTTAGGACAAGCTCGATTTAAGTCTGTAAAATCCACACACATTCTCTATTTTCCATTCTTCTTCTTGACCTCCACTGGATTCTCCGTCCATAAAGGATATTGTTATTGACGTAGAATTGGGGTCAGTAAGGATCCTATTCAAAATACTTTTCCTTCAGAAAAAGTATACTCCTTAATTTTTTCAATTACTGTCAAAGACCCTCGGGTTTCCCTCGGATCGCCAACCCTTTCGACAAAATCCGAGGTCAACCCCTATGACTTCTATTCATTCATCAAGTCTCCACTGCTGGATCCTCGGTTCCAAAGTTCAGTGACATAACACTCTCTGCAACTTTCTGGTCGCTTTGATGACCCCTACACGATCCCCTACCACATATTTAAAACATTGATGTACTGTCGATAAAACCCCATACATTCTGGACAGCCAAGACCTTCCAAAAATAGCTTTGTAACTTGTGGGACAGTCCACCACCAAAAAGAGCACGTGGACCTTCTTCTTGAAGGGTCCCTTTCCTAAGCTCACCTCTCCTTCGAATTCCCAAATCCCCTGTGTTGTCACACCAGTGAATATTCGTAGAGGATATTCGCAGAGCTATCGGTTCTTATGAGAACACGTCAAATTTCAGCACCAGCCACTTTTTCCCCAATAAGTGTCGCGTCTTTATGTGGCCCCGCTGTACCCCGCACGACGTCATCATCGAACAAGATAAAAGGTATAGCCTTTTTTCATACAAATAGGTAGGCATTTTTCCTTCAATTGGAGTTGTCAAATTGACAACATGTTTCTTCCTCGAACTTTCAGTAGTACAAGCCATTGGGTCGCCTCCGAAAATAGCCAACAACTCAAAAAAATCACACAAGCTTCGCACATGTCCTTTCCTTATCGGCTCCTCAACAGCCATCAGAATTAACCTATCTGGATCCTTGTGCAAAAATTCCGAACCAGCATCGAATTCATGAGCCTTAGAATCGAGAATCATCAAATTCACAGTTGGCGCACTTAGGCTAGCAGGTCGTGAATTCGATGTTGGAGTTTTTGACGCGCCTCCTTGTGATTTCATATAAGTCAAGAGTTTTCCATTTTTCAATCAAGATTTGGACCTATTTTTTCAATGCAATACATGCATTGGTATCATGACCAATGTCCTCGTGATATCTACAATATTTGTTATTCCGCTCCTCCCTTGGCTTATTTATTGGAGCTGGCTTCCTAAAATTCACAAAGCTCTTGTTTTTGTTGAAGATTGCAGCTACACTTTCTATTAAATCTGCATAATATTCTAGCCTAAGCCACTGATTTGGACTTGGTCTGTTGTAATTGTAGGGTGGGGCATGGTCTGAATATCCCTGATTTCGAGGTGGTAAATTATTATTCCTCGAATGCGACTGTTGATTTCGATTAGAGGGTTTCCCTTGGTTATTGGCCACCTGATCCGAATTTTTTGGAACATTAACTGGTCCTCCTCGGACCCTGGTTGACTATTCAACCTTGATCTCGTCTTCAACCTGAGCCATCAGTGCCCCAAACGTTCAAGCTCTCCTTTTTGTCATTTCATTAGCCAAATCCCCTAACAGTAGGCCCTAACAAAAAACTATCATTACCACACCTTCTTCGCAATTATACAAACTTGCCTTACTCAGGATAAACCTCTTTGTGTATTCCTTCAATTTCTCCTCAACTGCCTTTTGTACTTGATAATCATATCTCAATTCACTCTCATCTTCTTGCTTCTAACAAATTGCCTTCAAAAAACAGTATAGAAATCCCTGAAATTTGAAATGGATCCCCTCATAATGTGGTTGTACCACTTTAACGTTGTTCCTTTGAAAGTTTATGAAAAAGCACGACACACCAGCCGATCGTCATCTTCGAAATTCATCATGTAATTCTTGAATTGTTCGATTTCATCATCTGGATCCTGCATCCCATAAAACTTTTTAACCTTAGAAATATCAAAACATTTTGGAAGCGTAATAGACCGAATTTCACTTGTCAACGGAGAGTTCTCCAATCGACACCTTGCATGTATTGATCCTCAGTCCCCATAATTGCATACAAATTCCGATTAGTCTCGGTATATTGATTCGATGTGTTCCCCTCACACCAAGTATATTCCTTCAAACAACGAAGAATATTGTCCCTCTTATATTTGTATTGCTTCGTATACTTCCTTGACTGTTCCCTTTCTTGTTCCTCCTTCAAAGAACTCCTATACCTCTTAAAGCCTGAGGCAGAACTTTCAACCTCTTCCTCACTAGAGGCGACACATTTTTGTTTGTCTTTTTTCCTTTTCGAGAAGAATAACACTCTTTTGGAGCTTCAAAATGCACATTCTTTAGTTCATTCCTAATGTGTCGATCAGTGCAAGATCAATCGGACTGGTTTCCAATTTCAGTTTTCTCATTTTCTTCCCTCACTTCGGATTTAAGCTTCTTCGAGTGAATTTCTTGCTCTCTTTGCTCGTACTTCGCATTCAGCACGTTTATTTTATCCATGAGCTGGTTCATACGCGTTTTAATATTTGACTAAGTTTGAATTGGAACAGATCCTTATGGTCTATTTTCATTCTTCTATAAACCTTCTCTCAGCGTTTCAATTGTTGATCGGACTAATGGATTTTTTTCGAGATTCATTGCAAACTTTCAAGACTATTTTTCAAGATTGACAAAATTCGAACGAAAAAATAAGATACCGATTGCTAGTTTGTCCCTAGTGAAGTTGCCAATTTGATGAGTTCAATTATTATAAGTTGCTTTGGTAAATGATGATAAGAGTATTTTAGTGAGAGAAAAAAATTTGAGAGAGAAAGTGAGAACACAAGCCAGTGAGAACAAAGTTTTCAACCCATTTATTAGTTCAGTTATGTCCTTTATATAGAGCCGCATGGACTTAGTGTATAACTGAAAACGGTTACACAAAAAGACTTATTACATGTTAGTCTGTAATAAAGATATGTACTTAAAATCGTTCTTTTAACCTTCTATTATTTATATTTAAGTCCATGAACTTCTATTTACTTATCAATAATGATTCATAAATCTGTAAGTAAATTCATGATTCTTCAAGGCACATGCAATTTTTTTATCAAAATTTGTCCATATTATAATTTAGCACTATTTTTGTTGTGTGCTCTATCAAATTTAAGAATCATAACTAGATGGGGACTCATTATCTCATGAGAGATGGCACCACCTTCAGATTATTATAGGTATAATTCTTATAATATTTTTGTTATCTTTAGGAACACATGTCACACTTGGACCGAATTGTATTCAAAGTCCCACTTGAACTTATCATTCCATAATAATGACCAACATATCTCACACTCATCACTAATGAGACTCTAATTTATTTATATACTGAACCTTTCACAAATAACTTATTGTTACATATTACAAATTCGATGTTCAGGTTCTCTATAATCGAAATGGGTCGTCATTATTTGCAAAATAATTATTTCAAGAGTAGTCTAATTCATTTAGATGTAGATTTAACCAATTCTCGAGCTAATGGGTTGTTAAACGAATCTGTTAAATTCTCATTATAATGTACATATGAGAATGATATAATTCCACTTTGAATTAGTTGTCTAACATACTCTTGTCTTAGACTTATATGTCTTGACTTCCCACTATAGATGGCGTTATATGTTCTACCTCATATTTGTTTCCTATCACAATGTATTTAAATTTTCATATTCCCCTTTGAAGTGAACTGTATCTCCAACAAGAGATTTTTTTTATTTACCCGTTGTGGCCAATGCCATGAACTCGAACTCCACACTCGAGTGGGATATACATGTTTGTTTTTCCAATCCTTAAGAAACAACACCACCTGCAAATGTGAACACCACCCCGTAATTGATTTCGAATTGGTTACATTAGTAATCCAACTTGCATACGTGTATCCATCAAGTACCCCAAGAAAATTAGACTATTTAAGACACATGCCCTTAGTATTTTTTTTAAATATCCCAATATCCTTCCAATAACTTTCCAATTACATTTTAATGTTTCATATTTAGATTCCTCATAATTGACTTAATTTAGTCACCATAATATATATATATATATATATATATATATATATATATATATATATATATATATTCTCTAGTGCATAAAGCCACATACATTAAGCTTCATATCGCACTAGCATAATCTGATTGAGCCACCACTCTCCTCTCATTTTTCCTAAGAATTAAACTATGATCAAATGGTGTTTTTGCTTCTTTGACTTCTATATATTTGCACTTATCATATGCCTTCTTAATGTAATGGGATTGACTAAGGGAATAACACCCCCGCTATTTTTTAATACCTTAATTCCTAAAATAGTGTCTACTTCCTAAAGATATTTCTTCTTATGCGATATAAACATATTTGTTTAATAAATCCCTTTTATGTTATTTCTTATTATAAGAAAATTATCTATATATAGATATGCAATGACTATTACATCATAACGAACTTGAGTGTATAAACATGTCTCCATTGTATTATTTCTAAACCCATTAGATATAATATCGTGATCAAATTTTTCATGTCACTTCTTAATTCCTTATTTAGGACCATATAATAAGTTAACAAATCTACATACGTTAGACTCATTCCCCATAAGTAAAAAACTCTTGGGTTGCTCCATATAGACCACTTCATTGAGATCTCCATTTGGGAACGTTGTTTTAAAATCTATTTGGTGAATTTTTAAATTTTATATCGATGTAATTGCAGAGAGTATCCCAATGCTTGTTCTCTTAACTAATGAATCGTAGGTGTCAAAAAACATATTGCCTTTTATGTCAAAAATGTTTTGCTACCAATATTATTTTTTAAACTTGAGTGGTTCCTTTCATATGATATTTTTTCTTAAATACCCATTTTCAACCAATTAGCCTTGAACCCGAATGTAAGAACCTTAACTCCCAAGTGCGATTTACTATTATTGAATATTTCATAATTTATGGAATTTTTACAAAATATGGAATCTCCGGATGTTATTTCTTCCTTATATAATTTAGGGTCGTCTTCTAAAGAAAGCATTATCGGAATTTTCCAGTTGATTTTTTCACACCTTTCTTTTTACTAAATAGAAATAACTTATTTAACAGTCTATAAATTTTAGGTATTTTTTCTCTTTGACTCCTACAAGGTTCTTGTGATTGCTCATCAATCGGATGTGCTTTTCTCAAAGTTTTTTTCTCGTTTTTTACAGAAATTTGTATCCCATTATTATCATATAATTGATCTCAAGGAAGTCTATTTTTATTTATTTAAGTAGGCTATTAGATTCCAAATCGAATAGCTTATAAGCTTTGTTATTTGTGGCATAACAAATAAATACACAGCTGATAACTTTAGAACCTAAATTTACTCTTTTTAGATCTGTGTTTTTGCAAAAGACTAAACACCCTTGCACCTAAAAGTAGTATATGTTTGGTTTTCTTTATTTTCATAACTCATATTGATACATTTTAGTTTTCTTAAAAGGAATATGTTTAGAAATATGGCATGCAATTAAAGTAACCTCCCATAAATTAATAAGTAATTTTGAATTAGCTAGGTGTGACATGTAAGGCGTCGAGCATTGATGTAATATCCCATGCACTTCACAAAAACTAGAAACTTATTCAGAAAAATATTTCCGACGTCTATCACTATACAATATTATAATCTTATTGTCTAATTGATTGTTATAGACAAAAGTAAATCTAGAGTAGTCATCAATAAAAGTTATAAAGTATATTTTACCTTTCTGCGTCAAGATATTGTGTACTCATTTGAAATGATTTGAATAGTCGATATCACGAGAAACTTGAACTAATGCACATGCATCGTACCACTAGTCATGAGATTTGTCTTCTTAACTTCTATCACCATTATCTTAACTTCATTTTATATGCTATTTACAATTTCATTAATCTTTCGAAGATTACAATTTTTTACAGTTGGGCCAAATATCTAACACACAATTCCACTCGATTGAAAATATCTTACGTTAATATTCCAAAAAATATTTTGTTAAAACATTTCACCGCCTTTCTGGACATGAGTATTTTAGTTATATTTTTACCTTTAATAGTTTAAGGGAGAATAAGATTTCCTACTAAAACATTATGAACTACATATTTAGTGATACGAGATTTAGGCATACCTATGTTTCTACTTAGCTTGCTCCAAAACTGATTTCAATTATCGAAGATGTCATATTGTCCTTCCTCATTTCACGTTTTGCTTTATAGCATAGATCCACTCAAACTTGTGTTTTCATTCATGACGATACTTGTTTCCATTTTCATGATCACTTATTTTTTTTATTGTTATAAAATAGAGAATGAAAATATTAACTTACAAGATTTGATCAAGATAAAGTTCTTCAAAAATTTGTTAGAAAATTGGGACAAAAGACTGAAGCTTGATACACGTATGACTACGCTTGCCAAAAAGAATAATTATGATCACTTTTATTTCTTAGACCCTTTGAAAACATTAATTTGTGATATAGCAAACTTTTAGATTCAGATTACAAGTAACTATAAAATTTGAATAATAAATAACAATGTTTGAATATCAAAAGAGAGATTTCACGTACGAGCAATTTATTACGATTGTATTTTATAGTCTTGAATGAAGTACCTACTTATAGATATAATCTAATCATTTCATAAATGTTCTAATGGTTCAAAATCTATAAATAAAGTTGCGTATCTTTTAAAAAATAAAAAAATTCAAAAAATATAACGCTTGAGGTATTCACCACAACAAGCCTTTATCATGGTTGTGGCAAAGTTTGGTCGCGCTCTTAAATTGGATGATGGCAACTAAGATGGTCACAAAGTTACATAAAATCATACTTGACCGTTTTTCGCGATCAACACGATTCTGATTGCGATGAACTTTCAGCTAAATATTTTGAATAGTATACATATTTTGAATAGTTTTGTCTACATTATTTGATTCCCCAACTCCGATGATCGAAACTATTCATTCGCTCATCCCCATTTAATCAATATTTTTAACATACATCACACGAATTGTTTTAATATATACATATAACCGTAAAACTGCAAGAAGAAAATAAATAAACGGACCCCGAGACTAGCATTGAATTTCAATAAAAATATTCACAACCATCAAAATTCTTATTTTTTTCATTGTATATTCCATGTCAAAATACTTGCATACTTTATGAAAAAATAGTGCAAATTGAAAATACTCCTAAAAAATAACAAAAAAAGGAATATATCAATTCTAAAGTGATGTTGAAACTTTCCTGTACGAATGGGAATGGGTTATATAATCGTGAATTCATGATGTATATTTGAATTGAAGGTTGGTACAGTAGTACGTGTAAAACTAATAATTTTAAAAAATTAAATAATATTCAGAAAAATAAAAATACGTCAATGGATAATTGGTGGTAATTGGATTTTAGGACTAATTAAAAAGATATAGTAATCCAAATTTGATTTTTTTTTTGTAAAAACATTAAATTAAATTAAATTCGTTCATACAAATATTTGGAACATATCTTAAGGATTTAAGAGACACAATCAACAAAACAAGATAGAAAAAACAAAACTACTAGTAGAACGAGTAAGCAATTATAGATAAACAGGAGTACTATAGATGTGTCACAAGAGCCAATGGATCGGCGTCGAAAATCCGTAGCAACTGAAAACAGAAGCCAATGGATCGACATCGAAAATCCGCAGCAACTGAAAACAGAAGCCAATGGGTCGACGTCGAAAATCTGCAATAACTGAAAACAACGGACAGGAGTTAGGAGAGAAGAACCTGCAAATAAAATAAATAAATAAATAATAATTGTTACATAAACCTGAAAATTTTGATGTCATAGAATCTGAACTGAAAATATGAAAAACTAGAGACAATGACCGGAAAAGAAAAAAAAAATTCAGACTTGATATATAACCGCACCAAAAACAAATATAACAAATATGATAGAAACTATCAAATTTAATAAAAATAAAAACAACAATAAATTGATGCATAATTTGACGATACGATAAAGTAGAAAAGTGCGTACATATAAAGATAAAATTATATATAAACATTTCGAAATGTAAAAAAAAATTCGAAAGTTCGAAGAACAACTCTGAATCTGTGTTACCCCAAAATTGTCCAAAGAAAAAGTACACAAAGCCTTGTTCTTTAGAATAAGATGTGCAAAATACATAAGCACCATAATATTATGAAGAACACCCAACCAAAATTTGCACATAAATAAACCAATGATTGAACCGAACAAGCATATCTATGTAATGGTGTGAAATGAATGAATAAGAAAAGAAGAAACAAGAAGAAATTGGCCTTTTTTTTCATTTGTCAAATGATTGGACTCTTCTTGTCCTTGTCCTTAAAGAAAGAGCTATCACACCTTTTTATTTGAGGTGACCTTCCGTTTCTCTCTCCTTGCACTTCTTACCCAAGTTATAATTGTAGTAACTTGTAAACTTAACCTACCTACGTACCTATAATCCAGTTAGATTCCGAGGGTAACAAATGCAATACTTTTCGACAAATTTCTATATTTTAGAATATTCTGACTATGCATTTTGGGTTGGTTGGTGTGGGTTAATCAATTCTTAGTATAAAAATGGGCTTCGCTATATTATTTAAAAATTTATTTATTTATTATCTTCTTTCATTTTTGTAAAATAAAAATATTTTAACTTTTTTTAAAACAAAAAACTCAAAAAAAGATTCTAAACACTATTTTTTTATTCTATTATTTGTATCTTCCCAAAAATAAAAAATTACTCATCTTCTTATATAAACTAAAAAAATTACTAAATTTTTCTTTCAAATTTTTAATTTAATTCATGTTCACTTGATAATTAATTCTTGAATAGAATTGAAATGAGTATAATGTTACCTGAAGTTAAAATTAGTTAAATGTAGGATTAGAATTTATTTGGTAATAATTTTATGGTATAATGGTGTTGATTTTCTATTATAATCGATCTTTCGTGATTCTGTTTGTTGAGGTTTGTGGGTTTTTTTTTAGCATCGGCACAGTCGGTGTTGTTGAAATGAGACCGTTGGTATTGCTTCATGAGTTTGTGTTGTTCTTAAGCACTGTGGTGCTAAACATATTTTGGAATTGTCGGTGTCCTTCAACCATAGTGGCGGTAAAATATATGTATACAGTTGGTGTCCAACAACAATACCACCATTATTTTTTATTGACTTTTGTTTTTAACGCTTACATTTTACTAAATAATTTGTTGTTTTCTATAATAAATAGAGTGGAAGGTTGGTAAACAATTTATAACTATAAAAGATGATCAAATGGAATAAGTATGAGCTAAACTCACACCTAGCTTAACCTCTCAAACTGAAGAAACTCATACCAGTAGGGCAAATGAGCATTTGCATACCAAGTGGTTTTACAGATAAGCAAGTACCAAAATCGGGTGATCACCCAGTCGTCATGATGAATCATTGTACGAGGATACAACTTTTGAGCATCGCATTCTTACTCACACAATGAGTAGTACCATCGCTCTCATAAACTTATTCTTGGCACAAACAGTATTATACCGTTTACGGATTACAAGTTTCACAAGGCGTATAACACATATATTAGGATTTTAAGTTTACTCATATTTCAATATATATTTATTAATATATTATGCCAATAGTTTTTCTTTGATTTTATTTGTACTTTTATATTCGTGTACCAGTATTAATGTTCATGCCATGTACAGAATATTACAAAGATGAGACCTTAATCATCAGACGACGGTAAAAAATATGTTGGATGGGTCTTCAATCAGACGTATAATCAAGCACTTGAGTAGGTTATCCTCAAACACGCACTTGAACGAGTCTTTATTCGAACACTGACATCATGAGACTAACACTTTATAGTTTTCTTTTATCAAGCCTAATATCACTCTAGATGACGCGTTTGACATTATTGGTCTCCTAGTGGTGGGGATAATAACCGAATTTGAATGGAGCTCTACTTTTGGTGAAGTGTATGCAAATTATGCTCGATTTTTAGCTCCATTTCTTCTATATTTCCTTGGCCAATAACCTGAAGATAGTGAACGACCTGCTCGAGGCCGAAAAGGCATGGAAACATCGTTTTCTGTTTATTAGAATTGACGACATCATTCTAAGAGTAATCTGCAACCTCTGAAAAATGAGCATTTGTCATCGACCAATGACACCTTTGTGGATTTGCGCAATTGGGCCCGAAAGAATTGGGGGAGGGCATTCCATCGATGATTCCTCCATGTGAACTTAATCAACATCCATATTTAGTGCTGCTCTGATAATATTTTAACTAAAGAGCAGATGATGACATTTCTCGAGCCTGCCAACTTGGTCGAAAGTTGCAAGCCCATGATGTGAAAGTTATTGTTATAAAACGCAAAAGGCACCCAGAAAATGGCACAAAAAGATGATTTTTCTGATCCTCAGATGGCCAAGGCGGATGTTGAACATTCTGATCCCGAAGTTACGATAGTACTTGACGAACCTGTTGTTGAAGGGGGTAACCCACTAAGCGGTGATGAGGAAATAAATGAGACCACGGGGGAGAAATGAAAGAAGACGGTGTCCGACGTAGGAGGGTTAAAAAAGGCCCGAGTGGTTAAGAATATAAAAGAACCAAGTTACACATGTCCCACCATCTGATCCTCCAGTGGTCGAGCAGACTACCATTCCTACTATGTTCGAGCAACATGAGAAGGGGGAAAAATGTTGTTTCCCGCCACGGGGTCGTGAAAAAATGAAGAGAGATGTATGGAAAAAGGGAGTCATGCCAGACAATATATCGAAATCGTTCAGCTCTAGGAAGATCCTAGAATAGAAGGCACATCAAATTGCCCGATAATCGTGCTGCTAACGATTCGTTGCCCTCGGGATCTTCAGGACCCTACATCACCATACCAATCCCTGAAACCAACTTATGTCCTCCGGTAAACGACAGAACTCTCGCGGATGGAAGCTTAATGCTAGATGACCCGCTGCTCGTGCTTTCTCTTCTCTCACACTATAGTGTCATAGACCCTGACTTGTCTGATGAATTTTCCTCTACTGGGTCTTTTCAGCTTAAGCGGTTAAATAGAATCATTGTCTCCTTATACCACATGTTGGACCCGATATCTTTAAAAGAAAAGAAGGCGAACAAATTAGTTGATAAGCTATCAGAGGTTAAATGTCGAATATCCAAACTCGAGGGGCAGCTTAGAGACCAAAATATTTGTCCAATGGAGCGAGACATAGACACCTGAGAGAGAGATCCGATCAACCCATTGCATATGCCAAATCATCCGAGTGCGAGCTTCGGGGTAGGTAAAATAGCATAAGTCACGAGATAAGTATGAGAAAGCCACCAATGTCTTGCACTCTGCAAAAAAGATGGTTGAGAATGAGCTAGATGAGGTTGTTCAAGGTTTAGCGGTACGTAAAATTCAAGCCCACTACCGTCATGCTAGGGCTGTTAAAGATCTTTGAGTACCTTCGTATAGAATTGGCGAAGGAAAGAAAAATGGAGAATAACAAATTTGCAGCAAAATGTTTAAAGACCATGAACTCCCAGATAGCCAATTCCAAAGCTACAATAATTGTAGAATTTCATCAAATATTTATTGACGTGGCTCTTGGACCTTTCTGGCTAGAAGTTCCTGAGAATGATCATCTAGAATGTGTTGTTTATGAAGATGATCCTGATAAAGAGGAAGATGAAGATGATTCATCTGAGGACTCGTCTAGTGGCAATGCATCAGGAAATAAAATATATGTTTTTAATGATTCTGCTACATTGAGGTTTACCTCCCACCATTATAGTTGTGTTTTTTGTATTCCCGACCCTTTATAGTCATGTAAGCGTGTGTCCCCAACCATCTGGGTCGTTAAAATTGGTATTTTTGTTAAGTTTTCTTTAGGAGACATTGTTATTTCTATATTACCGCTTTAGTCAATAAATGTTTTTCTATATATAAACTCGTCACAAATCTTTAATCCCCTGGTCAGAAGTCATCAGTTTCCAATGCGGAGACCAATATAGTTACAAAATCTGACTTCTTGATCAACCGAAGTTATAAGACCGTTAATGTCTGAATTATGAAAATAATGTTGATCAACCAAAGTTGAAAATCCCTTTAGGTCCACAACTATGAAAATAAGATTTATCAACTAACTTTGAAAGATTCTGTAGGTCCGAGCTATGAAAATAATGTTGATTAACCGATGTTGAAAGACCCTTTAGGTCCGAATTATGAAAATATGTTGATCAACCGACGTTGATAAAAACCCTTTAGGTCGGAATTATGAAACTAATGTTGATCAACTAACATTGAAAGACCCTTTAGGTCCAAAATTACTACCCTAATAAAGTTTTAACCTTGGACCGTGTAAGCGTTGTAAAGGAATAAATTTATATTAAAACATTGGTTTTCCCTATCACCTCGAATATTCCCGCGCCACCAGGATAGGAAAGAGTGTGTCACCGATCATAACTATTTACAAAAAGATAAAAATAAAAGTACAACTAATTGAAGTTAATATAGATACAACTTGAGATGTCCAATGTTCCATGGATGTCGAGGGGGTCGATTTTTTTTATTCTTCAGTAAATACGTGCCCGACTTTACTTTCTCCGTTACCTGGTAGGGGCCTTCCCAGTTTGGAGCCAGTTTTCCGAGGCCCTTATCCTTGGTATAAAAAAATACATTTCTTAAGACTTTATCACAAAACTTAAATTTTATTCCTCAAACCTCAAAAGCGTACTTGGTTTGCATTAGGGTCTAATAATACAACAAATTCAAATACGCGCGACTTCGTTCTTCCTCGATTAAGTCAAGGGCAAGGCGTAGACCTTCATCATTACTGTTATCTGAATAGTGTCTGACCCTATATGATGGGAACATAGATTATGAAGGAGTCATAACATCCATACCATATACCAACGCATAAAGTTATTTTTGAGTCACAATGCGAGGAGTAGTTCGGTACGCTCATAAGACAAGTTTCTCACTTCTTGACCAAGTCTCTACCGTCGTTGCTATCATGGGCCAATAAAATCCCGACAATAAAACTCTTCTAATCAAGTCCTTAAATCCGCTGAACCTTCCCCATAGTGAAGTTTGGAAAGTACGCCGTCTAGGACCGTAAATCCATGGGTCTTGAACCATACCTTTTTTTTGCCAACACCTTATCCAGGGGTAAAGTGTTATTAATCAAGAATTCCCGAACGTCATACCTCCAATCTTTGTTAGTGAATTTCAATATTTGGCAAGCTATCTCAAGACGTTTGATCAACTCGGGACCATTAATTATAGAATGGCCTTCACGCGTTATAATACATGGGTAATCTCTAGTGTCAGCTATGTAGCTGCTAAAGAATTTTCTATCACGTTTTCAACCCTATGGACATGTTCGTAAGTAATCTTTTCAAATGTTGCATATGAAATTATCAAGGCTGCCAAGTACTCAACCAGATGTTCCTTTCGCGCTTCAGACTGCCCGGTAGCATGATTAATTAATAGTTGGGAATCACTTATTAACCAAATTCGTTTAGCCTTGTAAACCTGCCCAAGTCTCGATCCTACGGATGTTGGTTCATACTCAGCCTCATTGTTCGATGCTATAAAACCGAACTCTATGGACACCAATACCACACCCGTTACTACTCGACCCTCATATGTTCGGATAATATACTACCTTGGATCCTTTTCATGATCAATGTTCATGGCCTATGGTCGGTCATAGTGAAATTTAACCAAACATTAGCCAACACTTGACCTTCGATTTTCGTTCTCAGCTCGAATTCAATGTTGAAATCATTTACTTCTATAGAACATTTAGTCATTCGACCCCAAATATCAGGGTATTGCAACACATTATTTAGTGAGAATGGAGTTCGGACTACTATAGAGTGATCTTAGAAATAAGTTCGCATTTTCCTAGCCACAGTTACCAATGATATGGCTAAATTTTTTTAACTTTAGACATATTTTCTCAGCATCCAATGAACTCTTGCTTACATAGAACACGGGTCGAGGGCACTGGTCCACCTTAGGAACAAGTATTGTACTAACTGCGTGATCGGATACTACGATATACAAAAACAATGTTTTATCCAGTGAGGGTTTAGCCAATAAAAAGATAAATACTCTTTTAGACTGAGGAAGGCCTCAGTGCATGCAAAGGTCCAATAGAACTTTTTGACTTGTCTTAATACCTGAAATAATGGATCGCTTTTATCCGACGATCGAGATATAAACCTATTTAAATCCGCCCAACGTTCCTATTCCTAGGTGGATCTATTGAACTCGAAGAATGAAACTGTATCAGGTCAGCCTCTATTTATTTCTCGTTGATGATATAACCCAAGAATTTCCCGAACCGAACCCCAGACGAGCATTTCTCCAAATTTAGCTTTAGATTTATTATTTTCAACAAACGTTTCTTCCAGGTCTGCAAAGTGGTCATCTTTTCTTGTACGTTTGACAAAAATATCGTCTATATATACTTCAACGTTTCGCCTAATCTGCCCCTTGAAAGCTTTGTTTACCAACCTATGATAGTTAGCCCCTGTGTCTTTTATGTCGAATGTTTTAAGTCTAACCTTATCTAGTTGTACCCCACATAAGCGTCCACGAAGATAGCAATATGTTTCTCGATGTTGAATCCACCAACTAGTCAATCCATAGGATCGGGAATAAATCTTTAGGACAAGCCTTGTTAAGATCGGTGAAATTCACGCACATTCTCTATTTTTATTTCTTCTTCTTGATCAGGACGAGGTTGTTCGTCCATAAAGGTTATTGAGACTCGCGGATATGTTTTTAACATTTTTCAGCCTATCCATCTCGGTCAAAAATCACTTTCGTCTTTTCATGAGAAAAATACTGTCGTTTCTCAATGACTGTGAAGAAATTTTTTCGCCGTATTGCCAAACTGTTACAAATCACGCTTTCGAGGACCCATGTCACATTATCCGAACACCAAGCAACAAATGCTACATTTTTTTATTAAAAAGAAATCAATTTTTCCTGAACCGCTCGAGATAGATTAATCATAATCTTGTGGGATATTCATAATTCTCATCGGTTATAGAAACTCTGAGGGTCTCCCTTGGTTTGTCCACGACATCAGGTTGACCCTGCTAACTGTTAATATATCATCAGTTTGATTTCTTTGTCGATGTTTGAAGCTAATGTCGTTCGGTAGCACTCCATGACTGTCTTTTAACAACTCCTCACGGTACCCAGATTGTTACCGAAGACTTACTTTAAACATTGGGTATCACCGCGTGCATTCTAGATAACCATAATCTATCGCAAATTGTATTATATAAGGTTGGATCGTCTACAACAATAAAGAAAATGATACCTCATTTCCGGAAAGGTCCCTGACACAATTCTATCATTCCTTAAAATACCCCAACCACATTTGTCGTTGTTCTAGTAAAACCCACTAAAGTCCGCTCAGATTGGAGAATGGCCAGAGGCCTTTTGAACTTTTCGTAAGTTGTCATAAAAATAATATTTACAGAACTACCAAAATCAATCAACACTCTTGGGATTTCATCTCTGGTAATTGTTGCTAGGGGTGAGATTCGGTCGGTTCGGTCGGTTTTTTTATAAATTTTTAAACCAAACCAAAATAATTCGGTTTGTACATTATTAAACCGATTTAATGAAAAAAAAATCGGTTTTTTTTTTCGGTTTCGGTTTTTCGGTTTCGGTTCGGTTTTTCAGTTTGAATGTCGGTCGTAAACTAGATCATACCAACATATATACTAATGAAAATTCTCATGTGTACTATTAATCTTGGGACGTTTTAATATTCGGGTTGGGTCGAAAGAAATTCGATCTGAATTTACGTTACCTAAACCACAAACTGGTGGTTGGTATCATTTTGTTTAGTTATGCCATATTTTCCAGGTTGGTATCGAATGAGATTAATGATAGAGAGTGTTGTGCATATCATCCTTCTTTATGTTATATCCATGAACAAGAATATCATTCTTGGAATCTCTTTTAAAGCAATGTGTATCATTCGTTTTTCTCCTCATGGTTTTGGTTCTGAATATTCTCTGACCAAGTACTTTGGCATATATATAACTGAATCTGGAAATTTTATTCGGATTCAAACATGGTTTTAAATTACTTTAACAATGAAAAACAATGTTTGTTAATATCCATATAATAATAAAAGTTTTATTAAGTTAAATACAAGTGGTAAAAAATAATATCCAGCCCTAGGGCTCGAACTAAGGATGGGGAGGGTAAAGGATCATAGAGCCCTTTCTCTCTGACCACTGGGCCAGAAGTACCTATCATAGAAAAATTGTATATTATGTTATATATCGGTCGGTTCGGTTTATTTCGATTTTTAAAACGGGTAAACCAAAAACCGACTGAAATTAATTAGGTTTAAAAATTAAAACCGAACTCAAAATTTAATTTTAAAAAACCGACCAAACCGATCCATTTCGGTTTGGTTCGGGCGGTCGGTTTGGTTTTTTCAGTTTTTGCTCACCCATAATTGTTGCCACTATTACCACTTCATCTTCTTGTGGTCCGACCACATCCCTCCTATATAGGCGGGGCAACGCCTCTATCTCCAATTGCGTGGTTAAGCTTAACATATGCCTCTTTTAGAAGATATTCGTGATTCCTACCATAAAATCACCTCCAAATATAGTCAATGATTCTAAAAACTTACACAAATTGCTATCCTTTCCTCTTGGCTCATGAATAATTTATTTCATGATGTTAATAATGTTCTTATCCTCATTTGAGTCTAAGTACTCTGAAGTTATATCAAACAAATCGATAATTTCCAAAATAGCCAAAGTTGTTTGCTGCTTTGGCACTACCACGACCTTTATTCCCCCGACCAACTGTTGGGATTGCTTTTTAATGATTCTTGTTAATTTTCCATTCTCAATTAGTATTTGAATTTATTTTTGAACGGAATGAAGTGATTCGTATCATGCCCCACGTCTTCATGGTACTTACAGTGTCTGTTGTTGCGATTTTCCCAAGGGTTTTGAATAGGAAAGGACTTCTAAAAATAAACATGTTTCTTTGCTCTTTTGAAGATGGATTACACACACTCGATCAATTCAGTAAAGTGAGCATGGTCGGATCGACTTGATTAAAATAGGTTCGGTAGATACTTGAGCATTCACTATCTGCTGGTTAGTCCATGCTCGAGGAGGCTGCAAATTTGATACTCTCGGTTGGAACTGTTGTGCAGTTGGGTAAGTCGTGATCGGTTGTGGTTAAGGACAATTAGAGGGTCCTACTAGTATCACACGACTGATCTGCGCATTTTGCTAGAACTGAACGGCCAGCTCGGACGCTTGAGTTTCGTCTATCAAAATTTGTTTTTTTACCTAAGGTAACAAACCCTCATAAGTAAAAGCTTGTTTTTTGGTAACGGCCTCCTTCACGGGCTCGGGAAACACACCCAATTTAAATCTTGTCAACAATACATTCTCCTCCCAATGATCTAGGTTGGTTTTAGCTTCAACGAAGCGTTTGGTGTAGTCCCTCAAACTTTCCCGGACCTTTTGTCGATAGTTAACAATTGTGTCCATGTTAGCCCATAAATTCTTGCTCCTCACAAATTGACGTCGGAACATATCCCAAAACATTTCAAAATGTTTTTTGCAACCTGGAATACTAGGTAAAGTAATTTTTTGCCATTATTAAAGTTTAGCATGAAATTTTTTAACAACTCTAAATGATTTTATGAGTCCTTCTTCCTATCGTACTTTTTTAAACGAGATATATCAAAATGTTTGGGAAGATACCCAGAAATAATTTTGTTAGAGAAAGGGGACGACATCCAATTATACTCGACTCCGTACACATCACCCCTAAGTTCTTCTACGGGGGTCGTGTACAAACCCTCCTCAAAAGGGTTGGCGAAGTGGGTGCTCACTTTATACCCCAGACTATGACTATCATATGGAAACTGGACGTGGGGCTGGTTTACTCTCTTTTAGTAACGACGATCACTGCGTATTTATCCATAGAACCAGGAGTTCTCTTATTCAAATTTTTCATGTTCTGTTCTAATAATCTTGGCCGACGAGACATGCGGCGTCAGTCTTCTAGCTTCCTTGAAATTAGTTTTTCCTTCTTCCCGCGTCAGTATTCACGGTTTGAGGACAATGACTCACCTGATTCATAAACCGATGAATCGCTGAGTTCTAACTCATACCGACTATCAACTTTTCTTTCTTTCTTTAACGAATGAGGATCTTGGCGCCACTTTTTAGCCCGAATTTGAATTTGGTTCTCCATTTATCACTATCAAGAGACCTCTCTTTTCAAATTTCAGACTTGTTCCTATTGTCAGCCAGGGCTTTTTTTCGGTATTGAGCTTAGTGATATCATCCAACCGTTGATGCATGGTCATAATAAGGATCGATCGTTTGTCTTGTCCACGATCATATTGATTATCATTGTAATACTTCTAATCAACTTTTCATCCTTCGAGTCGGCGATCTTTGAAGTTGGATACGACTCTGACGCCTTCCAATCCTACAATTTGTCCTTTTATGAAATCAGCGTTCATCTCTCTTCAATTTTGTGATTTGGGAGAATCTATCTCTGGGGATCACTCTAGGTTTCCCACAGACGGCGCCAATGATGGTTCCAGAAATATCCAGACCTTAAAACGTTACCAAACAACGGTAGAACAGAATCTAGATAGAAATGCGTGCTATATATATACATATAGAGAGAGAGAGAGAGAGAGAGAAATTTCCAAAAAGTAGTTAGTTGTATATTAATTGTTCACCCTCTCTCATAAAGGGAATTTTACCTTATATAGTAAAGATAGTGGGTCCAAACCCACATGGGTGACCTACTTTATCTTATTCCAACCCTTATTATTCTAATTCTACCCATACATTCATTATTTATAAGATAAGTCATTATTCTTTCTTACTTTTTCATTCTTGTCATAAACTATTATTACAAATCATAAATACCTTTGGGTTTTGCCAACTCGTTTGGGCCAAGATAATTTATGCCCATATCAAGAGTGACAAATAATTTCAAAGAAATGCAGGTAAATTAAACAAATTTTCCTAAATTGATGACTTTGTTTCCTACGTTCTTAAATATCTCCATATATCTTGCAATGATATATAATCTTAAATCATAACTTTTCGTTTCTAAAGTACGCGATTTCCTATGCAATGTTGTACTCTTACATATCGAGCGTCCAACCCATTCCGATTATCTCTCTTTTAGACATCGAAAGGGGTGCATTTTATAATGGTAGAAAGGTGAAACCAAAATATATCGCCTTCGACTTTTCTATAAATTTGGCAATGTAGTTAAACTTTGATGTAGTCATAATTCCCATATTTGGTGTTGTCATCCAATTATTTGCAGTAGCAATCTATAATAGTACATTACTTGTGGCGTAACATAAAGTAACTTATCCAAGCCATTAAAAACATTCATGTCAACCAAAGTAAAATCCATAAGGTTGTTGTATATGGAACCCTTAATTAACTTCAATTTATATTTTTACTAGGTAAAACCAAAAATAATTGAATGATACCCACAATTTCCATCGGATTTAACGTCATTTTTCGTAGTTATAAAAGGTATATATCAAGCAATATTACTTTGGAAGGCATCGTACTGGTTGAGCTATAACTAACTGTTCCACTTGATAGTGAATGCATATTACGAGTTCCAAATTATGTTTCCACTTTATAAGGTTTGTAAGGAGGATATATATGACCACTTGCTTGCATAGTAACTATGTCCTCTCTCCAGAATTTGGTTTGAGAACTTATTTTTTCTCTCTGAAAAATGATTGTTGGATAGTGATGGTGCACTAGCTTTCTCTGAATCTAGCACATGTTTGTGATATGATTTATCTTGTTTGGTGGACGATGCATATACAACAATAGATAATTTATATTTCAAAACTGGATAATCACGTTGTTTTAGTTAATCTCAAGGCTCTAAAAAAGATTTTTTTTTTTCCGGATAGACATGTGCCATCAACATAACATATAGGTCGCATTAGAGAACATTTATTCGAGAGTCTTCACCAAAGTTAAGTCTCTATCCGTCAAAAAATGGACAGTTGTTCGATGAAGTTAGTTAGCATCAAATATTGTAAACATTCTAATACCCACTTTTAGTTGTCAAATTTCTCCATGGACATAAATACAAATTCAATGTAGAAAGTCATTCTGGTACAAGTGACTCCAACGACTTAAAACCACGACATCTAGTACCTTATTACCTTGTAGGTGCTATCCATTATTATCTGATTTTTAAACGGTCGTAAGAAATCCAAACTAATTAGGTGTGTAAAGAAAAGATTAATGATGATATCGTTTTATTCTCCACCCGATCTATGCCGGTTTTGAAGAGTAACTTGTCCTTGAACTATTGACTATAGTGTCAGATAGTCCCTCAAGTTTCAAAAGTCTTGTGGTAGTCCATGAACTATCCAGCTTAGATGTAATAAGTCATCCACATTTATTGATTAATGTAAAAATGTCACATGATACCATACTCAACATAAAATTGTATCACTAATGGTCCCTCGACTTTAGATTGAAGTTGAAATATAGTCAAGGTTAAATTCATTACATAACTGGTGTTACAAGTTTTTGTTGAGTATGTGGCTAAAAAGCACTGTTAGTCCCCTATGTTTACCGCTTGTATCGACTTAGTCCCCTTCGTTTACTTCTGCATAAAACTAATCCCTTTCATTTTAAAAATTTGCAAATATAACCCCCCCGCACATATGAAGCCTGAGAGATTGACATGTGTCATCAAATTTTGTTGCAAGATTGGTCCCCCAAATGTTTGGCCAAAAATACTCATGTCCATGCCAAGTAAGCTGCCAACTAAGCTGCCTAGTTAGATTTTCGAGTTACCATAAAAAGTTACCATTTACCATTAAAAGTTTCCATTTACCCACAATTATTTTAATCGGACCGGGTCGAACCCAATTAAAACTAACCCAACCTGAAAACCCAATCTATTCTAACCCAAACCCGAAAACCCAATCACTCTAACCCAAACCCTTAATTAAATCAATTTGATAGAAAACCCTAATTTCATTACGAGACAGTGTTTTTTCTTTTTCATATGAGACCCAAATAAAAGAACATGATATATTGACATTGACATGGAACACCTACCCAAAACCAAAACAAAGAAAGCTGAAATATTTAACAAATCCACGCACGCTAGAGTTGCCTCTCATCTTCTCTATTTATCTCCGCCACGCATCTCTATGACTACGAATGAAAGGAACGTCGAACCCTTCTTTCTTTCTGACTAAAAAGCACTGTTAAATAGAGAAGGAATTAAACAGAGTTTTTTCGTCGAAAAAGTTCTATTAAATTGATTTAATTAATGGTTTGGGTTAGAGTAATTGGGTTTTCGGGTTTGGGTTAGAAAAGATTAGGTTTTCGGGTCGGGTTAGTTTTAATCGGGCTTGACCCGGTCGGATTAAAATGATCGTGGGTAAATGGTAAGTTTTAATGGTAAATGATAACTTTTTATGGTAACTCGAAAATTCGACTAGGCAGCTTAGTTGGCAGCTTACTTGGCATGGGCAGGGGTATTTTTGGCCAAAACTTTGAGGGACCAATCTTACAACAAAACTTGATGACACATGTCAATATCTCAGGCTTCACATGTGCGGGAGGACTATATTTGTAAAATTTTAAAACGAAATGGATGAGTTTTATGCAGAAGTTAACGAAAGGGACTAAGTCGATACAGGTACTAAACATGAGGGACTAACAATTCTTTTTATCCTGAGTATGTTGTCACGTGAAAGCTTTACATTAATCAACAAATGAAGGGAAGTAACTTTATCCAAACTCGATAGTCCAAGGACTACCACTAGAATTTTTAAAACTTCATGAACTATTTTCCACTAAAATAGTCTATTGTGGAGTTATTGATCAAAACCAATGTATGTCAAACGTAATATTTTAGTTTTTTATATCCTATAACAAATATTACACATATGAGCGGCTGTATTTCTAAATCTTATGTTATTTTAGTTGAGTATTATATACAGTGGACATAGATGACAAACTTTAGGGTTAAACCTTTTCGTTCCACCTAAAATTTCCCGACGACAGGTTTCCATGTTGGTGTATATAAGTACAAATTTCAAATTTTATTTACAAAACCATTCTAAATATGAACGACCTTCATGGTTGTGAACCTCACACGATATTTGCAGACCATTCATCATAAAATACCATATTTGTATTAGCTTGAAAATACATCCACATTTTTTTTTATTCCGGTAGACTTCATTTTCATAACTTTTGAAGTTAAAAATTTAGCCAAACCTATTAAAATGAGATTAGCATCCACGATACTACAAATTTCATATTCTTGAATTATAATTTTATTTTATTTCACAAAAAAATATATTTTTATATTTTATAATAAATAGTATTATAAATCAACAAACTTATCTACTTTAAAATTTTAAATTTAAAATATTATAAAGATAAATGAACTTTTGTCAAAACAATGATATTAAAAATTAAAATCTAAAATCTAAATCTAAGAGGTTTTGAAACACTAAGTTTATATATATATACTCGAGAAAAGCATAAGAAAGTATTAAATATATTTTTAACTTTTTGTGACATTTATTGATAATTAATGACATTGGTAATATATTTATTTATAAAGTAAATCAATCTTATATTAAAACTTGGGCTTATATTGGGTTTAAATAAAGGTCAGAACCATTTATAATTTTTGAATTGAAGTTTTCGTAACAAAGTTAGACGCGAATTAAATCTTTTTTACTCGTTTGAAATTCTCTAAAATTGCAAAGGCTTTTAACGTTGCTATCTCACCTTTCTATCATTCTTTCACCTTTTTTTTATTTATGACTCGGCTGAGTATAAACGAGACTTTGGTTGAAAGAAGTGTTATGATTCTAGAAAATCTAAAATAGAAGTAGCAACTTCAATCTCTTTTACTGGTAGTTGAACTGGTAATATGATTTTAACAATACTTTAAAATCTTATTTTATGTTTTACTGAGTTTTTTTTATTTATAAACTCTTAAATATGAATTAGGTTAAGATATTTCTTTATTATTAGCTACAACTCACACCCATATCTTTGAAGGCTCTTGTTTCATGCTTATTTCCAAATTTCATAGAATTGTTTCCAGTATTAAATCTCACAATTGCTCCACCTTTTGTTTCCTTAATTGGATATGAGTTTCTTGCAAAATTCATTTCTTGCAAGCCAGAAGAAAGTCAGGTAATACAATATGATTTAAGATTTGTTAAAAATAACTCAATTGGTTTATTATGTTATAATAAATCATAGAAATAAAACACAGAATGTATAGAAAATAATATAATAATTATTATGTTTTATGAATGTATGATTTGAAGTCTAACGAAACCAGGGGTTTGAAGAAACTAATTATAAAGAATACAAGTTGGAATCGTTCTACGAAGATCTTAAAATTGAAACTTGTAGGTAAAATAATCATTTATTTGTTATTATATCCTTTTAAGATTCTGTATATGAATCATGTTACTGTTATCAGTCTTCTATTCTAATGCATCATACTCCAAGATTTTCCAATAGAATAATAGTACTTAGTTGATTATGGACTTGGTTTTTATTGTAGTCTAGTTTTATTTTGCATTTAGTAGTCTATTTAGTTATCTAGTCGACAACATGGTTTTGATATGTATAGAAGTGAGCTAAGGTCATTTTTTATGTGATACGTTTTTGGTAACAGACTAGTACAAGGGCTAAAGACCAAGGAGTTTTACCCATTAACAACAATTCAATAAGAACCAAAAACCATATTTTATATTAATATTACTAATTTATTTTTCTTTGCGTAGAAGTAGACCATCTAATAAAGCTCTACATTCTGCAATAGAGGTTTCCTTCGTGTAGATTCTACCAAAATTTGCAACTATGTCTTATTTATTATTTCTAATTAGGCCACCGCCCCTAGCTTCACCATTTACACAACATACATATATCACCACCACTAGCTTCACCATTTAAACAACAATCCAACAAAATATTTTCATACTTCCCATGATGTGTCACATTGCACAAACAAATGATTGATTAATTCAATACCATCACAAAATTAGAATTTGGAAGCTAAAGGAAAATTCATTTTATGTAATATGGATCCAGTGTTTAAAAGTCTCCATAATAGGGAAAAATATTTTAACAGGTTATGTTGTTCCCTTTGCGCCTAATTTTATTCGAAATATTCTTGGTGTTATAATCTTCATTAGGTGATAAAGACCATTTTATTGCATCTTTTTGATACTCTATAATATTGCTAATATAATTTGATAATATATATTTGTTTATTTTATTAATTATAAAATTTATTACAGTAAAAATATAATTTATAAATCTATTTTTTATTATATCTCTAACCTTAAACAAATGCGGTAATTATTTTATCTTTAATAAAAAACATTATTTAAAATGATAAACATATTTTGATGAATTTTTGTAATTGGTAGATAATTAGGGGCTAATTATTATTTTGAATGTTTTATTTTTCGTTTACAAAAATATTTAAAATAACGTATCAAGTTTAATTGTTATGATGTAAAAGAAAATAAATATAAAAGAAAAATTAAAATATTTACAAAATAGCTTTATTATGAAAAGAAAAAGAAGTAACTTAGTAGCAAAAGAAAAGCATTGTATTTAGAATAATATAACAAACTCTTGAATAGTTATTATGTAGACATTTTTAGAATATTTTTGTAAATTTATAATATAAATAAATTTTCAATTTAAATTTAGAGTTCGGTTATTTAAATAGTGTTTGAAGAGTTGTACTTAGTTTTTTTTAAAGTGTCGCATTTCTTTGGTAGAGAGAGAAAAAAGAACAAATAGCTTCTTCATATACAAATACTAATATCTAGGAAACTAATCAGATTTGATTTTTCCTCTGTTGATCTTTCTCTTATTTGCTCCTCTTCTTCTGTGAATAATGGTCGTGCATTTTGTGGAATATGTATGAATGTAGAACCAATCACGACTGACCTTGTTCCATGGAAATACCAATTCCCTCATTTGCGTCCTCCTGCAAATTATCCATAGAAGATCATGCGCAATAACCCTGCTTTCAAAACATATCAATCATCAGAAAACAACCTCAACAAAAATATGAGTATTCCAAATTATCACACCAAAATCTATGCAGAGATAACAAACCCAACAACCAAACCATCCACATATGTTCAAGAAAGGATTGAACAAATAATATGCTACAACTACATCGAAAGGAATCCCCAATAACTTGCCGATTTGCTTCTGAAGTGGATGCCATAGTTTACCACCAAATAGGAATCCCCGATAACTCATATTTGAATAACCTTTGCAAGATTATCAAGCTTCATGTACAATAAAGGCTATATTAAAGTGATCTAGGAACCCCTCTAGCTGTATGGATCCCCCTAAAAATCAAGTAATGTTCAATTATTGTAAAGTCTGGATAGAGATTGATCTAACTAAATTTATGCTTGATAAAGTTTGGGTTAGATTTGGTCAAAATAATGAATTCTGGAAAACAATAGTTTACGGTTCTAAACTAGACTATTTCCTGCAATGCAATCACATTGGTCACAAAAATAATGTTTGCAGGAAAGCTAAAAATCTCAAAAACAATTCAACAGATATGCGTCACCTTTAAAAACAGATGATGATGCTACTACTATACAAAGATCTGAAAAAGTTTATTCTACCCCGGTAACTCAACCAAATCTCAACCCTACAGACACTACATACAAAATAAAAACATATCCCACTCAAAAATCGATGGAAACCAATACTCAATCATCTAACCAAATCAACAAGCTTGATGATAAACAACCATCATCTTAAATATATCCCAATGACTAACCTTCGATAGAAACTTATGAGATTGTTGAAGCCCTACATGTTCTGGATATGGGGACTAAGATCACTGAAAATCAACATCATTTCTATAAAAATATCTCCCCTCTATCTCCTTATCCCAACACTACAGGTTGTATGCCGAATTCTCTAAAATTGCTTCTCCAAGATAGAAAAGAGGTTAAGAACCCTAGTTAGTTACTAGAATTGGTCATATGTATAAAAAAACCACTGATTTTTTTAATCAATACAACCACTTTTGATGGTCTCATTTTACAGACGTTGTCACTTTTATTGTCACTATTTCCATCTATGGTCACGTGTCAGTGATTACGGATGTAAAACAAAGCCAATAAAAGTGGCAGTTTTGATATACAAAAACATTAGTGCCATTTTTGATACACATGACCAATTCTAGTGACTAACCACAGTTTTTAGCCTAGAAAAAGACTTTGATACAAAACTGAAAGAAGATCAAGGGATACCTTTAATTAAAACTAAAAGCTTACCTATGGATTATCAAATTAGAAAACAATATTAAAAGTAATAATCTTAATGGTACCTTATTCTGAATTGGCCTGAAGAGAAAAAATGCAGGAAATCTTCTTAATCGTTAATCGATACCTTCATTATAAGGGGAAGCTTCAGAAGAGTGACTTTCAGTATTCCATGTCTGCACTCAAAGGTCCCTCATCTTAGTTGTTGTACTATCTTCTCCTTGACCTTCTCTCAATCAACAGGATAAAGGGCATGACTTTCAATGATTTTGAAGAAAGTAAATAAATATGATATGATTTAGGGTTTTTGGTCGATTTGATTGTTTGGAGGTGGCTCTCATCTGGTCATCTCTCTAACCCTAAAGAAACAAAATATGTTGTACTTATCCTAAGTTTTAGTAAACTACTTCTACTGGTCTTGGGTCCAACTATGTGCTTGTAACCCATTACTTAAATGTTAAAATGATAAAAGTTTAAGAGAATCTACTACTGGTAATTTAGTTCAAAGTAATATGTATTAAATTGGTTATACAACCAATTAGAAATGGTCACATATATGGACTATATATGTAAAACAACTTTTAGTTAATAAAAGTTATTTTCTTTAAAAAAATTAATAATTGTTTTACAATTAATATTTTAAAATTGTTTTTAAATAAAAAAGAAAATAATAATATTATTTTTTTGGAACTAACTTGTGAAGTACTAAAGAAAATTCATCATCTCACTAGTAAAATATAAAATCTATATCATATATAGTAAAAATATTATAGTCTAATTGATGGATACATATTTACTTTTTAAACTACTAAATAATCTTGAAAAAAAATCTTTTATTAAAAAATAAAAAAGTATAAATTGAACTAATTGTTAAATTAATTTATCTATTTTATAAAAAAATACACACAAAAAAATTATTTGACGTAAACAGTATCTAACTCTGAATCTCCATATTCATTCATATCGAAAGCAAACAAATGTTTATTAGTATTTTATTTATTGTTATTTTAGCGTGGTTCACTTGAATCAAAGTTGTTTTTTACTCAAATCAAAATTTCGTAGTCGGTAATGAAAGTCCTACATAAATTCACGATGTTGTTAAAATTACTATTGGTTAAGGTGACGTGGAATTATATGTTTATAATTTTTTATACATTTTTTAATCTTTCCGTTAATCATTTACCTAATTTTTGTTTTTGCTCTTTTAAAGATATCATCAACATAGAGTCTGAAAGACATGTAGTAGTCATTCTTTGATAATTGCAAATCTATGATGGTAGAAGTGTGAGACATATGCGTCTGTGGGTAGCTAAACTTACTGCAAATGTCACATCATTTAAAGAAGCTACGACCATATGTAATTTTATGTTGATAATAATATGGTAATGGTTTTCATAATCGATGTTCATTTTTTTTAATCATGTAAAATATTCGGAAGCACATATAAATAAGATGAGGCATGAGAGACATTATGTTGGCTTAATTTGTTCGCATGTGCATATTTTTATCTATTCCTTTTTCAGAAGTCCAACAGGTTTGAAACGTTTAGTGAGATTCCTTCCTGAAAATGCTAATGTTTACATTTTTAATGATTATAAGCTTTACACAAGATATTTGACAATTTATTTTAAACTATGACAAAACTACTTCATGCATTGTGTTGAAGGTTACAACTATGTAAATTGAGTTTTTCACAAATAGTATTCAAAAGTAATATTTTGGTTAGGAATTCAGATGTAATATTTTGGTTAGGAATTTGTATGCATTATTTTGGTAAGGTATTCTTATGTAACTTTTTGTTAGGTATTCCAATATAATATTTTGGTTAGACATTTTCATGTAATATTTTGGTCAAGTGTTAGAGCTAATAATTTAATTATTATTAAAACAAGTTGTATTTTACTTGGATGTTTTTAATTTTTTAGATTATTGCCTTGGTATATGGTGTACTTTATTTAAAACATAAAAATACCTAATATCGACCAACTTGGTCGACATTAGGGTGTTTTTGTATGAAAAGCTACAATAATATTTTTTTGTATAAAAAGAACCTTAATATCCACCAATTAGGTCAAAATTATAGGTTTATTTTTATTTTTAACACACCTAATATCAACCAATTTTGTCGATAATAAGTATCTTTTTGTAAAAAAACCTGTAAAACAATTACAATATATTTTCATAAGAAAAATACCTAATATCAACCAAGCTGGTAAACATTATATTGTTTTAAACAAATATTAAACACACAATCTTGGCCGACTTAGACAATTGTGTTATATTATTGGTCAATTTGTCTCGACATTATATATTCCATGGAACTTATGGTCTCTCGTTATTCTTTATATATAAATCAATTAAGTCTCTCATATATTCATCTTCAACCTTTATAGCAAAATGAATATTTAATACATACGATGTGAAATGGACTATGTAAGAAGATAACTATTTGTTCAAAATTGCCGGATTCGTGAAAAGAACAATGACCGATGAAACTGTTGATTCTTTATAAAGTTGTATATTGAATTTGCACTCGTATGTAATCTTTATATATGATGTCGCGCATGCACAAGGTCCTGAATAAGTCTTTATCAAGTTCAAGTATTTGAAATCGATTCCAAGTTTTTGGCTTTTTGACCTCTCACGCGATGTAAAAAAAACGTACAAAATGGTATTAGACTTTATGGGTTAAGTGAGAAACAAAATAGATTATAGGATCAAGTTATTTATCTTACGCATATTGTTGTGGTGTCAATTTTAAATCACATCCTCGTTTTGTTATTTTTCTAACAAAAAACCAATTATACTGAATTCATAGCTACGTTGATGTATAAACTATACTTCATTTCGTATATTTGTTTAAGTTTTATTCTTCAATTTATGATTTATTTGGGTTTAAATTTTTTTAAAATATTTTGTTTTTAATTTGTTAAGTTGTTTTTGTTTAATTTAGTCATTATTAAGTGTTTGTAGTTAGTTGATATATGTTTGGGTGTAATTATATTGGATTTAGAGCCTATTTTATATTATTTTTGTGTTATTTTTTCAGAAACGGTAGCTTTCACATAATACGTTCAAAAATGATATTCATCATCGCACAAAGTATACAAAAATACATAAGTTTTTGTATATTTTGTGCGGTGATTTTTTTATATGAAAGCCCACAAATTTGTATGGACCATGCAAATATTTTATGCATTTTTATATGGTTTGTTCAAAGAGGTTCATCCGGTATGTGAAAAACAAAAGTTGACAATTGAAAAACAATAAAGAGGTTCATTCGGTATTTGAAAAATACAAGCACTATATATTAACATATATCGAATGAGATAACTTGAAAATAATATGCTACTATGATATAAATTTCATCAGTTATATATATGATTGAAATTTGGTTATGTATTCATCTAGTTTGAGGTGTTATCTCGTTGAGAATTGAAAAATATATACGAGAAAGTTTAAACATATATACGTAAATTCATATTTGTTACTTAGAGAATCTGTAATAATCAAACCCAAGTTGAACAAATCGACACACACTCTATGGTTTCATATCATTTTAGCAAGGTATTTCCATCTTGATTCTGTCACGAACATAAATTTTGTATGAGTGTCCTTAGCTTGGTAGGTGTTTACTTTCAATGGAAGTTGGGTATTGATTATATTTTCAAGTACATGTTTTCATATTATATTATTGTTTCATATCATATTATTGTTTAATATTTGTATGAATACTTTTGGGTAAATAATACAATGTTTTATATTATTTTTATGAATAATATTATTTAATCTTATATTCTTTAAATTTTAAGTTTAATTCAACGATCTCAAATTTAGTAATATATTACATGTTGTAAACTAACACATATTTATTATATGGTCATGTCATTTCCATGTCACACTTCATGAGAATTCAAGTTTTATTTAGATGGTAGTTGAGAATATGACTATTAAGCACATATAAGTCGTGGTGATACATTCTTAGTTCTTTATCGGTGATCATATTTAATGATAAGGCGTACTGAGTTACTTGTATAATAAAAGTATTATATAGTGCATAATTTAGTATATACACTTAAGTACATGTGATAATCTAAGTGAAAGATTATAAATATATATGGAATTAGAATGTCTCATCCATAGAGATTCAAAGTATCAAAATTGGTGTAATTGTAAATTAAATTAATTAAATATGATCAACTACCCGTATAATGGACCGACTTGTATTATACGGTGTCTTCATATAACATATATAATAGATACTAGTTGAATTGATGTATGATTTGTAATGAAGAACCATTAATCTAACACTATAGATATTGGACCCTAAATATCCAATATAGTTATGGTCTAAAGTCGAAACGAGATTATCAGATTAAAGTGATATTGAGCCTTATGGGTTAAGTCAACATAATATACATTATATTTAGAAAATTAGGATGAATTTATCCATTATTAATCTCGCATTCATAAGTATAGATGTATAAATAGGTATAAGAAAGAAAACCTAAATTATCACTTATTTTATTTCTTATATTTCCCTTACAAAACCTTTTCTCTCTCAAATGCTAGAGCTAAATCACAATAATCTATCAAATATTATCAGTTATTCGCTTTTAAAGAACAGTTACTCGTGCTCGAAAGTATTATCCATAGTCGTTGGGTTAAGATCCATTGATGTAACATCAATAGTTCTTTTGTCAGTTTCATCAGATGTGTTGTCGATATCTTTATTTTATTTCCAAGTTTGATCAATGCATTAAAGTGTGACTACTAGTAAGTCCTTTAATTTGATTATGTTTTTTTTCCATTCATATCCACAAGTGACCTTGGGTGTTTGTTTATATAATTTTATAGGCATTAACCTTAATTGTTACGATTGTTATCAAAACCACTTTGTAGAGATTGGATTTTTTATATATATGTTTATTTATTCCAATCAATCAATTCAGTTGACGGATTGAGTGTATAGGAATAAAATCTAGTTTGTCATTTGACTATATATGTATGGATGCTAGAATTTTATGTTTTTAATATGGATTGAATATTATAGAAAATTATGTTTTAGGTTTTATTTTTTTGCATCAAGTTACATGTTTAAGTGTATTGTGAATTAAGATTAAAGTTTAAATGACTTTCTTTTCAAAAATTACATACAATTATAATTAAGTGAAGAAAGGTGTTTTCATATTGGGAAATTCGAGGAGTTATTGTGGTAAAAGATTCCTTACCATGGAAATTGTGCTTTAGAAGATTATGTCATGACAATTATGTGAGTTTTTGTTACTATAGATGCATCATAATTTTAATACCATAACACACACATTTATTGTCGAGGCAAAACAAATCATATAGCGGTGATCATGCCGCAATATTATGTGGTGTCACTGCAGCAATAGCCTCTTGATTGTGTCATGGTATTCAGTTGGTTCTCTACGTTTTATTGTATGCAATAGTTATCATTAGGGGTGGAAAATGGTTCTGGAACCACGGTTCAAAGCTGACAATCTGCTTATGAACTGGCGGTTTACCTGCGAACTATGACAAAAGTACTAAAAAACCTAAACACTTCTTGACTAAGCTACTTGCTCTCCTACTTAGAGCTCATGGGTCTTTGAACATGACCCGGGTCCATTAAACATGACCTGAAAGCCCATAAGGGCCCAAACATCAGGGTATAAATACCCAACCACCTGCATTAAGTGTGGGTAATGAGAATTAACTGCTACCAGGCTGCTTAATTATCTCTCTACTCTCTACTCTAAACACATAACACCCACACACTACTATAAAACACCAACCACATTACTAAGCCTACCCTCAGGTGATAATTATCCACACCAAATTGGCGATCACAGTGGGAGCAGAGGGTGCCTGAATCAAGCATTCAAAACCAGCTAAGAAAATCTGTCCGAATGAATCCGGACAATTCAGAAGTACCACCAGCTTTGCTCGAACTGGTGGGAGAGAACGATGAATACACTATCGAAGAGCGTGATAGGCTAAAGGGTGAAATAGAAGCTCTGAGGGCAGAAAAGGCCAAGATGGTGTGAAAGAAAAGTCCAAAGCACCAGCTTCTCATCACACCGATAACCCTAGAGAGCATGAGTCTTCGAAGACTCATGTGAGCACCAAAAAGACTCATGCCAGTTCCAAAAAGTCTCACCGGTCTAAGCCAGTGGAGAGTTCTGACTCAAGCTCAGAGTCTTCTGATAGCTCTTCGGACAGTGAGGGAGTTGAAAAATCCTTGTCCTCTACCAGCGATGAGGGTCGAACTAGAAATAAGCAAAAGCAGATTAAAAAATATTCAAGAAAAAGGGATAGACAAGGAAGGATGAAGAGGCATATTGGTAAAGGATCATCTCATAGCCGGAAGCATGTGGACCGGATGCTGATGGATCCTTTCGCTTTCCACGATGAACCACGTATCTTTGCAACTCCCAATGAAGGTACTGTGTTCAGTCGTGGAAGAAACTGGAGACAATCTCCATTATCTTCTAAAATTCTGTCCGGAAACCTCCCCAAGAGGTTTGACAGCACCAAAATAGAGAAGTACGATGGCAGTACTGATCCGGACAACCATCTGGAGAAATTTAAGAACTTCATGATGAACTTTGACGACGACGATAAACTACTTGGTAGGGAATTCTCCCAATCATTTACGGGGAGTGCTCTAAAATGGTACAACAGCCTACCTCAGGGTTGTATTAAAGACTTCGATACCTTTTGGGTAGCCTTTCGAAGGCAGTTTGTAGGGAGTAAAGAGCCAAAGGGCAATGGAGACACAATAATCCATTGTGCCCACGAGCCAAATGAGTCCTTGAAAGAATATATAAGCCGTTTTGTGAATACCAAGAATGGGTTGGCTGATTGCTTCGAACAGGTGGCAATAGCATCCCTAAGGCAGGGTTTGAACCCAGGTAATCTAGCTGATTCAGTGACCAGAAAGAAGGCCATGACATGGGGAGGGTTGCTGAATCAGGTTGGAAAACAAATAAACGTCGATGAAACAAAGAAAACCAGGGTGCACAGGCAGGTGAGGTCTACCCCAGTGGCACCAAATCCCAATCAGAATCAGTCCGGAAATAAAACAAGGGAGACCGGACAGGGGCACGGCAGGGCAAAAGCTCAGTCTCAGCCAGCTGCTCCTGCTCAAAGTCAGCAATCCAGAAACAAGAGAGGGCCATGGGTGCAACCGGAGTGGTTCGCAGAATTGAAAGAAAGTGTGGCCACTATTTTTGAAAAAACAAAGGAAGAGGTGCATTACCGGAGACCGGCTACACTGCAGTCTCCCAGAGAGCATCGTAATAACTCTTTTTGCCAATATCATAACGATATTGGTCATACCACTGATGACTGCATAGCATTGAAACAAGAAGTTCAGAATTTGATTGAAAGGGGAAAGCTGGGGGCTTACGTGAAAAGAAGAGGGGGTAACAGGCCTGATAACACTCACCGGGTTGGTCCAAGTAATGCTGCTCCGGAGGGAGCCATGGTTATAGTTGAAAGGTTTGACGTGGAATCTGAGTACTTGGATCCTGATCCAACTCGAAACAGAGTGGGTACAATTGAGGAATGTTCTAGGTCGGTCTCCGGGCTCATTAAATTTTTCGAGTCACTTACAATTTTCGGAGGGGACACTATAACATCTCCTACTGCTTCTTCGAGGAAGAGGCATGTTCACACTTTAGCCTCCCAGCTAGAAGGAGGCATGACTTCCTATCAGTCACAAAACTCATTCCCCTTCATTGTTTTTGATGAAGATGATCTAAGAGACATTGCTGGCCCTCATGAGGATGCTGTTGTCATATGAGGATCTATAGGAGGCAATGATATAAGACGAATCCTGGTGGATACTGGAAGCTCCGCCAATATCCTTTTCTTAACCACATACAAGAGAATGAAGAATCCAGCTATAATTCAAAGTTCGGACAGATCAATTGTGGGCTTTACAGGCAGCTCAGCAGATGTGATCGGAGAGTTCGAAGAAGAAATTCTACTAGGCAAGGGCCCTTTCAAGAAAATGGTTAGAATACTATTTATTGTGGTGGATTGTCCCACTTGCTATAATGCCATTTTAGGGAGGTCTTGGCTCTCTAGGATGCATGCAGTGGCTTCAACAGTCCACCAGTGCTTGAAATATGCTGTTCAGGGACAGGTTGGAGTCGTCCGGAGCAGCCAAAAGATTGCAAGAGAATGTTATGCCACTGCCCTGGCTCCCCGAACGCTGGGCGCAGTCCGTATTTATGAACAATAGCAGTTTGAGGCCTTTCTTGGGGTGAGGGTGAAATTGATGACCCCAGAGAGACCCCTGGAGTATTGATACCGATTGAAGAGGTAGAAACACACTGTTTGGAAGATGGGAAAAGTGTCAAGATAGGGTCTAAGATGCCACCTGTTTTGAAAGATGAAATGTTAAAGTTTTTGAAGAACCATCAACACGTTTTTGCTTGATGCAATGCTGATGTTACTAAGGTTCTATCAGAAGTAATATCACATCACCTATCTGTCCGGAGAGACGTAGCTCCAGTGGTTCAAAAAAGAAAAGCTTTTTCCAAAGAAAAGGCTGATGTCATTGTGCAAGAAGTTGACAGGCTTACAAAGATGGGGCACATCAAGGAATCTCAATACCCTTTGTGGACTGCCAAAAGAAATTCTCAGACTAAATATCAAAGGTTCACTTATCGAGATTTAATTTCAACTTTATTTTTTAGAGCATCATAAAAATTTATGCGATGTCTTCCATATATGTTGTGTCTTGGTTTCTTATTACAACATGGCAGCGATGTAGATTTACAAATAATATTCAAAATTATTTTAAAAATTCATGTTAACGAGTTGTTGGTATATGTCTTGGTGTTCTTGAATATGAGAGGCATAACCTAGTAACAATGGAACCCACGGTCTATTATAAAAGTGGTGTGACCCTGGTACCACACATGCATCGGGTTCCAATTGTAACATAAGTATGCACCCATAAAAGACAAGATATAGTTTCCAATAGTGGCATCCGCTAATTGGTCAATGTATAAACAATAAAAATTATACATTTTTGAGATTTTGTAAAGTTCACAAACATCCTTCAGTTCATATTATTATTTTTTACCAAAATTATGTTGGTTTTCAACACTGGATATAATGATTCTTGTATGTGGTATACTTGGCTGCGATAATCTACTTTGGCTATAATAACTTTGGCATTCTCTAAGGAAAATGACATTTTCCTAAGAAAATAATATTATTTTATCATTTATTAGTCAAAACTTGTTTTATAGTGATAACTAATGGAAAACTACATTGGTGGTCACACGAATGATATCATGTGCACTAAACAAATACATATGAATTTTTAGATAAAATATCTAATACACTGGTTATGTAATTATCTTGCGGGTCTCTACTAATGTGGAAGATTATATCTTTTTATAGAGTCACACTTTATACTTCCTCCCCCGACTCGACCAAGTAGGAAACCTCTCATGGACAACCCATATCGTTAAAGAGGAAATAAAACTAGTGACAACTACTTCATGCGAATCTCTTATTTTTTTGGATCAAGCCGACCCGACCATTGATGATGTAACAGATGAATTAATGCATGATTTATTCATTCATGTGCATATAGTTGAGTCAATATCTGAAAAGATCGTGTTGTATGATGAGTGAGCATTCATCATCATGAATAAACATTGTGCATATTTTATATGCTCTTGTTGGCTCAAAACCACATATGGCATAATCAATACTCTCTTTGATGATGTCAAGACCAGTATATCGTGCATCATCTGATAAGTACTTTTGAATAGGACATTTCTTGAAGTGTTTTCTGTCCATTAAAGTTCATGTGGGAGAAGAACCAAGATGTAAAGCCCAAGATTTATTATTTTTAATTTTTTTTGACATTAATCTAATCACACAAGATTGAGTTGATGCTCTTACTTATTAGAGACCGCACATGTTTAAGGATATCAACGTGATTCAAGATTTTTAGGTGTAGAATCCCAAATTCTCCTTCCATCGTGGGTAATGTTACATTAGCCCAAGCCATCTAACACACTCTAACCTTCATCTCATGAACCGATTAGAGGAAACATCAAAGGGTTTGAGAAATCTCTTAGAGTATCTGTGACGGGAGGATACAGATTGATGACCAGTATAATAGGTCATCAAAGAGAATATACTTGATGAAATGGAACCTACGCATATAAGAAATATGTTTTGATTTCAAAGTGCTTATACGAGAAGTGAAATTTTGAAGGAGGGTGACAGTAGTTCGAGGAAAGACAAATTGGGATGAGGGGAACTCCAAAATATTTTACTAGAAAAGAGACGACTTTGAACCCTAAAATGTTAATTAGATCATCTCTAAAGACGAAGTTTATCTCAAAGATGAATGACTTGGAGAACTGGGAGCGAGAAGAATTCCTCCAATCCATTTTAATTAGGTTGAGGGATTTAAGACCACCATGACATAAGTCATCAACATAATGAAGATTGATTATATTGAGTTTTCCACATTACTGGTTATATTTAAACTTCTTGTAGTTGCTTTTCTAGAATACTTGTATTATGAAGACGAAAACAAAATGTAAAAAAAGATCATCTCACGTGAGCCTTTTTCGATTTTAAAAATTTCTACTAAAATGACCATTGATGTTAATACTCGGTAAATGAGTAGTTATGCATTAGATAGTCCACGAAATCATCATATCTAACAGATTCACGAAAACAAAAATACCACAAAGTTAGTACAAACTAATTTTAACAAAAAAAAAAACAATTATATAATTTATTCTTAAGATGATTTTTTGTTGCTATTGGTTTGGTAATTTTTTATGAATTTTTCAAAATAAAAATATTATCTAAAATACTTCTTTCCATGCACTAAAATCTATTGGAATTTGACATCAAATAAATTTGTTTCGATTATATTACCCAAAACCTTTAAGATAATCTTGTATACCATGTTCTAGGCAGGAATGGCAATTCGTAACATGATTACATTCATATTTACATTATTGCAGTATAGTTGTTTATGAGAATTTCGAATTTTCAAAATCTAAGATTTGATTTTGGTCCTCCATTATATATGAAGTACGTCTTGATGACCACAAAGTTCACCGGTCACTGGCCGACATATCAGCTTCCAGTGTTTTGTAGAAAATTAATTACCTCTCCGACTATTGGCCCGCATAAAGCCATGGATTTTGTAAATAAAGTTGTCGTATAAAGACGGATTAACTAAAAGTGTTAGTCAAATGCCTAATTGCATACTAGTTCAAACACACTTTTAACCTAATTCGAATTACCTAAACAGTTCCCTCACAGAATGATTTAAGGACATTTTCAATTGAAAACATACAATTTTTTTAATTAAACACGTATAAAGAATATTAGTAATAATATACCAAGAGAATACTAAAATGGTAAATAGTCCTATATTTTGATGGATGGACAGCTGAGAAGAAAAAGGTGTGATTTGACAAGAAAAAGAAAGGGTCTTAAACCAAAAGGAAAAGCCGAAAAGGGATAGGATTAAGTAAATATAATAGGTGAGCCTTTCCTTATGACAAGACGCTGATTTATGCTACTGTCTGGGAGAATCTATCGTTGATCTTAAAATTACATGAAAAAAATATATAATTCTAAAATACTGGTAGATGGTGGGTTTTTAACCGGATTCGTCGGTTTTCAAAAGCTAATTAACTTAAGATTGAAGGGTTTTTAAAAATAATAAAAATTATTCTTTAGATTCGGTTTTCAATATTCTTGGTGATAAATGTATATACGTATTTAAACCATGAAACATGTTCCCAAAAAAGTATTTGGTTTGAGACAAAAAGTTCTACAATCAGCCTCACCCATTATGATAAAAAAATTAGTTTGGGGACAAAACGAAAGGAACACTAATAAATGAATACCAATTGAATGAAAACCATACTATTCAACGAAAACACTTCAAATTTAAAGTACATAAAAATTTGGAAGGTAACCATTCAAGTAAAGTAGCAAACAAATATGGATCAAGTTTATCAATATTTTAAAGTTAAAAATTTAAATCAAATATCATAGAATGTGCAGGACACAACCGCATACCCAAATGATATAAAAGAAGAGTTATTTCCAATCCGACACTAACAGGATATCTGGAGGATTATTTTTAAAAAGATACTAAAATAAAGTAGATAATTTATTTTTGGTTCACTTTTAAATATCTATTATCAAATATAGTCTATTAAATATAATTTTAAACATTTAAGTATTAGATATTTGTAAACTATCAAATTTATAATCGTTTATTAATTAACCATAATTTTAATTTTTGTTTCTATTTTTGTTTTTTCGTCCATCTACCTCAACTACTTCTTTTCTGAACACGACCTCACCGACACAATAATGACTTAATGAAGAAATGCATTCTCAATCTCAATCTCCATGTTTTTTCTCTTTCGTTATTTGATATATCTATTACCTCTATGTCTATATCTCGATCTTGTGTTTTTGTTTCTTTTTACATGTTTTGTCTCCGAAAAAATCTCGATTCATGTGTTTGCGTATCGTTTAAACTTCTTATAGATTTTGATGAGTCCCTATTCGAAGAGCTCCCCGGAAGGGTAGTCCAAAGTAAATCACCCCGTAAATTCGGACAGACTCCATGACTTCAATTCGAACAGCACTGGTTGAACCGGACAGATGATCTTGAACACTGCAAACATAAGGCAGTTCGAACTATAACTAAAGTACTAAAAAACCTAATCACTGTCTGACTAAGCTACCTGCACATCTGCTTAAAACTCTTGGGTCTTTAAACATGACCCGGGTCCATTAAACTTGACCCGAAAGCCCATAAGGGCCCAAATATCATACTATAAATACCCAACCACCAGCATTAACTACGGGTAAGAAAAATTAACTGCTGCCAGGCTGCTTAATTCTCTCTCCACCCTTGAAACACTTTGAAACACCCTTAAACACCACCACACCACCGTGAAACACCCTTACACCGCCCTAAAACTCCACTTGAAATTACCAGCCTACCCTCAGGCTACTTTTATTCACACCAAATTGGCGACCACAGTGGGAGGCGACGGTGCCTGAATCAAACATTCAAAACCAAGTAAAGGAATTCTGTCCGAATGAATCCGGATAATCCAGAGCTTCCACCAGCTTTGCTCGAAGTGGTGGAAGAGAACGATGAATATACTGTCCAGGAGCGTGACAGGTTGAGGGTTGAAATAGAAGCTCTGAGGGCTGAAAAGGCCAAGATGGGCATAAAGGAGAAATCCAAAGCATCAGTTGCTCATCGTTCTGATAACCCTCGAGAGCATGAGGCTTCAACGACTCATGTGAGCACTAAAAAGACACATGCCAGTTCTAAAAAGTCTCACCGGTCCAAGCGTGTGGAGAGTTCTGACTCAAGTTCAGAATCTTCGGACAGCTCTTCGGACAGTGAGGGAAATGAAAAGTCCTTGTCCTCCAGCAGTGACGAGGGGCGAACCAGGAAAAAACAGAAGCAAGTTAAAAAGTATTCCAGAAAAAGAGATCACCATGGAAGAATGAAAAGGCACATTGGGAAAGGATCATCTCACAACCGGAGGCATATAGACCGGATGCTGGTGGATCCTTTTGCCTTCCATGATGAGCCAGGTATCTTTGCAACACCTAATGAGGATACTGCGTTCAGTCGTGGGAGGAACTGGAGGCAATCGCCATTGTCTTCCAAGATACTGTCCGGAAACCTCCCCAAGAGGTTTGATAGCACCAAGATGGAGAAGTACGATGGCAGTACTGATCCAGACAATCATCTGGAGCAATTCAAGAACTTCATGATGAACTTTGATGATGATGATAAACTACTCTGCAGGGCATTCTCCCAGTCCTTTACGGGGAGTGCTCTGAAGTGGTACAACAGCCTTCCTCAGGGTTGTATCAGAGACTTTGATACCTTTTGGGTGGCCTTTCGAAGGCAATTTGTGGGGAGTAGGGAGCTCAAGGGTAATGGAGATACCATAATCCATTGTGCCCAAGAGCCAAATGAATCGTTGAAAGAATACATAAGTCGTTTTGTGAACACAAAGAATGGGCTGGCTGATTGCTTTGAACAAGTGGCAATAGCATCCCTGAGACAAGGTTTGAACCCGGACAACCTGGCCGATTCAGTAACAAGGAAGAAAGCCATGACCTGGGGTGGATTGCTAAATCAAGTTGGCAAGCAAATAAATGTTGATGAAACAAAAAAGACCAGGGTGCACAGGCAGGTGAGATCCACCCCGGTGACACCAATTCCCAATCAAAACCAGTCCAGAAACAAAGCTAGAGAAACCGGACAGGGGCATGGAAGAGGAAAAGCTCAGTCTCAACCAGCTGCCCCCGCACAAAGCCAACAGTCTAGAAACAAAAGAGGGCCATGGGTCCAACCGGATGGTTTGCAGAACTTAAAGAAAGTGTGACAACCATTTTTGATAAAACTAAAGATGAAGTACACTACCGGAGACCAGCAACCTTGCAGTCTCCCAGAGAACATCGAAACAGTTCTTTTTGTCAATATCACAATGATATTGGCCATACTACTGATGATTGCATAGCCTTGAAACAAGAGGTTCAGAACCTGATTGAAAGAGGGAAATTGGGTGCATACGTTAAAAGAAGAGGAGGCAACAGGCCTGACAACACTCACCGGGCTGCTCCTGTTAATGCTGCCCCAGAAGGGGCTATGGTGATCATTGAAAGGTTTGATGTGGAATCTGAATATTTGGATCCTGATCCAACAAGGAACAGAGTGGGTGCAATAGAGGAGCGTTCCAGGACGGTCTCCGGGCTCATTAGATTCTTTGAGTCCTTGACAATTTTCGGAGGGGACACTGTAACGGCTCCTACCACTTCATCAAGAAAAAGGCATGTTCATAATTTGGCTACCCAACTAGAAGGGGGCATGACCTCTTATCAATCGTCAAGTTTATTCCCATTCATTGTCTTTGATGGGGATGATTTGAGAGACATTGCAGGCCCTCATGAAGATGCTGTTGTCATAGGAGCATCGATAGGGGGCAATGAGATAAGGCGAATCCTGGTAGATACTGGGAGCTCTGCCAATATCCTTTTCCTAGATACTTACAAGAAAATGAAAAATCCAGCTGTGATTCAAAAGTCAGACAGATCGATCGTAGGCTTCACAGGCAGCTCAGCTGATGTAATCGGTGAGTTCGAAGAAGAAGTATTGTTGGGCAGAGGCCCTTTCAAGAAAACGGTCAGAATACTTTTCATTGTGGTGGACTGTCCCACTTGTTACAATGCTATTCTAGGGAGATCTTGGCTCTCTAGGATGCATGCAGTGGCCTCAACAGTCCATCAGTGTCTAAAATACGCTGTTTAGGGGCAGGTTGGGGTTGTCCGGAGCAGTCAAAAAGTTGCAAGAGAATGTTATGCCACTGCCTTGGCTCCACGAACGCTGGGGGCAGTCCGTATAAATGACCAATAGCAGTTTGAGGGCCTTTCTGGGGGTGAGGGTGAAATTGATGACCCCAGAGAGACCCCCGGAGTGTTGATCCCAGTTGAGGAGGTTGAGACACACTGCTTGGAAGAAGGGAAATTTGTCAAGATAGGGTCCAAAATGCCACAAGTGTTGAAAGAAGAGATGTTAAAATTCTTAAAAGACCATCAGCATGTCTTTGCTTGGTGCAATGCTGATGTTACTGGAGTTCCATCAGAAGTGATTTCCCATCACTTATCTGTCCGGAGAGACGTAGCACCAGTGGTGCAAAAGAGGAGAGCTTTCTCAAAAGAAAAGGCTGATGTCATTGTACAAGAGGTTGACAGACTCACAAAGATGGGGCACATTAAAGAATCTCAGTATCCTTTGTGGACTGCCAATCCAGTCTTGGTAAAAAAGAAAAACGGTAAATGGCGAATGTGCATTGACTTCACAGATCTCAATCGAGCTTGCCCAAAAGACTTGTATCCGGTTCCCCGGATAGATCAGCTGGTAGATTCTACTTCTGGGAAGAAGCTACTCTCCTTCATGGATGCTTTCTCCGGGTACAATCAGATCCAGGTGGATCCAAGAGATCAAGAGCATACCACTTTTGTTACTGATAGAGGTTTACACTGCTACAAGGTGATGCCTTTTGGTTTGAAAAATGCTGGGGCTACTTATCAAAGGTTAGTCAATAAGGCATTTGCTGATCAAATTGGAAGAAATATGGAGGTTTACATTGACGATATGATGGTGAAAAGTGTGGATGAGCAGCTGCACTTGTCCGACCTCCAGGAGACTTTTGCCAACCTGGCCAAGGTAAATTTAAAGTTAAATCCTGAAAAATGTGTGTTCGGAGTGCAGTCCGGGAAGTTCTTAGGGTATATTATAAGTGAGCATGGAATACAGCCCGACCCGGACCAACTCAATGCTTTATTTCAAATGGAGCCTCCTCGAAACATTAAAGAAGTACAGCGGTTAACGGGGAGGTTAGCAGCCTTGAACAGATTCATCTCAAGGTCTTCGGACAGGTGTGCTCCTTTCTTTCAAACTTTGAAGGGTGCAAAGGGGTTTGAGTGGACGCCACAGTGTGATGAGGCATTCAATGAGATTAAGAAGCATCTGTCCTCTCCCAAGACTTTGTTTAAACCAATCGAGGGGGAGACTCTCTTTGTGTATTTGGCTGTTTCAAGCTGTGCCATCAGTGCTGTGCTAGTAAGGGAGGTTGATGGGTATCCTCACCCAGTATACTACATCAGCAAAAGCCTGATTGATGCTGAACGGCGTTACTTGAAACTTGAAAAACTAGCATTGGCCTTGGTAATAGCTGCGAGAAAGATGAGGCCGTATTTTCAGGCTCATCCTATCATCGTCCGGACATCTTTTCCTTTAAAGAATGTCCTTCAAAAAGCAGACATTTCAAGCAGAATGACAAAGTGGTCAGTAGAGTTGGGGGACTTCGACATAGACTTTGCTCCTCAAACAGCAGTAAAAGCTCAAGCTGTGGCTGATTTTCTGGTCGAATTCCATTCTGATAGGGACTCAGAACAACCTGCTGATTCAAAAGACAAAAAAGTGTGGATTGTCCGAACAGATGGAGGATCCAGTGCCATAGGATCTGGGGCAGGAATATGTCTTACTTCCCCCTATGGGGACAACATGTTCCAAGCTATTTGTTTTGCTTTCAGGGCGTCCAATAACGAGTCCGAATACGAAGCAGCTATAGCTGGGTTGAAATTGGCTTATATCTGTGGAGCAAAAAGGGTCAAGCTGCTAAGCGACTCCCAATTGCTTGTCCACCATGCCTTGGGCTTATCAGAAGCTAGAAAGGAACAATTGATTAAATATTTACTTCTCTTGAAAAATGAAGCAATGAAGTTTAAAGCTGTTGTCTATGAGCATATTCCCCGGGCAGAGAATGAGCTAGCAGACTCGTTGGCAACAATAGCATACACGGAGTCCTATCCATGGATCCATGTGCTTGAAAGTCCTTCTATTCAACTTGATGAAGGGGAAAAAGAAGAAGTCTTTGAAATACAAGTAAATAAGCCTCAGGATTGGAGGTCTCCTCTTATACAATATCTGTCCGATGGCATCGTACCTTTGGATAAATCACAAGCCAGAACTTTAAAACACAAGGCTCGTGGTTTCATCATGATTAGAGAGGTCTTGTACAAGTAATCCTATAGCAAACCTCTCCTACGTTGTTTAGGAGATCATGAGTCACAGATGGTTCTCTCCGAATTGCATGATGGTGAGGGATCAGCCCATTGTGGATTTAGAGCATTAACAAGAAGAGTGCTTCTCTCCGGATATTATTGGCCATCAATAATGAAAGATGCTAAGGAGCTGGTAAGAAGGTGTGACCCATGCCAGAGGTACAGCAATGAAATTCATGTACCAGCCATTCCTTTGGAATCAATTTCTGAGCCTATCCCTTTTGCTCGATGGGGATTGGACTTAGTTGGGCCTCTCCCTATGGCGTCCGGAGGGCGTAAAACCATAATTGTAGCCATTGACTACTTTTCGAAGTGGATAGAAGCAGCCCCCTTAGCAGGAACAACATCAAAGGCTGTTATAAAATTCATTCTATCCAACATATGTTGCAGATTTGGTGTCCCCCAGAGAATAACAACAGACAATGGGCCACAGTTTGACAACAGAGAAATGGAAAGCTTCTGTGCCTCAAGGGGTATTCAACACTGCTTTTCTTCACTTTTCCACCCACAGGCCAATGGGCAAGTTGAGGTGGCTAATAGAACAATACTGTCTGGTTTAAAGAAGAATTTGGAAGGGGCTGCTGGGAAGTGGCCTAGTTATTTACAAGAAGTCTTGTGGGCCTACCGGACAACGCCTGGGGCTGCCACACAAGAATCACCTTTTGCCTTGGTCTATGGGATGGATGCAGTAGCTCCCATAGAAAAGACACTCCCCTCTTTTCGTGTTCATAACTTCTCCGGACGGGCTAATGAAATAGCAATCAGAAATCAGCTTGATTTGATTGAAGAAAGGCGAGTAAAAGCTCATCTTAGAATGGTACACTATCAGGGCTTGATGAAAAGCAGGTTTGCTTCTAAGGTTAAAAGAAGGGACTTTCAACCAGGAGATAAAGTGTTGAGGAAAGTTTTCTTGCATACCAAGGAAAAGCTCTTCGGAAAGCTGGCCCCAACTTGGGAGGGTCCGTATACGGTGGTTGAAAGAATCAAGCCTGGCACATACTGGCTGGAAGACAAAAATGGCAGGGTTTTAACTCACCCTTGGAATATTGAACACCTTCGAATGTACTTAGAATAAAGTTTATGTAAATATTTACTTGTTTGAACATCCATGTAAATATTTGGGGGCATACCACTTCCTCTCTTCGGCGCCACGGAGAGCTTTCAATAGAACTTGGAGCCTTGTTAAACAATTTTCTAAGTTTTTACAAAATTCTGTTGATTGCCATACTACCCGGACTGAAAGATCTAAGGGCTACTTAAATTCTAGCCAGAGAAACTAAAAACTCTCACAACACGATAACTCGAAATTACTTAAACTCCAAGATATTTAAACAGACTATGGAATAAGAGAAAGGTTGTGCAAGATAAAACGTTCATTCAATAAACTTAAAGTTGCCTTGGCCTTCCAAGGACTTTTTAAACAAGTTTGAGCACAATACAAAAATCTGTCCGGTTAAAACGGACAGCATCACAAAAAAGGTGCCTTGGCCTTCCAAGGACTTTGGTTCGAACAAAAAGTAAACTAAACAAATTACCAACTAAGGTGGAGCCTTTGAAGATGGCTCACCCTCATCTGTTCCCTTGGTCTTGATATCACTTTTTTCCTCAATGACCTTCTTGCCTTTGGGGTCAGCCTCTTCTTCACCCGGACTCTCTCCGGTTTCCTCCTCGTCACCAGATGAGGATATATCAGTGTACCCTTCATCAACCATGGTCCAATATGGGAGATCATCGTCATCCACGTAACGCCATAAGTCCCCAAGTCTCCTCTTCGGGAACTTCTCGTGAAATAGGAGGACCATGTCGGACTTCACCTTTTCAATCAATAATTCCTCACTCCGTATCATCTCCCTGGCATAAGCGTTGATTTTGGCCTTGATCATGGCCTCTTGATCCTTCACCAGAGCAGCTTTCTCGTCAACAGCCTGAGTCACTGCATTCTCTAAAGCAAGTTTGTCAGTAGTCAGATTGGTGACAAGCTTCTCTTTTGCTGCAGTCTCATCTTTTGAGGTTTTCAAGTCCTTCTCCAACTCGGACAGCTTAGCCCGGAGATCTTCTAGGGTTTTCTCTAAAGAGGCAACTTTTGTGTTGCTTTCATTTTGACTCTTCTTCAGCTGTTCGTTCGACTCCTTGAGCAAGTCGACCTTAGTAGTGGCAGTCCTGAGGTCTTCGGACAGTGACTCCTTCTCAGACTTAAGTTCTTTGATGGACTCTGCCTGACTCCGGACCTGCTTTTCCAAGGTAAGTACTGGTTGCACGTTGCTAAGGAGGGAATGAGCTATAACGTCCCTTTCGCTGGAAACCAAGAAAGTCCTGCCATTAAAGTTTACTGTGTTGGAGCTGCTTGGGGGAACATATGGCCCAGCAAACTCATCTCTTGACAGACCAAGAAAGTAATCACCTAGAGGACCCAGGCCGGTGACATCCACTTCGTCCATATTAATCTCTCCCCTTTCAATCTCATCAGTATGGAGTTCCCTTGGAATCCCTTCGTTAAGATTCTCTGGGATCTCTTCAGCCAACGTTGGATCAATTGGGAAAGTGGGCTCCGGATCCCGGAGAGCAAACTCTTCTTCTTGAGAAGTCTTCGTCTTTTTTACCTCTCTGTCAGCACTATCGCTTATTTGCTTGCGAGTTCGTTTGGAGGCCCTTGAAGGTTTTGAGGGAGTCTCTCCGTGTTTCTTACTTTCCACTTCTACCACCCGAAGAGGGTTTGCATCAACTTGAGCCGGGACTGGCACCTCTGTGTCAGTTGGAGCCTTTTTCTCCGTATCCGCTGCTGTTTTCCTCACTTTCTTCTTCTGGCCCTTCATTTTACTTGGGGCTTTGGCCCGGGCAGGAAGGAAAAGGGTCCCATCTAGCTGATGAGACCTTCTCAGCACTATGTCATCATCAGGAGGGGTGGAGAACTCCTCCCATGTTAAATCCCTTCGACCTGTGGTGTTCCACAGGTGAGATCTCGCCAAGTTCCCCGAAGTGAAAGCTTTGTGAAACCGGTTCTCCCAGTTCTCTGCGGCCCATGCATTTATCTTGCCACAGGTGACCTGTCCGGCTTTCAGATAGTCTCCGAACTCTTTTGGCAGTTCTAACAAAACAAAAGAATAACTAGTTAGTGAAAGCTTAAAGAAGGGAAGATTCGAACAGAAATTTAAGGAAAGAACTTACGATCGCTTCTCCATCTACTTCGAAGAAGGCTAGGATTCTCCCCAACCTTAATCTTCTTACCATTCTCCCATGAGCCACTTATAAACAAGAACTGGCTCCTCCATTTATTCTCCGATTCCAGGAGATCATCGACGGCTTTCAGATTGTTCCCCATATTAAAGTGATAAAAAGGGAATTGGTGGTGTTTGCACAGACTAGCAACAGCGGCGAACTCTTCCATTGGAAGAGGAATTCCGGACAACCTAGATGCCATAATGCATGACATCAAGGTGTACCATCCGTTGGGGCTCAGCTGTGATGGACATAGCTTGACTAAATGGAAATAGCGCACTATCTCTGGATCCAATGGGAACCTGAGTCCCAAATTGAGTAGCTCCGTAAAGAAGACTATCTCATTTCTCTTGCAATCCATCGGGGTCTCCGGATCGATGGGAATTCGGATCTTTACGTTTTCAGGGATCCCCCACTTAGTGTGAAGCCGTCCCAAGTCTCTAGTATGAATAAACGTGTATTTGGTTTTTAACAAAGACAAAAGATACTTAAATTCTACCTTGTGAAAGCAGGGCCCAACTCTCCCTTCAAGGCTCTCCGGCAGATCCGGACGCCTCAGATACAAGTCCTCTTTGCCTTTCTTGGCAACAACTATAGCAGTTTCAGCTTGTCCGGAAGACTCGGACTCAAACCTGACCTCCTCAGTGGAGTCTTCCATCCTCTCCTCCATTACTGTTGGGGGAGCTTCTGCAGAAACAGCCCGGGGAGGGATGAAGCTTGGCACAGCTGATCCTCCGGACTGTTGGCTAGATGTATGTTTTTGAGTTTTCGCCTCAGTTTGAGTTTCTGAGGTCGAGGTGTCCTTGGGAGGTAGTGGACTGCTAGCCTCCGGACCAACCGGCCTTTCTCGGAGAGTCCTAACAGCTGCCCCGGACCCTGACTCGCTGGTATTTTTTGAAGAGAGTCCCTTAACCAATCTGCTTGGTCTTTTTATAATCAGTTTGTCTGGAGAATGGTCGGAGTCGGACCCCATAGCAATAAAAGTGGATTTCTTCCTGACACTTGTAACAGTGACCCCCGGTTCAACGATAGGGATCGACTCTTGAACTGAAGAGTCAGATACGATGGGAGAAAGTGTTGATCGAAAGAGTTTTCTAGGTTTAGTACCTTTCGAAGAAGACGAACCTCTATCAGACTCTTCGATTGAAGGGGCTGATTTCTCAACTGGCGATGCTGGAAGCCCTGCTGTAAGTCTTTTCTCTTTTTCAACCCTTTGAGCTTTCTCTAGTTCTGAAAGATTGAGCCAGCCACCTTTGATTAGAGCTGTTCTTGCTGTGAACATAAAACAACTAAGGAAAGTTTGAAGTTTTAGAGAGATGAAGTTTTGAGTGAAATGGCAAAGTAAAAGTGAAAATGAGACTGTGAAAGACAAATGGAATTTATAGTAAATGTAAAAAAGGGTTTGATTCCTAGGAGAATCCGAAAAGTTGGGCAATGATTAAAAACGGCGCTGACGTCATCAATAGCATTTAAAGAAGTAACTTTTTCGAGAAAGTGGTGCAACTTTCAAGGTGAAAAAACGGCTAAAAGTAACCAACCAGAGAGTGACACGTGTCCCACTACCTCTGACAAAGAACCGTTTGGAATTCGTAACGGTTGGACTGTCCGGGCCTATCTCAATTCTCTTCGAATTGGAAAACCACTTCTTCAATCGGACTGTTTTTCAGTTCTTTAACAAGGACACTTGTTCAAATACCTAAAAAAGGGGCTCCTGATGAGTCCCTATTCGAAGAGCTCCCCGGAAGGGTAGTCCAAAGTAAATCACCCCGTAAATTCGGACAGACTCCATGACTTCAATTCGAACAGCACTGGTTGAACCGGACAGATGATCTTGAACACTGCAAACATAAGGCAGTTCGAACTATGACTAAAGTACTAAAAAACCTAATCACTGTCTGACTAAGCTACCTGCACATCTGCTTAAAACTCTTGGGTCTTTAAACATGACCCGGGTCCATTAAACTTGACCCGAAAGCCCATAAGGGCCCAAATATCATACTATAAATACCCAACCACCAGCATTAACTACGGGTAAGAAAAATTAACTGCTGCCAGGCTGCTTAATTCTCTCTCCACCCTTGAAACACTTTGAAACACCCTTAAACACCACCACACCACCGTGAAACACCCTTACACCGCCCTAAAACTCCACTTGAAATTACCAGCCTACCCTCAGGCTACTTTTATTCACACCAGATTTAGTTGAAAGGGAATCGAATTTTATCTCACTAGATTAGTCAACACGATTTAAATTCGGTTTAAGTTAATTAATTAGGAATCGAACTGAGATTCTAATTCGATTATATTTAGTATTTTTTATGTTTTTGTTTATTCTTCATTAACCAACCATCAAAATTAGGGCTTATTGACCTTCTTGCTAGATTCTCAAAATAGGGTCATGTTTGGATCCAGGAAAAATGGGAGGTATTACAAATCTTTAAACAAACTATTTCGTTTTTTTTATTCTATAAGTTGTGTATTAGTAAATTTTCATTTTTTTTATTTAAAGATGTAGTTGATTTTGTAAAAAAATTCAGTGCACTTTATTTTAATATATGTAATACTATATCTTGTTAATAATTTCTATACTTTGATTATAATTGACTTTGTGTTTGTTCTTGGTGGTCTTAGTTTTGGTTTTTGTTGAAGAGTTCACTTTGTATTTGTTCTTGGTGTTCTGTTGTGATGCATTTATAATAGATTAGACAACACCATTTAACTTGATTGATATGAATGGAATCCCTAACAAGACCACTGATCGTGAAGCGGCTCGTGAAGCCGTTATGCGATATCCTATTGCTTACCATACCAAGGTGAAACGCGCGATAAATCAGCTGATAATGCCAATGTAGTTGCTAAGGGTGATAAATCTGAAAAATGTAAGTCAAGACTTGATTTCAATTTCGTTTCCGGATGTTTCTCCAACTCATGCTGCTGAATTTCCTGAACACAAAGGTTGAAGAAATAAAGATTAGAAGGGTGTTAAGATACATATATTAGTATGTGCCCATGACGTAAAACTAACAATTTGTGTTTTGCTTTATATTTTAATGTATGTTTGATATGTTCTTGTTTTTATGTTCTTGGTTTGTAAGGTCAACTGTGAACTTCATGTTGGCATAAATAGTTACTTTAAAATTGTGTAGCTTTCAGTGTGAATTTTCATTTTTTCTAAGCTGCTCCCTTGACTATTGTTGGAGATCACACCTCAAACATAAATATAAACAAATGTTTTATATCACATGTACAAATTTTGAGTGTATCATTGTAAAACCAAATCCAATGAATCCAAACTAAACAATTCAGATTGCATAATTAAAGAGAAAAGTAACAAAAAAATTGTATAAACGTGTATCCTTAATAGTGAGTGATTTGAAACAAAAGTCTTTAATGAGATTAGTTTTTTAATACTGATAATTAGAAGTATTAAAGAAGTAAAACTTCTAATTAACAGTATTAAAAAAAATTAAAATTGGTAAATAGCAGTATTAAAAAAATTAAAACTAGTAAATAGCAGTATTAGAGGATGATGAAATGAAAGATATAGAGAGAACATTGGGGTTTCAGATAATCCAAATTCGATCAAAGAGGTGGGGGGCATGATTCACGGCGTAGTTCCAAATTGGGGGCATGATTCAGAGTATAGTTCCAAATTCGGGTCATTATTTTGATAATTGAATCCATAATAGGCTCTCTCACTCCAATTCACTCATGCATCTAGCTTGAAGTTTGTCCGAACTAACATTTCTTAGAATTCTAATAGTCTTTCTTTGGATCGTGGGACACGTGTCACAATCTAATTCGACCTAGCAGCCGTTTTTTACCTAGATTGGCGCTCCCACTAAACTTAAAAAGTAACCTATGCATTTAATTTTCCCACGTCAGCGCTGTCTTTAATCATTACAACCTCTTCGCCTCCTCCTAGGTATCAACTACCTTTTTTTACTAATATATAAACCATTTTTTCACTGTTTCATTATCTTTATCACTCAAAACACCTTATACACAGCTTTCCACCCTTTCTTTCAAACTTGTTCTTGGATAGTTTTATGTTCACGGCTAGAAACGCTCTGGTAAAAGGCGGCTGGTTGAACCTGTCTGAGTTACAGAAAGCAAGGAAAGTTGAAAGAAGGAAGCGTATCGCTGTTGGTCTCCCGGTCTCCCCAAGCAAAAAGTTTGGTGAACCATCCCAAGAAACTGAACAAGGGTCATCCTCCACCAGAAACCCAAATCCTAAACAGTTGTTCAAACCAAGCCTCTCACCAATTCCATCAAGTTCTTCTGTTCAGGAGTCCCAACCCTCCACCGCTCAGGAAAAAGCAGTATCGAGTGTTAGAAGGCCCTTCCCTTTCATAGCCATGGGCTCAGATATCGAAAAGTCTATAGAAAAATCAACTTCACGTCGGACAACTCGTTTGGTGAAGGCCCAAGCAACTGCCTCACTGTCAAAACCCTCCAAAACGGAGGACTCTAAAGAAACATCCAAGGATAAACCCTCCTGATCGGAGGTATCCATAAGATCCCCCACAAGATAAGCCCTCTGGATCGGAGGCATCCAAAGTAGCCCCTCAAGCGAAGTCCTCCGGAGCTCAACCTCAACTGGATATCAGGCTTTTGGAAACAACTGGTGCTCATTCATCCGGACAGACCGTAGAACCAAAAGCTAACACCCTTCCATCAACAATAACGGATAAACTTTCCAGAGTGATGAAAGAAGTGATGGAAGATAGCACTGAAGAGGCCCCCTTCGAAACCGAGCCTCAAGTCAAACTGGGGATGCCACCTCTGATAAGAATGTTAAATGCAAGGTTAAAGTTGGTGTGGCTCATCCGGATCTGCCAGAGTGTTTGGAGGGCAAGGTATGGCCTTGCTTTAAAAAAAGTTAATGTTAAATACTTGCTGGCCATGCAGAACATTAATTACGTCTATACCCACACTACTGAATTAGGCCGGATCCGAACAAAGTGAGGGATTCCTGAATAAGTAAAGGTGAGGATACCAGTCACACCGAAGAATCCGATGAACTGTAAGCTCAACGAGGTGGTCATTTTTACAGAGCCGCTGAAGTGGGGGCTTCGGTTCCCATTAGACCCAAAAATTGTCAGGTACTTCCACTTGATAAAACTTTATCCTAGCCAACTGAGTCTGAACGCCTGGTACTCTCTCCTCGCCTGCATAATGGCATCGAGGTTATCTAAAATCCCTCTTCCCATGGAACAATGTGTCGTTGTGGCAAGCCTATGCAAGAATCACCACATCACATTCTACCACCACAACATAGGAAATAACTTCAAAGTTGTAGATGGCTTGCTGGAGTCGGAGAAGAATTAGAGAACCCAATTCTTATTCATCAGTGGGTCATGGGAAAATGGGAGGAAGATCAAAGCCAAGACCAACCCTAGTATGCTTACTAGTAGATGGAAGAGTACAAGTAAGCTCTTTAATTTTATTTTTCATGTTCTTATTTTCACTTCACAAATATTCCACTCCTGAATTATTCATTACTTCTTTTTTAGTATTACCGATATCTGGAGGAGGGGCAGACTACATCTGCCAAACTGAATGCATGGGCCACAGAACATTGGGGGAACACTTTCCACAACTACTTTACCTCCGAAAATATGGTGAAATCTCATCTGTGGAATACCACAATTCGAAAAGATCTTACATGGGAAGAATTGACCACACCCCATCCTCCAGGTGTCATCCTCAAACGCACAGAAGAAAAATATGGTAAACTGATCTTGCCCTCTAGAGCCAAGGCTCCCAGCAAGATGGAGGGGAAGAAGAAGAAAAGTGTAACAACAGCAGTTCGGTCTGCCACAGAGGAGACCGGTTCGGGGAACCAAGGCGGGATCAATGCTTCCTTGCTCAAGGTAGTTGAAATGAGACTCTTAAGGAGGCAGGAGGACCACCAAATCCACCAAGGTCTCCGAAGAAGGACCGAAAAAGTGGAGCAAGCAGTGACGAAAGGGCTGCCAAGAAGAAAAATGTCACCTTAGGAGAAGAGATAACTCTTCGCCCTTCAGAGCTTCTTTCTCCACCAGCTCCTACCAACCCCACCTTGGCAGAGAAAATTCCAACAGATCTGCAACTCAGAGAGGGTACCGGAGGAGGAATTGATTGTATGGACATCAGAGCCCTTCAGGACATCGGTGTTTACTTCACCGACTCAGAGAAGGATGACTTTGCTGGTCCTTTCCGTCCTTCAGGCTCTTCCAACATGGTGACCTACAACGGTAAGTCTTTTTCTATTTCCGAAAATCAAGATACGGTAGCCCATTCCCTTTTAAGTCATATCCAACTAGTCTCGATCTGGAGAGGCAAGTAAAAAACCAGTCCACCCTTATCAACACCCTCAATACTGACAAGGAGTATATGTCAACCAATCTCCTCAATACTAATCAGAGCATTAAAGAATTAAAGAAAGAGCTTGATGAATTGAATAAGGACAAGGAAGTTTTGTCGACCAAGCTGGCCACTTCGGAGAATGCTAATACTGAGCTCCAAACTAAGTGCTCTGGTTTGGAGAAAGATCTTTCAACCTTAAGGGAGGACATGAAGACCAAAGATGGTTCCATCCAGACCTTGTCTAGTGAGAAGACTTCCCTAGAAGATGTTGTGTCTAAGGTAACCAAGGAGAAAGAAGACTTGGAGAAGGAGCACGAACAAAACATTCAGGCCAGCATTGATAAATACACCAATGAGGTGATAGATTCCTTGGAAACAAGGTATGCTGAAGTGAAGTCTGACATGGTCCTGCTTTTCCATGAAACGTTTCCCAAGAGGACGATTGGTCCCTTGTGGAAATATGTGGAGTACAAAGACATCTCGTTCCATACCATGGCAGATGGTGATAAGAAAAACTACTCTAGTGGAATCGACTCTATCACCGATGAAGAGGAAGGAACTGGTCAGAGTTCAAGCATTGAACTCAGAAGCCCCCAAAAAGGAGGTGATGCAGGAACATCCGAAGGGAATAAGCCCTGAGGTGTTTAACTATATTTTGTGTGTTCTTAATTTTGTGAATTACTAAAGTCCTTGGATGGCCAAGAAAGTTTTGTAATTGTATCCGGTCTGAATCCGGATAAGTCTTTCACAACACTTAAAGTCCTTTGATGGACAAGGCATTTTTTGCATTTTCGTAACGTTATCCGGTTCATACCCGGACATGCTTATCTATCAAATTTTGCTTTGTTCCATGCTTGCTTTCAATTTTAAGGGCTAATTTTTAAAGAGCCCTAATTTTCTTCAAAAATATTTAAGGTGAGAGTGTTTAATATCTCCGATGACATGTATTTAATGGTCATCACTCAACCAGGTTAATCCGGTCTGTCAAAGATCCTCAGTATCAAATTGAATACTTGAAAAGGATTGTAATAAAACCACATCAAATGTTTCAAGAAGGCATCATATTTTCTTTAAAAAAAATAGACACCTCATTAAAACCTCCCCGCGCCACCAGGGTAGGAAATAACATGCCCCCTAATATTTACATTGACTTTTATCAAGTAAACATTTACACAAATTTTATTCCAGATATAACTTAAGATGTTCAATATTCCATGGGTGCTTCAAAATTCTTCCATCTTTGTCTTGAAGCCTATATCCCAGGCTTAAGATTTTTGGAGACCTCATAAGGGCCTTCCCAATTTGGAGCCAACTTACCGAACTTACTTTCCTTAGTATACAATAAAACTTTTCTTAAAAAAAATTCTCCTAGTTGAAAATTCCTTCTCTTCATCTTGAAAGCAAATCTGCTCCTCATCAATCCTTGATAGTGGGTTGTTCTAAGATGAACTTTAACTCTTCTTTCTTCAATTAAGTCCAATTGACTCCTAATTGCCAACTCATTATCTTGTTTAGAATAGTTATAGACCATGTATGATGGTAGGGTTGCTTCTATATCAGTAATTGCATCCATCCCATATACCAAGGCCAAAGGATATTCTTGAGTAGCAGCCCTAAGAGTAGTCCGGTACGCCCACAATACTTCTTGCAAATAGCTTGGCCACTTCCTTACAGTCCCTTCTAAATTATTTTTTAAACCAAACATAATGGTCTCGTTTGCCACTTCAACTTGGCCATTTTATTGTGGGTGTAAAGGAGAAGAGAAGTAATGCTGAATGCCCCTGGAGGCATAGAAACTCTCCATATCCTTGTTATCAAATTGTGGCCCGTTATCTGTGGTTATCCTTTGTGGAACCCCAAATCTGAAAAAATGTTAGACTAGATAAATTTTATAACAGCTTTTGAAGTAGTTCCTGCCAGGGGAGCTGCTTCTATCCATTTTGAGAAATAATCAATGGCTACAATAATAGTCCTGCACCCTTCGGACACCATTGGTAGAGGCCCTACGAAATCCAGTCCCCAACGAGCAAAAGGCACTGGCTCAGAAATAGACTCCATAGGAACTGCTGGGATGTGAATTTCGTTACCATACCTTTGGCATGGGTCACACTTTTTAACCAATTCCTTATCATCTGCCATTATGGATGGCCAATAGTATCTGGCAAATAAAACCCTCTGGGTTAGAGCCCTATAGCCACAGTGTGTCGATCCCTCTCCATCATGTAGTTCCGATAAAACAATTTGGGACTCTTCAGCCCCCAAACAACGCAGAAGAGGTCTGCTTAACGACTTTTTATAAAGAATCTCTATTATGATCAAGAAATCACGAGCCTTGTGTTTCATTTTCCTTGCCATAGCTTTGTCCGGAGGAAAAATTCCATTAGAGATGTATTGAAGAAGGGAAAATCTCCAATCTTTGGATTAAACTACTTATACACTCAAGCTCTCCTTCTCTTCCTCATTCTGATTTGATTGTATGGATGGGAATTCTTGTACATGAATCCATGGGTAGGACTCGGAGTGTGTTATGGTTGCTAAGGAATCTGCCAGCATGTTTTCGGATCTAGGAATATGCTCCTAGAAAACATTTTTTAAGTTGGCTGCCACTTCTTTATGAACGAATAAGTATTTTATCAACTACTCCTTCTTGGCTTCAGACTGACCTTGAGCATGGTGGATAAGAAGCTGAGAATCACTCATCAATCTAACTTTTTTAGCCCCACATAGAAAAGCTAACTTAAGACCAGCTGTAGCTGCTTCATATTCAGACTCATTGTTAGAGGCCCTGAATGCAAAGCATATAGCCTGTTATAATTTATCACCATATGGAGAGGTTAAGAAAATCCCAGCCCCACAACCTATTGTGTTTGATCCACCATATGTCCGGACAACCCACTTTTTTTAGTTTTTTCTTCTAAAGCTTGTTTAGAACTTCTGTTCAAATGAAACTCTACCAAGAAATCAGCAACAGATTGAGCTTTGATAGCAGTTCGTGGGGAGAAATCAATGTCATAATCACCTAACTCCACTGACCACTTGGTCATCCTACTCGATATGTCTGCCTTCTGAAGAACATTCTTTAGAGGAAAAGACGTTCAGACAATGATGAAATGAGACTGAAAATACGGCCTCATTTTTCTGGCAGCAATCACCAAGTCTAGTGCCAGTTTTTCAAGTTTTAGATATATCTTCTGAGCATCTATCAGACTCTTGCTGATGTAATACACTGGCTGAGGATAATTGTCCATTTCTCTTACCAACACTGCACTTATAGCACATTCTGGCACAGGCAAGTATACATAAAGTGTTTCCCCTTCAACAGGCTTAAAAAGGGTTTTTGGTGAAGACACGTGTTTCTTTATTTCATCAAAAGCTTGACTATATTGTGGAGACCAATTGAAGTCTTTAGCACCTTTCAAGGTCTGAAAGAATGGAGTACATTTGTCTGAAAACCTCGAAACAAAATAATTTAAAGCAGTCAATCTTCCTGTCAGCCTCTGCACTTCCTTAATATTTCGAAGGGGGTCCATTTTCAACAGAGCATCAAGCTTGTCCGGATCATATTGTATCCCTTTTTCACTTATTACATAACCCAAAAAATTTCCGGACTGCACCTCAAACACACATTTTTCTGGCTCTAACTTTAAATTAACCTTTGCAAGTTGGCAAAAGTTTCTTGAAGATCAGTTAGGTGAAATTCTTCTTCTAAGCTTTTAACCATCATATCATCGATATATACTTCCATATTTATTCCAATCTGATCAGCAAATGCTTTGTTCACCAACCTCTGATAAGTAACCCCAGTATTTTTCAACCCAAAAGACATCACCTTGTAACAATGGAGACCCTTATCTGTAACATAGGTAGTGTGATCTTGGTCCTTCGGATCCACCTGTATCTGGTTATACCCAGAGAAGACATCCATGAAAGACAATAACTTGTTTCCAGATATGGAGTCCACCAACTGATCTATTTGAGGGACCGGATAGACTCCTTTATGTGCCCCATCTTGGTAAGCCGATCGACTTCTTGGACTATTACATCAGCTTTATCCTTAGAGAAAGCTCTCCTTTTTTGCACAACATGTGAAACATTGCTCCGGATGGACAGTTTGTGTGATATAACACTTGCAGGCACTACAGTCACATCAACATTACACCAAGCAAAAACATGTTGGTGATCTCCCAGAAAGGACAACAAATTTATCTTCAACTCTGGTGCCATATTGGAGCTAATTTTAACACTCTTTCCTTCAGCCAGAGAGTGGGTTTCAACTTCTTCAATTGGTATCAAAACACCAAGGGTCTCTCTGGGTCATCAATTTCACCCTCATCCTAGAAGGCCCTAATAACTGCTAATCTTCATAAGCCCGGACTTCCCCCAAAGTTTTCGGAGCAAGTTTAGTTGCATAACATTCCCTTTCTATCTTTTGGCTACTCCGGACAACCCCACTTGTCCTTGAACCACATAATTCAAATATTGATGGACTGTTGAGGCCACAACATGCATCCTAGAGAGCCAGGATCTCCCAAAGATTGCATTGTAGCATATGTGGCAGTCTACCACAACGAATAGCACCCTGACCATCTTCTTGAAAGGGCCTTTGCCCAACAGTACCTCCTCCTCAAACTCTCCGATTACATCCGCATAGCTCCCTGTGAAGCCCACAATAGATCTGTTCGAACGTTGAATTACTGCCGGATTTTTCATTTGCTTGTAAGAAATTATAAAGAGAATGTTGACTGAGCTGTCAGTGTCAATCAGAATTCGTCTGATGTCGTTACCCCCAATAGATGCTCCTATTACCACATCATCCTCACGAGGCCCAACAATATCCCTTAGATCATCCTCATCAAAGACTATAAATGGAAAATGAATTTGGGACTGGTACGAAGACATGCCCCTTCCAACCGAGTTGCTAGATTATGTACATGCCTCTTCCTTGATGAATAAGTGGGTGCTGTCATAGTGTCCCCTCCAAAAATGGTAAGTGACTCAAAGAAACTAATGAGTCCGGACACCGTTTTGACATGTTCTGTTATGACCCCCACCTTATTACGAGTTGGGTCAGGTTCCAAATACTCTGAATCCACATTGAATCTTTCATGGATCCACATTTCCCCCTCTGGAGCTGATGTTCCTCCGTTGTTCGTAGGGCCTGTTCGAGGAGCATTATCAGGCCTGTTCCCACTTCTTCTTTTGACAAAGGCACCCAACTTGCCTCTTTCGATGAGATTTCGCACTTCTTGCTTTAAAGCGATGTATTCTTCGGTGTTATACCCGATATCATGATGATACTGGCAAAAACAAGTATTATGACTTTCTCTAGGAGATTAAAGCGCTGCCGGCTTCCGGAAATGAACCTCATCTTTAGCCTTGTCATAAATGGTTGCCACATTTTCTTTCAACTCTACAAACCACTCCGGTTGGACCCAAGGACCTCGTTTATTCCTAGACTGCTGGCTCTGAGCTGGATTTGGGTGGGATTGAGTCTGTTTGGCCCTGTTGGACCCCTGTCCGGTTTCTTTGGCCTTGTACCCGGACTGATTTTGGTTGGGAGTTGCTGGGGCAGACCTCACCTGTCTGTGTACCCTATTCTTTTTAGTTTCATCCACGTTGATTTGCTTTCCCTCCTGGTTTAACAAACCACCCCAAGTCATGGCCTTCTTCCTTGTTACTAAATCAGCTAGATTTCCGAGGTTTAACCCTTGTCTTATAGAAGCTATTGCTACTTACTCAAAACAATCAGCTAACCTGTTCTTGGTATTTACGAACCGACTTATATAGTCTTTTAATGACTCATTTGGTTCTTGGGCACAATGGATGATAATATATTCATTACCCTTAACCTCCTTACTCCCCAAAAAATACCTTCGGAAGGCAACCCAAAATGCGCCAAAGTTCTTGATACAACCCTGAGGCAAACTATTGTACCATTTCAGAGCACTTCCTGTAAAAGATTGAGAGAAGGCCCTATATAGAAGTTTGTCATCGTCATCAAAATTCATCATGAAGTTCTTGAACTGCTCCAGATGATTGTTTGGATCTTTACTCCCATCATACTTCTCCATTTTAGTAGTGTCAAATCTCTTGGGGAGGTTTCCGGACAGGATCTTTGCAGACAATGGTGATTGTCTCCAATTCCTGCTACGACTAAAGATCGTGTCTTCATTTAGTGTTGGAAAAATACCTAGTTCATCATGGAAAGCAAAAGGATCAATCAGAAGCTGATCCACGTGCCTGTGACTATGGCTGTGAGATGACATTTTGCCCAAATGCCTTTTAAGTCACATATTCCTATCTCTCTTTCTTGAATACTTCTTAACTAGCTTTTGTTTCTTCATGGACCTCCCCTCATCACTTCTTGATGACAAAGATTCCTCAAGCTTAGCCTCGTTCGAAGAGCTACTGGAGGACTCCGAATTTGAGCTTTCCACCGGCTTGGACCTGTGAGATTTCTTGAAACTGATATGGGTCTTTTTCGTACTCAAATAAGTCTTTGCTGATAGATTATTCTCCCTTAGATTGTCAGTATGATGAACGGCTGACGCCTTGGACTTTTCCTTTAACCCATTTATGCTTTTTTAATGGCTCTCAACGCTTCTATTTCAGCTCTCAAAATATCTCGTTTTTTGGTGGTGTATTCATTATTTTCCCCAACCACCTCCACCACAGGTGGTGGAATTTCTTGCTCGTTCGGATCCATCCGAACAGGTATTTCTGTTGGTTTTGAATGCTAGATTCAGGCACTTTATTCTCCCACTGTGGTCGCCAATTTGGTGAGGTTTATTTTGAGCTGAGGGTAATTTTGTCAAGTGTTTTGGAAAGTTTAGAGAGTATTAATTTTTTTAGTATGAATTAGTGAGAGATTTGAGCTTCCTGGTTGTATTAAATGTTTATTACCCTCATTAATGAAAGTAGTTCGGGTACCTATACCTTTAATTATGGTCCCATGGGATTTCAGGTCAAATTATGGAACCAGGTCAAGTTTAAGGACCCATTTACTTATTAAGCTGATTAGCATATAGCTTAGTGAGAAGATGTTTAGTCATTTTTTGCTTTTGTCCTGTCCGGATAGTTCAGTGGAAAGTTAATGTCCGAATTTCCCTTGTCCGGAAATCTCAGTAGGCAGTGATTAAGTTATCCGAACTCATCAATTACAGGTTCAGAACGACCATGTCCATCATAATTTGGCCTTCTATGGTCCATAATGAGTTAAGTCAAACTTTAGTTCCTTCTTATTTTACATAATTGACTTAAATTGTTGTATTTCTCAATAATCTCCTTGATAATGATAACATTGAATGATTTCATAAACTTGAGATTCTCAACATCATTTTTAATGAATGGTAAAATAATGAATGGTTCAACGATCTTAGCTGAAGAGATAGGTTAATTACATAAAGCCTTCGGAGAAGAAAAAAACGGGTGTCAATCGAAGAGTGACGATTGTGGAGTTCACGACAACTGGAGAAAACAGAAAATGACGAGTCGTTTGGTACGTTTAGAAGAAATAACCGAGAACACAATATCATAAAAAAGACTGAAGCCTCATTACTAGATACGAAGCAATACGATCTGAAACCACCACTGCCAAAGCCAATGGAAATCAGTGGTGGTCGATACATGCTCTACTTAATTACTTCTATAATGAAGATTCAATCATTAGTCAAATTATTTATTCATATTCATGTGATTACTTATTAATTTGACCGATTATTAACAAATAACCACTGCATCAATAAGTTTGTGACGATTCATCATAATAGAAAAAATCCCAATATTTTCTCATTTAGATAATCATATACTCCTAAATGATATATTTACTTAATACATACTTCAATTCTATTTTTTATAGATGCACTGAACCAACTCATACTAGATGACGATGGTAAGAGACTAATGACATCTCTAATGCAAATATACGCAAATGGATGCAACAATAATCATATTAGCACCAACAATCGATTATATTGATCAAGTATAAGCTGTAATATAATAATAATAATAATAATAATAATAATAATAATAATATGAAATGAAATGAAAAATAACTTGATCTAAGAATTCTACAATGGTAAAGAAATACTGAAGATAAAAAAATCATTTTTTAAATATTTTCGTCGATTAAATAATAAATTTATATATGAAATATGATATATGTTTATATTTTATGTATTAATTCGGCTTAATTTGATTGAATGAGTTTGCTAAGCTGAAATTTATGCTATATTGAATAATAAGATTATATGATGGTTCATATAACATATTCAATTCATTAAGTTTTTTTACATAAATTATAATTAACCATATATCATATGACATTTAAAATTAACTTGGACGCCCTAATTAATAAATAAGTACTCTGACGATTAGAAAAACATCGAATAATGAGTTTTTAAAAGTTTTGATTAAAAACGATATTGATTAGAAAATTTTAAAAAAAGAACATAACAAATTGGTAATTATTAATAATATAAAATAATGTTAAATTATATAAAAATATAACTTAATATGTGATATTTATAAGTTTTATATTTTTTGTAGTTTTTAAAATATTTTTAGATGAAAAATATATAGCACGTGACATCTAATACATATATTTTTATTAAATCTATAAATATATTTATTATTTAACTATTAAATTATATTGATTTCTATATTTCCGATAGAAGACTAGTTTGGATTAGTTAAATCGGAATATAAATTAGATCGCGTATTTTGACAAAAACAAAAAAAATATAATTAAAAAGTAAGAGAAATGATTTTTCAGAATAAATAATTTATTTCTAATCAATAGAAATTGATCATTTATTTATAATAGTTGAGATGGACTTTATGGTATGATAAACCTAGTTTATATAAAAATATCGTTACATAAACCATGAATTTGACACTTAACTAGTAAAAACCATGAATTTGACACTTAACTAATAATTATTAGGGAATTTAGTTAAGTGGACTTTCCTGAACTGTGTTTCCATACCTAAAACAGCCATTCTATCATCAGTAAATACATAGCCATAGCCCTAGGGTGCATAAAAATACATGAGTAGCTTGGACAACCATTCTATCATCAGTAAATACATAGCCATAGCCCCTAGGGTGCATAAAAATGCATGAGTAGCTTAATGACAACGATATGAACACACGCGCCATCTATTAAAATAAGGGTATATATTTTGATACAAATATTGCGTGAAGCATTGTACTTATGAATTGTATTAGGTTATGACACTTTGTCTCCCAATTAGTTCGACAGTCTAAAACTCGCTCTATTAAGAGATTCAGATATGTTAGAATATAGATATAGAGGCTTTTGTCAAATTAGTACCGAAAACTATAACAGCGCTCTAATAACTCATAGGTTAAATTCGTTTTTTCATGAATAAATTACTCGTACCTCGTCATGATCGCTTGGATTATAGGGTACGATTGAGGAAAATATTAGTCGAGGTATAAAAACCTAACACAAAAAAGTTTATGGAACTAATTAACATATTAAGTTATTAATAGTTAGACTCCTAGTTTATGTATCGATATATTTTGATAAATTAGGCTAATTGTACAATAAAATTTATCTTAATTCTTATAATTAAATATTTAATTTTTATTTACGAAGACCAAATATATTATTTTGTCTTATTTGAAATCATATTATTTTTTATATTTTCTTAGATCTCAATTCAAATTTTATACTTCATTTAGTGGAACTAGATTTTGCCATCACTGTTTTCTACTGAGGTAGGCCACTCAATTTTTTAAGAGATTTTACCAACATGAACGAAATCTAAAAATAACCCTATGTTGATTGAATTATTTAAAAAGTGATATAATCCAAGTATTATGTCTATATGAACTATCTTGGCATACTCAACAATTGAATTGGTGGCGATGTTAATTTATTTTTGTAGAATTCTTTGGAATCCGTATCTGATTCAAATTTATTATTTTGCAACTACTCAAAATGTTTGACCATTAAGGTGATCTTGGGTCGATCGACCAAATTCTTGTACATAAGCAGTATAGCTTCGTATGTCTTTCGAGTCTATACATGGGCAGCATGCTCATTGATTAGTATTTTGACTTGTCAATATTGAATTTGTGTATCATCCACAATTTTCGGTCAACGTTTTAGCACCGAATTTGGTCTTCATGGTGTCCAACAATTTGGCTCAATTGTTCGAAAGGGAACAAAAAATGAAAGTTGGGTCGTCTGATTGCAATGCAAGTTGTGTATAATATTGAAAACAATTATAGATGGTCTACAACAAAACATAATAATCTAAGGTCAATGCACTTGTTTTTTTACTAAATATAAATAAAATATGTGATTAAGTTTAGTCATAATAGACAACAGACTTCATTAAAGGTTACCCCGTTGTTATTTTTTTGTCGGCGAATCTCTCTCAAAATCTTTACAAATAAGGGGCTTATCGAGGCAAGCTGATCTATGCCATACTAGTTATTGGTTCATCTAAAAGTTTTTGGTTGCCAATTTGGGCTAGGGTCAGTGTCAAATTCAAAAAATCTAGTGTGAACGATCGTTGGGACCCTCCTAGGTGTTGTGGCTATTTTTTATGTTTTTCTTTAGCTACTGTATTAGTTTCATTCTGTATCCCGACTCATTGGGAATCGTTTTCGGACGGGAGGAAACATTTTTACACCACACCCTCTTTCTTAGATATTTTGTTAGAACCGAAAAATGTAAAGTCAGTATTTTGTATGATTATTTATAGAATTTAGATCCTCAAACTTGCGTTCCTTCTCTTTAGTCAGTTATTCAACCTCACAATCGTTTGTCTTATTATTTTTGTGTCAGGCCCTATTTATTCTCATAGGTTGAACCATTGGGTTTTTTTTTATATTAAACCATCATTTTTACTATCTTGGGTATACCATGCCCTTTTTTATGAACTACTGCTTGACAACCATCACGTGGGTTTCCCATGAGCCTCTTCGTGGGTGATATGCCTTTCTTATACTTCCCATTCAAGTTGTAAAAGTCTACTCATTCCAAAGGTAGTTTCTCCCTTATCAATATCAATGCATGACTCGTGAATTTTGTTTTACCAATAAACCATTTGAGTATTATACCAACATTTTGAAGTGTTGCTTCACATCGGGGTAGATATATAGATACTCTTGATAAATTTATATCAAACAAAATAAGATGAGTTAGTACAATAGTTCAAATAAAATGGGTTAGTATAGTGGTCTCACTAAGAATGTATAATATAATAAATTCTAAAATATACTTGGTAGACTCTAGTCGTGACATGTCACGAACCCCTTTTCATTTTTATTTGTCTTATAGTCCATGCGTACAAAGATTAATAACTATTTCTAAATCTTGTCAAACTCATGAAGATCATCCACAATCATATACTCGTTGTGCATTGATAACTAATAATAAAGTCTCCATGAGGTCTATACCATAATAGAAATCAAAAGAAGGTACTCCATGTGAAAGATAAGGCTTGCCAATTCAGAGTCAACGATTATGGTGACTAGTAATGAACAAGTGTTTGGGGTTAGCTGACTGGGAAGACTCACACGTTCTCTAGTACTCTAATAACTATGGATGGATAACCCTATAATAAAAAATACAAGCAATAAAAACCATATTGTCTGATACCTTTTGGCCATCTGACCGTTGTTTATCAGCTTCATTAATCTACCTTACCATATTAGGCGCTCCCATGTTTTATTTCTAATATCGATATTGAAACGACTCTCTGTTACCTTTACCTCCCTTCATCGGTGCGATCACATTGTTCCTATGATTTTAGAGGTGTATTTCATCATAACTCTTCGGTGATTACTCTAGATGACAAATCATTGTTGCCTTGATGGAAACATCACACTCTATACTGTGGGTAAACTGTTCATGGAAGAATAAGCGTCAATGACTCAATAACCAGAGGGTTTGATTTATATTCAACCAAGAGATTGATCTACGAGCTTAAAATTTTTTTTTTTTTTATAGGGAATAGTGAAATCAACACTTTAGATTAGCCGTCCTAATTTTTTCGTACGACAAATGGTTTTCTCTTATTATTATTGAAATATGGAGAAATTAAAATTTAAAAAATATATAATTTGAGTTTTGAAGTGTATAAAGTTTAGTTTGACATAAAGATTATGGTTTGAACTTAAATATTTCATATAAATTAGTGAATGACTCAAAAGATTTGAGCTTCTATTTATAAGAAAATATATGAGTCTTTACATTTATTTAATATTTTGTTGGTTGATTGATATATATGGATTTTACATGTCAAAAAGACCAAACATCGCGACATACGGAAACACACACTTCAAACGGTTATGACAAGTCTCAACCTCACACACCAAATAACACGCGACAATGATTATCGACATGCCATATTCACTCAAATGGTGGTGTAACACATGGATATGACATATTGTATTGTAATGATTGCGAGTTTTTGTTTGAACTCTCCAATCGTTTTGTTCGAACAACTATAAGCTTTTGGCACAGTATGTCGTTATACACCTTTATTACAATATATAGTAAAAATAATAATAGACATATTTTTTACCTAACTCATTTATATCGCTTTTAGTTGTGCTCTGCTCGACTAGACGTTGAGCTCTGCTCGACTTCGATGTATATCGCTTAGTGGATATGCTCTCCTTCATGGATTAGGGTGAATTTAGTAACATCAGCAGTAAAATTGAGTAGGCCGAGGAGGCCCTACAAGAAGCTTAGATAAACATGACTGCTAACCTTTCGAGTAGCTCTCTTATTACTGCTAAGCGAGAAGTTGTTAACGCATACATTTTTTAACCGTGCCGAATAATATTTTCTTAAGCTAAAATCTCAGGAAACCTGGCTTAAGTTAGATGATAGAAATTCTAAATTCTTCCATGATACCATATGGGCCTGTAAGGCCATAAATAAAATTCTCGTATAAACAACTCTGACGAAACTACCAGCTTTAACCCTTGTGAGATCTCAAACACTTTCTTCAAACACTTTTCCAATCTAATCGGTACAAGGAGCCCCCCATCCCCAAAACTAACTTGGCCTTGATAGGATTAGATCCATTATCAACACTAAAATCTCTCTTATGGACAAAGTCAGTATGATTAAGCCTATCCAAGATACAGACGTCAAAGCTACTCTATTTGTCATTGATAGTAACAAAGCCCCCCGTCCCGATGGTTTCAGCGTGAGGTTTTTCAAAACATACTGGGCCAGAATTGGCCCCGATATATGTTATGTGGTCAAATATTTCTTCCTACCATAGAAAAATGGACCATGAATGGAACAAATTCGCATTGCCCTTATCCTTAAAATCGATTATTCTTCCTCATCATTCGACTTCAGACCAATACTCTATTGTAACGTGATCTACAAAACAATATCCAAGATCCTCGTCTCTCGAATTAAATCACCCCTCCCCACCTTAATTGACCCATCTCAGTTTGTATGTATCTCATGCCGTAGTATTTCCGACAACATCTTTTTCACCCAAGGCCTAATGTGTGACTACTACATGAACCGCAAATGCCCAAAATGCGCCCTAAAAATTGACCTTATGAAAGCCTTCAACAATGTTCACTAGCTTCTCCTATTGGATGTCCTCTAGATTATGAAGTTTCCCACCACCATGATTGGTTGGATACTTGAATGTATCACTACTCATTCATACTCTGTCTAGATTAATGGGGGTACCACTAGAAAATTTCAAGCGGTTGAAGGATGTCAAGCAGAAAGAATCCATCTCCCCGTATTTGTTTGTTATTGTTATGCAGTTTCTCTATAGAATTCTTTGTGAAAAGAATCAAAACCCCCCTTTCTGCTTCCATTGGAATGACACAAGTTCAAAATCATTAATCTCTGCTTTGTGGATGATCTTATGATCTTCAGCCGCGCGAACCTTCTCTTCATCCACCTCATAAAGGGGGCCTTGATGAATTTCCACCCTCTCGGGCCTCTCCATCAACCCTAAAAAAGCCACATCTACCTTCGTAAGGTGTCTGATAATAAGCACTGTCAAATCACTAAGTCCCTGGGTTTCTTGACTAGCTCCATTCAGGTTAGATATGTGGGAGTCTCTCTCATAACATCAAGGCTGACCTATAATGATTGCAGACCGTTATTCCTTAGAGTCACTAACATCATCAGCTTATGGACCTTGATGTACCTATCATATGCAAGACGACTACATCTACTAAAATATGTTCTCTTTGCGAGCCAAGTCTACTCGTCCTCAAACTTCCTCCTTCATGTCAGAATCATCAACGAACTATCATAATTATTTGGTAGATTCCTCTGGTCAGGCCCACATATGAAGATTATAGCTGCCAAGGTTTCTTGTGACAAACTCATATTACCCTCAGATGATGGCGACCTTGGGATTCTAAACCTAAAGTTTTGGGATAATATGGATGCCCTTAAACGTTTTTGGTCCATATTGACGAGAAATCAAGAGTCATTATGGACAAACTGGACCCTTGCTGAAAGCGTCAAGGCCAAAATTTTATGGATCATTCCTTCCAAATTTTCGACTTGGAGAGTTGGGGGGAAATTCTAAAGCTCTGCAATAACACCGCTCATCTTTACAAATTCGTCATCGGCAACGAGGCCTCGACCTCTATATGGTTCGACCCTTGCCTCTTCCCCAACTCGCTCGTCGACAACTATGACCCTTTCATAATTGGACTCGCTCGTATGTGTGATAACATCTTGGTTTCCGACATCATTTATGACGGGCATTGACACTGGCCCTCCCTGGCTTGTGCTGGTCGCTGGCGTCACCAACCAAACCTTCAGGAGATCCAAAATTCTATAAACGACCTCCCTTCCCTTTCGAGCGCAGATGGCGAATTCTTCTGGCTCCCAACAATTGTTGTATTTACTTCTCCATTAGAAACACCTACAACAATTTGCGACTAATGGGCTCCAAAATCCCATGGGTTCCTATTGTCTGGAACAAGTACAACATCCCCCGATATCCATTCATAACATGATTTGTCATCCAAAATAAGCTCTTCACTCGCGACAAACTCATATTTTAGGTGTTGAACTCCTCTCCAAAATGTGTCATATGCAACGACTTTCCAGAGACTGTAAAAAATATTCTCGCTGAGTGAATTTACCTAGGCTCATATGGGAGACCCTTTCAAGAAAGCTTGATATACCTTCGCAGCCTACCATTTGGCCCGCTTAACTGGTCATTGCCTCATCTTGGTCCTCGTCTGCTTCAGGGACCCCCCATTTATGGCGCTCGACTTTTTGCTCTACCTCTTATCACATTTGGAGCGAGAAGAATGTACTAATATTCAAGGATACGCGTTCCCTCAACTCAACCATTGCTCACTATGTTTTCTCCGACCTTCGCTATCGTTTTCATGGATCCTAAATTATGTGGCCTGAATAGACTCAAAACTATATTTTTAATCTTATCTCATGTTCTATAGTATATGTAATAGATTGTCAATAACCTGTTATCCCATTACACTTTGTTTTATTGGACCACCACCCAATAAATACATTTATATATATATATAGAAAAACACAAAAGAGAAAAACTAATCCGTATATGATAATATATATAAAACTGCCGATAATATTTTAAGTGTTTTACACGTTGAAATGTTAAATATGATAATAAATTAAATATAAACATGAAATATATAATTTTATATTACTTTTTTTTAAAATTATAAGTCATTTATTGATAGGTTAAAAAGTATATATCATTGTTATTTTCTACTCAAAGTGCAATGAGTGCGCACAGGGTAAACCCTCAGACACGATAGCTTGCAAACCAACGCCAGAAGGTAAACCACACAAGGTGACAGGCTCAGCCGAGAAAGCGTATGTAGAGGGACTCGAACTCATGACCTTTTGGTTATAAGAATGCTATACTCAACCAACTCGGGTACCCCTTTGGGGGTTATATCATTGTTATTATGTATATTAATGGTTGTGAGATAAATTTTATGTTTATTTTTAAATTAAAATTAACTTTAGATTTTGAGAATGTTGTTTTCTAGAGTCATTTTTGGGAATCTGTACGAAAATTTTATGTCATTTTTTAGATGTACGAAAATATAATTTTGTTAGAATACAAATAATATATCTGTATGACATCGATAAAAATCTGAAATATTATTGAATGATATACGTTAATAAATTAAAATATAATATTATTGAAATATAAAAATTGTTTTATTCGATGTATCAAATAATTTTTTATATATTAGTAAAATTATTTTAACCTAATTAATTATAGGAAAAACTAAAATATATCGTTGTTAAAGTATAGAAAACAAGATTAATAAAATAGATATAAATATATTTGTTTTTCAGTCCTATATTGAAACAAATTGGAGATCTAGAACATAGAAGAACCAAGAGAATAATCACGTAGGCAAGTCTAAATAATGTTACTTGGAGTATAATACTGTACTAATTAAATTAATAAAAAGTAATACACTGTCTAATCTGTGCCTTTCCTTGTAGGCGCTATCGTGGCTCCGCAGGTGTATTCCAGAATAAAGTTGAACTGCTTGGCTTTGCACCCCCATGTGCTAATTTCAATTATGAATAGACTAAATTAATTGATTTAAGCTTCGAGAAAATAGACGCATTTCATTTCTATAGAATACACCTGAGACTAGAGGTGTCTAATGGTTCAGGAACCACGGTTCAAAGCTGACAACCTGCTTAAGAACTGGCGGTTTACCTGCGAAACTGGCCCATTAGGACCGCAACCCGCCAGGACCGCAACCCGCCAGGACCGCATAAGGAGCAACCCGCCAGGACCGCAACCTGGCAGGACTGCAACCCAGCAGGACTACAACCCGGCAGGACTGCAACCTGGCGAGACTGCGAAACCACGGTTTATTTGTAAAAAACCGGCGGTTTATTGATAAATATTATGCTGATTTTATTTATTTTATAACCAAAATGTTATATTTAAAAAATATTGAGATATTGCATATTATTATAGAATTATTATTACATTTTTGTTAATATTAATTTGTTTTGGTTATTAATATTTTAAGTGTTGTAATTATTATATAGTCTAAAATTTTAAATATTACTTATGTTATTATCATATTTTGAATATTATTATTATTATGTTTTTAGATCTAATACAAAGCAAAACTATATTTTATCATGTTAAAATATTACAAATTCTATGGTTATAATTTTAATATTACATTTTGAATTTTATTATTGTGATTTGGTTTTGAATATTACAAGTGTTATATATTATTTTTTAAACCAAAATCATATTTTATCATACAAAAATATTACAAGTTATATTGTTATGATTTTAAAATTACATTTTGAATTTTATTATTGTGATTTGGTTTTAAATATTACAAGTGTTATTTATTATTTTTAAGTTATATTGTTATAATTTTAATATTACATTTTGAATTTTATTATTGTGATTTGGTTTTAAATATTACAAGTGTTATTTATTATTTTTAAGTTATATTGTTATAATTTTAATATTACATTTTGAATATTATTATTGTGATTTGGTTTTAAATATTACAAATGTTATTTATTATTTTTTAAACCAAAATCATATTTTATCATGGTAAAAGATTACAAGTTATATTGTTATAATTTTAATATTAAATTTTGAATTTTATTATTGTAATTTTAATAATGATTATAAAATTATTATTACATTTTGGTCAGCATTAATTTGTTTTGGTTATCACAAACATCATTCATTACAAGTGAAAATTAGCGGATTGGTGAGTATTAGTAAGTCTACGATTTATAGGCATTTTAAAACTTAAAACAACGTTTTTTTTAAATATGCAATAAAATACTAATCGAAACTAATTAATATCGCAAATAATAAAAACTAAATTTAGACTAATACCAACTAATACAACTAATAACAAGCAATAACAACTAACAACAAGCAATAACAACTAACAACAACTAATAAAATTAGAATTAAAAGAACTAATTTAAATTACTATAACAATTAAATAACTTGATAAATTATACGAAGCTCTTAATTGAGCTATTATAATGTTATCCCAACGTTATTTAAGTGTTTTTATCAAATAGAAACAATTTGCGAAAAAAAAATCAAACAATTCCGAAAGTAGGACTACAATATGTAAAATAAGAAATTTGAGTTTTCTAGAATATTTAGAACAAGTAGAGAGATTTAGAGAGACGTAGAGAGGAGTATATGAATTTATGAGTGTGGATTTGGGGTCTCCTCTATAAATAGAGGAGACCCAAAAAAAAAAATTAAAAAAAACGATTTTTTTTTTTGGAACCATCCGGATGGTCCGAATTGCTGGTCCGGGCGTCCGGACCTTACGTCCGGATGGTCCGAATTGCTGGTCCGGGCGTCCGGACCTTACGTCCGGATGCCTCGGACCTGAGAATTTTTTAATTTTTTTTTTAATTTTTTTTTAATTTTTTTTTAATTTTTTTTTAATTTTTTTTTAATTGTTAAAAACCATGTTAGGCACCATGTTAGGCATTTGGCATTCAAGTAGTTGCCCAAGACTACTTTAAAAAAATTAATTCGAAATTTTTAACTATTAACCACCATGTTAGGTATTCAATTCGAAATTTTTAGCTATTAACCACCATGTTAGGCATTCAAGTAGTTGCCCAAGACTTGGTAAGTGAGAGGGTGTGTTAGTGCCTCCTTTTATATAGATTGACACTTTCATCTTCAATGGTAACTATCGATGTGGGATTCTTTTAAACAAAACTCCTCTTTAATGGTAGTACTAACTATATATGTGAGATTCTTTTAAACAAAACTCGAGTTTTGTTTAAAAGAATCCCACATCGATAATTACCATTGAAGATGAAAGTGTCAATCTATATAAAAGAATCCCAAGTAATCTAAGATTATCCACATTGTCAATGATCATATATTATTTAATTATTGATTATTCGGCTTTTATATTTTATTATTTTTTTATGATTGGTTTTGATATTAAATGTTTAATTATTAAAGACATACTACTAACTTAGTTATTAATATTTGTCGAAAAAAAACTTAAAAATATATATTTCCTAAATTAATCTCTTATAATTTAAAACAATTTTGTTTGTTAATTACAATCGCAGATTTATTACGGCATTATATTTAAAATACATTAGTTTTAGCATGTTTTTAATAATTTTTTATTTCGATTCCGAATCGGTTCTAAACAATATACAAATCACCTAATAATTTAAAATTAGAATACAATTATATGTCTAATAGGTATATATTATTTAATAGTAATATATTATTCAAACGTATCAAAATCAAATTACAATTATTTTTTTAAAATATAATTGATGATTATAAAATTTCGATTAAAATGATAACATATTTAAATTAAAATACATGAAATAGAATAATTAACTCAATTATTGAAATTAGATTCAATTATCACTTACAAATTAATTTTAAATAACATTATAATATATTATGATAAACGGTTCTTAAATGGTTAAATGGTTTGGCTGATGGTTTGAACTGGTAAACAGCTCTTAAATGGTTCGTCTGGTGGTTTGAACTGCCGGTTTAACTGTGAAACTGGCCCATTACGACTGCAACCTGGCAGAACCGCCAGACCGTTAGGACCGCATAAGAGCAACCCGCCGAGACCGCAACCCGCCAGGACCGCAACCCGTCGAGACCGCAACCCGCCGAGACCGCAACCCGCCAGGACTGCAACCCGTGGTTCAGACTTAAACGGTGCGGGTTGGTGCTGGTTCAAACCGTTTGACACCTCTACCTGAGACCTAAAATCCTACATGAAAGTTAGATAGCTAGCTAAATTGATTTTTTCTCGGCAAAAAATCAAACCGACTTCTATCTTTTGGGTGGAGCTATAAACTTAGCGGTGCTTTTATATTTTAACTTCTAAATTAGTTAAAAATTACATTTAGTTTGACATCAACCATTGTTTGTTCTTAGACCGGCCGATAGTTTTGTTCATTTGTATTGACGAATACGAGATGATGATAAATCTTTTAATCAAAGTATTTCTCCTCAACAATTTTTATCAAGAATTCCGATAAATTTTATAAGTCCCGCAAAACATTCCCTGTTATTAGTAACATAGCATCAAAACAAATCCATAATACTTATATAAAAGATTTCCTTCACTACAATATAAAAAGAAATCACAAAAACAAAAGCAAAGCAAGAATATCAACCTACATTAACAAAAAAAAATAACAAACCATATGTTGATGTAACAAAGGCTAACAAGAACGAATTTCGTTATGAAAAACATTGAATCATGACGAAGGATAGCACATAGTCATCCATTTTTCAAGACATGATCAAGAAAGTCTTCTATCCATTACTAAATTCTCTTTAATTGGTAAATTTGCAGCAGGTTATCCTAAAATGTCAATAACACATAAGTTCTTCGATAATATTGAGTATAAACGTAGTTACAGTTTAGCATGGTCAGATAGTAGACATGTAATTGTAGATCTTGATCATAAATATGATCTTCAAAAGTTGTGGAAACGCAACGTCTCATTTTTGGAGAATCATACAATGAGATTACTCAAATCATTGTCTTTCTTCAACCCAAAAACAGAACCTTCAATTACCCCAGTTTGGCTGACTTTTCCTAACCTTATATATATATATAACATGTGAACCATATATATTATTGCTAAGTCTTTATGTAACCCCATTACATGTTAGGTTCCAACAAAAAATAGATTTAAGATAGACTAATCATAGACATTAATGGAAATAGATCTATCACAAAAACCAGTTAACAAAATATGGATTGGTTTTGGAGATAGCAAATGATTCTCGCAACAAATATTATATGATAACTTGCCAACATATTGTTCAACCTGCTATAACCTATGACATAAGATCTCAATTTGTAAAAAAAACATAACAAATACAGAATGAGATATCTTAGTTCAAAATAACCAACCTATACAATCATAGATACAAACCTATACAATAAAATAATACATGAATGCCCAAGATAAAATTGATCATTATAAATAATGAGGATTATAAAAGTAAGAATAATATTTAAAGTGAAATAACTGATGCAAAGCAGTGTGAATGAGAAAAATGTAGATAATATGTCTATAGTAAATGAAGGATAATACACGAATGAAAGAACTAACTCTACCCATCCTATAAAGACTAGTAAAATAGATTGTTCAAAAGATGTAAGCAATAAAAAAAGAAAAAATATATTTATGAAACTACTACTTTTACTAAGCCTATTGATGAAGGAAATTATTATGAGATTGTATAGGTCTTACACTTGATAGAAACTGGCCTTGACTTCTCTAAGTCATAATTTTGGAAAATTAGACAAAAAAGTATCATCTTCAACGTTGAGAACCATCGGAAGCCTCCGTATCACCTCTGCAAAAGACCAAATAGAAGAAACCACTGAATTTAAGAAGGTTACTAGTAAAAAAGTAAGAAGGATTAAGCTAAAATCTCGTAATGGACCAATGCACACTAAAAAATAAGTTTGAGAGGGTCAGGAAGACCCTTCTCAACAAACTTTAAGTGACTATCTCTATATTAAATTGGAATGTCAATGGGGTTAGAAATAAAGCCACAACTATGAGGATTAAGTCTAAAAAAGGCTAAAAAATAGAATTCATGGTTTTACAAGAACCCCTAGTTTCAGTTGATAACTTAGATAAAGTACTTAAACAAATTAGATATCATTATAGTTATGTCAACATCAATAAGAAGATATCTATTATGTGGTCTGATGATTATCTTATGGAGATAATTTCTAAACTAGACAAGGTATTCACTTAAAGATGAAACACTTTAACGACGAAAAAGTTTTCATGGTAACCATTGTTTATGCTAAATATATAAGGGATCAAAGACATATTTTTTGGAACTCTTTAAGAAACTTTGTAGAGTCCGTTAACAATATCTCTGTTTTTATACATATTTTTAAAAAAGCTTATTTTTTAAAAAATAAAAATAAAAAACCTTATAATTTAATGTATACTTTGTTATGCATACTTAGTTCTAATTGTCTGATACCTCCATATATATATATACTAATTTTCTATTAACATATTTATACTCTATAAAAGCAGGTTTACTCATGACTTGTATTTTTTCATGAATTCAAAATTGCAGATTTGTGTACACTATAGATAAAGTTATGAATAGATATTAAATCAATCATCAAGCATACATAATATCAAAAAAGTTCAATTATCAAAAAAAGAATTTATCAGAAGACTAAAATCTTACATGGAGAAGTTAATGCAATTAATCTACAAGTTTGAGCAAAGTGTTGAATCATTTTGTAGTTGGAATCAAGCTACCGTAGAATTCAAAATAACCTAGAATCATAAATAAATAAATAAGACAAATATCAAAACAAACAATATATTTCAAAATGTTTATGAGATAAATTGATTTACCTAGGTTTCAAATATAGTACTGAACTGATTTTTTTCAAGGGTAGACATTTTCTATGGTGTCCAACTTCTAAAAATTAGTTGATCTTGACTCAATAATACGAAAGGAAGACAAAGAGAATCAACTTTCTCTCACACATCAATGACAAGTATATTCGAGATGAAAATTATATTGGCGGTGAAAATCTTAGAGGAATAGTAATATATTGGCTTATAGATAAGCCCAAAATATTCTGATTTTAATGTTTGGTACTTTCATGCTTGTACTAAACAAATTATTAATAATAAAGATTTTATTTCGTTTAAAAAAGAATTTTACGTGTTTAATATTTTCGTGCTTATGAATGTTTATGAGCTGTAATATCGTAATTTAAATAATAAAACATTTATTTCACATTTGGTCTCCCAATAATTTGCCAATAATAAACTTCTTTTTAAATTTAAATATTATTAACAAAATACTGAACATGTTTTAGTGAAAAAAAATTAAAAGACCAAATGTAAAACAAAACATCTAATGTCTAAGCTATCACGTAGCAGATTAAAAGGAATTCCATGTGGAAATTAGATACTCAAAATTTTAAAATGTAAAAATTATTGAAAATAAAAAAGAAACGAAATTCTTTTATTAAACAAACACAAAAATACTAATTTTAATTTTTAATATAAAAACTATATGTGATTTTAAAGAGTGAATTTATATTCTAATTCTATTATTATTATTATTATTATTATTATTATTATTATTATTATTATTATTATTATTATTATTATTATTATTATACACATATGAATATGATGAGTAATGAAGCTTTTATATTTTACTAACATTTGATTTTTGTGAAATCTGTATATTTTAAACTGTATATAATGTTCGTAACTAATAAATTAATTTAGGCAATCTTATTTTATTTTATTTTTTTCTATCCCAACTAGTTGAGAATAAAAAAAGTTATTCACCATAACAAAATTTAATTTAATTTATGTTATTTTAGATATATTATACAATGATATTTTAAATATGAATAATTTGACAAGTTTGTGTTCAGTTTCACAACTACAACGAAATTTCTGATTTTAAAAAATAATCAACCAAATTTACAACATCAAATTAAAAAAATCGATGACTCGCAAATTTTCCATATTTTTGTCTAAAGTTTCGATAACATGAGTTAAAATATAATGTATAGGTTTATTTTTTTAATCTCTTAGTTTTATTTTTAATTTATGTAAAAAAACCAATCAAGATAATTTATTATTGTGCTATTATTTTGTTATATGATATGATTAATGAAAGATAATCCAATAAAAAGTAACTCTATGGTGTTAAATAATTTTTAAAAAGGTTATGGTTTCATATTTTTTTAGTTTATATTAAGAAGTTAAAAACACATTATATTAATTGAAGTTTTAAAATTTCAAAAAATTGTTTAATATTTATTTAATATATACTAATTAATGTTTAACCAACTATATAGTTACACAAGTTTTTATTTATTTATCAATAATATATTTTATTTTTTCCTTAAATGATTAACGTTTTTAATATGTGTAAAAAAATCTAAAACGACTCTTATTATGAAAGTCTAAAATTGTTTATTGGGTTCAAACTTGTTATAATATTCGTACCTGTGACATTTTTTTAATTTTGGGTTTAGTTTTTTTTATATGATCTTACCGTGCAATAATGTTTTTATATAAACTGGTATAATTATGTTTAATTAAAAGGAAAACTATTGACGACGTGGATTAACTATTTGGGCATAGAGAGATTTCGTAATGAATTTCTTTTAGTTACCATCAACTTTAGCGTGATTGTTCCGTCACGAGCAACGTTTGATGGAAGAAAAACTCAAGAATTTTTTGGTTCTCCTCTGATCTTCGCCTCTATGGTGTCACACTGCGTGTTTTATGACTTTCGGTTTAGATTCCTTAGATCCAAAGTTGTCCGACTGATGTAATGGTATATTTTGTTCCTCACTTTCATTTGTTAGTTACATGTTTTTTATTTTTTGGAGGATGTTGTTGACTCTTACAAGTGTTGACTTCCATCTTGTATGCTTCAGTTGGAATTCATGATTTTGGCACTCCTCCTGACCTAGTATTTGTGACTACACAGATTCTCTTTTCATTTGTGGACCACAACTGGACTTTTGCATTGTTTTTAATTTTATTGACATGCTTCCGGTTTTGGTTGACATCCATGCTTTTGTCAACATGTTTATTTTCTCGTGAATAACTTTATATGGATCTAGTGGTATTTATTGTATCTTGGCTCATGATATTTTGCTCCAACAGTAATTTATGTACTCTTATTTTATGTTAAATGTCTTTTCTATAGGGTATGCCACCATTAAAATTTATGAACGATATATCTATTTAACTTAACGTTTTATTTATATAAAACAAAATTAATAGTATATATTTGTATCTAAATAATTGATTTTTGAAACAAATAAAATGTAACCTAAATTTTAAATTAAATTATAAGTTAAAATTATTTAAAATATATAAATTCACAATAGGATTACATTTTATTGTAACGATTAATATTACTGAAAATATGGCACGGTTATCTACAGGTACGACCCGCTAGATCTAATTTGTTTATGTTTACAAAATTATTGATGGTAAAACTTCAAGAGGTTTATATATTTTTTAGGTTTTTATTATTGATGATTATTTATAGATTGCGCTCATTATAATTTTATTATTCACATTAAATTCATTGTAAAACATTTGCACGATAATTTATGATAGCAATCAGTGATTATGACATTTTAGTAATTATTATTCGTTTTTTTAAAAAATTATATAATAACTACGTCTATTACTATAAAAAATAATGATATTATTTCGTATTTTTGCAAAATTTGATCGGTATAAAATATTTAGTAAATAATACTTACGCTAGTTGGTCATATATAAATACTTATCAATATAGAATATAAAAAATGGCCATGATATTAATTTTCATATAGAAATGAATAAAATAGTCATATCTTAATTTTATTGTGAGACACTCGATTAAATTTGATTATATTACATATTTCCAAAACAATTTCCATATGGAAGTTTGGATGTGAATATGGGTTTCCGGTAAACTGCACAATGTTTGTATCACTAAGATAAAATTTTGCTTTCTTTGAATTGATATACCACTACGATGGATCACACGAAAGTGAATCCTTTGAAATAAATAATAGTGTATGTTCTCATTTAATACTATTGTTGGGGGTTAATTTTATGTGATTTTCGTAAAAAAAAAATCACTCAACTGGTTTTGAAAAGTTATTTTAATCATCGAGTAAAAAAATTGAACTCGAATAAAAACAATTTGTGATCAAAATCTTGAAACAATTATAATATTTGATTAAACTAGTGTTAATACGAATACATTAAAATTCAGTATCCGAGAATGGTGCCAAAAACTTGACATGAAAATCATAAATATACAATTTATGGTGAAGTAAAAAATATTATGGTATCAAGATTATCAAATTTAAAGTATTATATTTTTAATAATTAAGTTTTATAAGTTGTTTATTCAATTAATACTTAATATAAATAATAACTTTATTTATCCAAATAAGACTAGCAACTTGATTTGCACACAAAAAATTAAGTTGTAAGTAATAATTAAAGATATCTAAGATTCTCATTTTGTTATAGGTTGAATTTATCTAAGTATACATTATAATCAATACAATCAAGTATAGCTCTAAAAATCTAATAACCTTATTTTTTTCTTACTAATTTGACTCGAAACATTATTAGTTTGATTATTTTATATTGTATACGTTATCTCTTACCTTAAACATACACCTGTTATACTCTTGAAGTTTGACAATGTATTCGTATTTCATATGTTGCATATAATATCTCTATTACAACACATAACATATGTTTTCATAACAATGATCTAACTTATAAATTAGTATTACCCCACAATTTAATTTAAGGCCATGTCCTGATTGCTGAATCACGAAGGACAATGATAAAACTACTATATTTGTGTGAAGCATGGTAGTGCAACATGTGGTTCATACTTGACCCTATTGGATCCTTGTAATCCTTGAACATTTATATTAACATAGTGAACATATACACTCACTCTTTGGATGTAACCTATATTTGGGTGAATCAAGTAAATTGTGTGTTTGTTTTCTATTATGTTTTATTTTTACCATTGCTTTCTAAAAATTGGTATCATAGCAACGTTAGTGGAGTATTTAAGAAGAATAAATGGGAAAAATGATAGAACAATAAAAAAATATTTGATGACATTATTTATGATTGTTGTCGAATATGGATGTTACAATCGGACCTGTAGGTATTACAATTGAAACATTTGTTGGTCAGGCTTTAGGTATTGGAAGATGTAGATTGAATATTGTCTCTATGGGATAAACTTGAAGCAATCTCTCATATATTCAACGAATCCATATGTGATATCTGAGATAAATTGGAAACATTTGAATTGTAAGGTTTTAAGGGTTTTTCCAATTGACCCTAGTCAAGTCAGTTACACACAATGTTGTCAAAGGAAATACCATAGCTGGTTTGATGGTATTTTTGGCGAGTATGTATGAATATTCTTCGATAAACAACGAGGTACATCTGATTAAATAAATTGTTTAGTTATAAAGTAATTGAGTTTAATCAAATCATGAATGTTATACTATATATCGCAATTGAACTTGATGATGAAATTTATGCCTTACTATTGTTGTTTTCTCTACCCAACTATTGGGATGTTGTGAAAACTATTATAAATAATTATACTGGCAATGAGAAGTTAATGTTTAATGTCATATGCGATTTATTTCAATAAAAAAATCAAAAAGAAATATTATGGTGAATATATGAATGATGATACTATCTAGAATAAGTAGATCATTTAAAAAAAAAGGATAAAGAAATATCTAAATCTAGAATACATTGAAGCAATAACCAATTTAAAAGTTCACAAAGTCCAGATGAATAGTAGGATTATGGCAATATGAGACACATGCACAGATCGTGCAAAACACTTGAGAAAAACAAAAATGAGTGAACATGTTGTTACATAAAATATATTGAATGCATTATTTATTACTGTTGAAAGTCCCATTGACTCATAAACTTCTTGTCATATCACTTCAAACCGATAAATATTTGTCAACTATACTACAAAATAAGATTGAAATTGTTTATTTAAATGACAAAAACCACATACAATAGTATGGATTGAAGATATCAAATTTAAACATGACAATAGATCAGTGTAGAGAGTCCATAGAGTTAGACATGTTCAACAGATAAAGAGAAATTTAACTTATATTGGGCAGCTTAATGAAAAAAAAAATTGTTGGATGGTGGTGGTATATAAAAAGTGACCAAATGAGTTATGGTAGTGCCTCGTGGTTAAAAGATGAGTACTCTTTATAAGTGTTATCATCTATAAGATTTGTTTATTGTTGGCATGACCATAATAGATCCATATGCAATAAACATATTTGCAGCTGTTGACTCTAGTGATATCCTATTGCATCAAAGGCTTGATGATAATAGTGAAAAGAGCATAAATATACTTAAGTCAAAATAGAAGCTATCAGAATATAAGATAATTGATGTTGGTATGTGTGAGAACAATATCTTTGGGAAGCATAATAAAATAATATTTATCAAATTTCGTAAAGCTCCAAAAAAATAGAGTTGACGCATATTAATTTATAAGGAACATCTACAGTTTGATCACTTGATGGTTCATTATAATATATCACATTTATTAATAACTCAACTAAAAAGGCATATGTTTATTTTATGAAAAAATAAGTGATTTATTTTGTTAATTTAAGAAATGGAAATCCTTGGTAAGAATGAGACATATTTGAAATTGAAAAGTCTAAGACCATATAATAGGGTGAATATATTCATTGTAAGCTCAAAGAACAATAGGCTAAAAAATAAATCAAAATGGAAAAGACTATTATTCCATGGACATCACAACATAATGATGTAGCTAAGCGCATGAAACCAAAAATAAATAAGCATGTTATAAGCATGAGATTAGATGCTGGTTTGTGATTTTTTTATGGGTTGGTCCAATTAATATTACAACTAATATGATTAACAAATGACCAACGGTTCTGCTAAATTAAAAAAAATGAAGTGTGAAGAAGAATATTTATTTTTTGAAAGTATTTTGTTGTTTATCATTGGTAAATATTACTATCAATACTATAAACAAACTTGATCTCACATCTATTCAATGTTTATTTTTTTATCTATGAATATGATGCTTTTTGATGAGTCCGAAGTCAGCGTGCTCCCCGAACACGGACAGATCAGTCCAAGGCCTCCGGACCGGACAGATCAGACAGATCACATAGACCGGACAGATCACTTTGAACACTATGACCATAGGACTGTTCGAACTATGACAAAAGTACTAAAAAACCTAAACACTTCTTGACTAAGCTACTTGCTCTCTTGCTTAGAGCTCATGGGTCTTTGAACATGACCCAGGTCCATTAAACATGACCTGAAAGCCCATAAGGGCCCAAACATCAGGGTATAAATACCCAACCACCTACATTAACTAGAAAAAGAAAAATTAACTGCTACCAAGCTGCTTAATTATTTCTCTACTCTCTACTTTAAACTCTTAACACCCACATACTTCCTTAAAACACCAACTGAAATTACTAGCCTACCCTCCGGCGATTATTATCCACACCACTTTTGACAATAGATTTTAAAGCGAATATATAATAAGTATAAGAAACATGAATGCTAGGAAACACAAATGTTATCTTCAATCTCAATATTATGTCTAGGATAAATTAAATGTCGTTGAATAGCCAAAAGAACCATATGTAATTTTTTATGTATATGTTGATTTTGGTGATATTTCTAAAATCAACGTGCTTGAAAAAATTGTCCGAAACTAGGAAAATAAAGTACGTGAGATAGAGCATTGTAAGCTTATCCAAACCCTAGTACTTCAGTTCCTATTCTTAGAAAAGATAGTAGGATACTACAATCAGTAGATTGTTATTCACCTTATAATCATCACATCTTGTTGTCAGATAGAGGTGACTGATAATTATGCTAAAGTTTTGGTGTGTCAGAAGTTTGTTAACAATGAAGTTAAAATGGTTATGATGAGTCCAGTCTCCAAGTGAGAAATTGTTATGTTTGTTTAAAATCTAGTAGTGCAAGATCATATTCTCAATTGATCCAATCTGATTAGGCATATATTAAGATTAAAGTTCATTTTATTAAAGTCCATTTTATTAAAGTTCATTCTATTAATGTTTTTTCATATATTTTTAGTCACCCTATTAAATATATGAATTTTTTTACTTTTCTTAATAGTTTTGTATGAATGTACTGAAAATCTACAGCCGTTTTCGGATGCGACCTTTTTTCAGGTGAGCCAAGTAAAATTGTTTTCTTTATTTTTTCCGTTATATTTTCTTCTTAACATTAATTTATAACAAAAATTTAAAACAAAAATATTTAAATTACACTTATTAACATAAATATTAATTCAACCTAGGTTAAATCTAATCGCCATAAAGAGGTAAAATTTAACCCATGTTTGACATTATTACATAGATATGATTACTAAATAATATAAAAATAATTTATCTTGAAAAGATATAGATATTCAGTCTTCAACCTTGAGGAATCCTTGTTGTGATTCAAGAGGTAAAAGTTCAAGATCCTCTTTTATGAAATCTTAGTGGGTTTTTTTATACATAAAAGACAATTGTTTACTTTATATTAATATTTCATAATCCTAAAGACATTAATGTATTTTAAGATTACATATGCGATTAAATAATATATAATATTAAAAAGAGGTGTCTATTATACATACATGAAAGATGACACAAACTCAATTTGAAAAGAACATCATAAAAGACTTATGATGGGTATACTCAATTTTAACTTAAAAAGACTATGTTTCAATACAATAGACTTAGTGTTGAGAAAACTATTTCAGCATACTCATAAGCACAATGCAAACAAAGTTTGTCCAAATTGATAATAACAATATATAATAGTTTAATAAACTAAACCAAGAATATATTTACTCGCAAATTTGAATGACCAATATCTACGATTCCCTTTTAGTATTTAATATTTAATAATATATCATATAAAAGTATAGGCGATATCCTATATTATACTTCGTTAGTGTAAGAACAATTTTATTAGGTTATTGATTTTGTTAGTTTATCAATAAAATTGAAATTGAAAAAATTATAAGTTACATATTTTTATTTTTAATGCCTTTTTACTATATTATTAAGTAAAAAATAATAAAAATGTTGGTCAGACGTCAATCTTAAGTAAATCGACATACAATTCTCTATACCAAACAATTATATGAACAGATTTGTAATAAACTGAAATACAAACAATTCAACTCGATTACCATCCATAATCTAACAAACGGGTTATATACGAAGACTTGTAATTAAGGCTCCCACATTGTAAAATGTATAAAATGTCATAATTATTGATAAGTAAATAAAATTAATTATTTAATTGAATATACAAAGTAAAGTCTATACAACGCAATAAGTCAACTACAATATATAAAAGATCTGAAACAATCCAGCCAAAAATATTTGCCCAACATGAGAAATTACGTTAATTTGTATTACGTCTTCGTTGTTGTCAATTACTTTGACTAATTACCTATAAATTTTGAGAAATAAAAAAAGTCCTAAGATCTTTAAAAAGATACTTCCAAAAACAACCAAACTATATGCTTGAAGTCATTACATAAGGTTTAGACATATACACTCGTGGATCTCTTTTTTGTTTTTATTTTCAATACGATCTGCAAAAGACATAATGTTATTTTCCGTTTATTTACGCTATGCTTGTAATGACCATAATCTTGTTCAAATATTTTAAAACATTTATATGCATGCATTTGTTGTATAATTGTATTTGTAAGAGTTGTTAAGCATGAATTCAATGTAAAAAATATTGATAAATATGTATTCGATGTATAAAACAACGATAAGCATAGAAGTAACTGGTTGAAAGTTTATAATGATTTATCTTCTCCGATATGTCATACTATTTTTTATAAAGAGGTTAGTATTGTAAATGTTAAGCATGGAAGTTATTTATATTTTTTAACCAATACTTTCTTCCCGGTCAATATTTTAAAGATTGAGTTGTATGGGATATATATATTGTGTGTGTATGTGCGCGTGCACGTTACTAAGAATAAAATTATTCCTTGTTGGTGGTGTAATAAGGATTTAGATGACTTTATGTAACATAATTTTGATATTGGATACATGATTATTCGAATAACCATCATGACCCATTATGTGGTTTCATATCTAGCTGTTTGTTTGTGGATCTTACCCATTCTCGTAATTTATGTTATAATTATATTCGGGTTGACTCTTAATTATCTTATGTTTATCAATTCTTCATAAACATGGTTCAAGTTGATTAATTGATGGTGTGCGATCCACTTCATATGTCGTTATTGTAAGTTTAAGGGTATGCAAATTTGAATTTTTTTTATATCCGGTAATAGTATTTTCATTTTATTTATTACATGTGTATGTTAATGATAAGTTATGTTTTTAATGTATTTCTAAAACCTCTTAAGATTTTGGTTATTTTTTTTCATTCGGGGCATACCCTAATTCGATCTAAGAAGTTTTTTATTTTAATGTTATATATTTTAAAAGAATATGATGAACATATAATATTTAAAAAAATCAAAACACATAATTTTTTTTATTCCATAATAACCTTTTTTCTTCACCGATATATTTGGTCAAAGCATTCATAATATTTCAGAATATGGATTAATGATTATAGATCTTAAAATAATATCATAATAACTAAAATATTATAGCTAAAGGCGTGCGAGTTAAAAAAACCATTGAGAAACTCAGGCCTACGTAATAAAAGATTGTATTTCAAAAGACTTATTGAATATTTGTATATGGTCATGTGCATTAGAATAAGAAAAATATAATTATAGTACAACCACTTTGTTATTATGTTAAAAATGTCTATACATTTATTTATTCAATTATGGTTTTTTTTGGTTATGCAATAGACGTTTTTAAATAATTTGTTTCTTCCTCTATTCATACAATATCCTAGATTTATATTTATTTAATCGTGATACTAATATGTTAGCTTGCAATGAACAACAATTATTAGTTGAATCTGTAACGGGGTATCACATGTTATTTTGAAAATTAAATTGGGATTTGTTTAGTATAAAATCGTTACAGCTTTAAAATGAAATGAACAAATTTAGTACGGAAAACTCTGCTCCAACTATAAAATCATTTACAACTTTCATAGTGAAAAGAACAAATTTCATACGTAAATTATGCTAAAATATTATTTAAAATGTGTATACAAAGCCATAAAAAATTCAAAAAATATTTTTTTGTATGAACAATATAAAAACATATATATGTAATTCCTTAAATTATATTAAAGCAAACTTATTCCGATGATCAATTCTTAGATAATAAAACTTATTAATACTCATATTGTTTTTTAAAATCGTCAAATACCATACTTTAGTTTATATTATGTTACAAAATTTGAAAATATAAAAACATGTACTAAGTTATTTCATATTTCACGATAATTTTGTACAATTGTAAATTAAATTACATATTGTGTTGTTAATCAATGTTATATTCTGAATTATTTGGATTCCAATCATTTTATGCATCTATAGAGTTCTATTTTATTCTATCAATGAGTCTCACAACATTATCATTAATATCCAATAAGAATATTTTATCATTTAACAAAAGATTAGTAGTTTTAAAAAATAACACCCTTCTTAATATAACTATAGTTGTTAGCTACCAGTGACATAGGGCAATGGACCGTCCCCGATTACCCAAAAATAGATCATCATATTATTGATACTATATTTTTTTATATGTTTTACAATTAATATTATAAAAAATATATTTTTTCAAACATATATACCAAATAGTGAATTATGAGTTTCTTAAATCCGAAGGAAAATGTAATCATATTTTGATTTTTTATTATTAGTATTTGATTTTTTATTGGTCCGATGCTAGCTCATATAAATTCTAAATTATTTCGACATATGCCTTGTAAATTGAAGATAGAGAAAATAATTATTTTTGTATTATTTAGTTTTAATAAATATTCGTAGTTTTTTTATTTTAATAAATGTTTGTGGTTTTGTTTTCTTTATCAATAAAAATAAAATTTATGATTCAAAAGTTTAATATTTTCATACAAAACATAAACAAGGTCACCTAATATTATATGGTGAATCAAAATAAATAAATTAAAATGTGCTTCTAGTATATTAAACTCTAATTTTTTTTGTTTCAGTTTTTAGTTTTGCCACTGATTACAACTAAAAATGACAAAACATACAAATGTGATATTTGTTAATAAAATTCAAAATTATAAAAAGAGTATAAAAATAATATTTTTAAAGAACTATTCAAATAATAAAAAAATTCAAAAACATTAAAAGTACTTGTATTTGTATAACGTGGATAACTAAATTAAAAATAATAATAAAGGGAAAATTCTAAAAAAATTAAAAAAATTATATTGAATGTTATAATTTTACTAGTTAATAAATAAATAAATAAACATAATATTATATAAAAATAAAAATAAACAAATAGATTTTTATTTATTTAAAAATTAAATTGTCATATGTGTTATATATATAACTCTATATATCACCATCTTTGCTACTAACACTATTTTCTATCTTTGAAGACGATATAAATACGTGACTAATTGTGCTTCTTCAAAAATTCATTATAATATGGCTAGGTCGAATATACCATCTTTATGATATCGTTACTGCTCAATCTTGATTCATTAGCTTGATACGTGATAAGGTAAATGTTGAATCGATAATAAATAGAAAAATGAAGAACTTTAATTACTTTTCACCAAATTTTAGTAAATAATTGCTAAAACATCTGCAACTCGACAAACTCGTCTTCACGGTGGAAATAACTAGTTTTGATGTCGTAAAAAAGTTTGGTTTATTACGAATATGAGAATTTTGATTTGAGAAAGTTTCAGATTAAAGGCATTAATATTAGGTCTTATGCATGAGAGGAGCTTCAAAGCGCAGTGTTTTTGTCCAAACAATGTTATGGTTTGCTCTAGATCCAATTTTACTCCCTAACGTGAATAAAATTCAAATCCTGAAAACCAAAGACAATGCCCAAAGCCTTATTTTTTTTGTCATGTGATATTTAGCTTAATTTTAATAAAATTTATTTTTTTTGTTAAAAGAAAGTTGTTATATATATATATCACGACTATACTATTTTGTCATATTTTTCTATGATATTGATGTCCTACCAAATGGTACCGCTATTTTTTAAATATTGGTATGTAATATGATAATTTTAAATTATCGTATCGTATTAATTTATTTTGGTATAATATATAAATTGTACGATAATATCATACCATATTTAAATTTTAAATAAAGTATATAACTTAAATTTATTTGTTATAAATCATGTTGTAAAAAGTTTGTGTAAACAATTTGTATTTATTTTTTGCGTTTTCTTGACAGCTAAACATAAGCTTTATTATTTTTTTACTTTGTGTTCATTGTTTTTCTTATAATATTTATGAGTTATTGTTGGTTCGTATTTAAAAAAAAATCTAAAATTTATTTTTAGTTTCTATCAATATTTGTTTATTATGTTCAAATTTTCAGTGACAGTAATGTCTTCGGAAATATTTGGTCGTACATGATTATGTACATCAGAAATCATGCATAATAATTAATTTTCATCACATTCAACTAACCGAGCCAATTTAAAAAAGGAAACCTATTATTTTTGTATTTGTTGTCGTTGAGTCTAAACTATAATAGTATCATGTAACCAAACGGTGACCCTAATCCTAACAAAACGAAGACCCTAATCCTTAATAGTTATTTTTTTCACGTAAACACGTCATGTTATACGAGAATACAAAAAATATAAAGAAGAAAGTCGTTATTTCTACAAGTGTGTAAAGCAAATATCATTCTTCCCATTCACAAACAACTTCATATAAATTAGATGACTAAATAAGAGGATTTCACCAACCAAATTCATGTAAACATTTGACATCGACGTACACAATCCTTGATAAACTTCGTCAACGACTGATGTTTTATTTCGCTAAGAATTCGTGAATTATAAAAATAAAGATTCCATCGATCAAAGATGAAACTTGATGTGTTTTCACCAACACTTCATCTTTATCACACTTCTTGCGAACAATAATACAAATGTTTCCAAAAATATCAAAATACAAGATATTTGGATTTTTGTAAAGTTATTTTATTTCGAAAAACTAAATACAAAAACGAACGTATATCTTCAAAAGACTTTACGACTATAAGAGATATCATTTTTTAATTTCCACTACTAGCTCGGGTTTTGAATTTTTTAAAAATATATAATTTTTTAAAAATTATAAAAACCTGGTGTAATTTTTACTAATCTTGCAGACTTTAAGTAATTTTGTGAATATAACAATAGTTGTATAGCATCTTGTTAAAGTTTTTCTATGATTTGTAATATTTTATTTCTCATTAATAAAATTATATTTGTAAACGTGTTTTATTAGATAAAAAAATAACCATTGAATTTCAAATATTTTATATTTTTTTAAAATATTTTATATTTTTTTAAAATATTTTTTGATTAACAACTATATTTAATAGTCATTTGAATTAATAGTGTTAAAATATATTTATTCAATATATTTATTGATCGACATTCTATATATATATATATATATATTCGGTCATTGTTTTAATGAAGTACAATAATAAAAGCAATCGAGTTATATGCAATTAACTAATCACACATATGGATGAAACACTTGTTATGAGTCCAAGTACGGTAAACATGTTGATTTTGTGTACCGTAAAAAAAAACGATTCAAGTTAATGGTTCAAATCCCAAAACCTAAGTCTGAATTATAATTCATGGTATAAATTGATTCGTCAATTTACTAGATTGTGGTTCCAGATTATAATAAAATATATTTGGTTTTAAATTTTTGTGCTTCAAATTATAAAATCCTATAAATTTTTGTGCTTCAAGATCAAAACAATAAATGTCATATAAAATATAAATATTCGATTAAGGAATTATAATATGATACGGTTATATACTGCACAAACATGTGAAATTGCTTTCGTTAATGAGATTGTACTATCATGTTAGCCATTAGAAGACTATTGTATTTATCATATTAGCTATTTCTCATTTAAATTCTAGAGGTTTTTGAAACAATTAATTTCCGAAAACCAAATAATAAAAATCTCAAAATAAACAAATAATATTTTATTTTTGTTTCGTTTATTCATATTTTATTTTAATTTCATAAAAAATAAGTTAAATAAATAATAGATAATTATGATATATAAAAAATATATTTATTAAATGAATAATATATATATATATTGTCGTATGCCCATCATTCTAAATAGGAATGAATATGCACACAATCTACATTGTTTAAAAATGATTTGGATTGATATAGTTCTATTTTTTTGACAAATCAGAGAAATTTTATTGATATGGACTTAATTAGAGGCAACCAAAAAGATTAGAGACTAAAAAGCAAAGTCTCCTCAGGATTATACTAAACGGCACAAAAGCTAATCGTTTAGCTTTAGTGTAAAACCAGCTAGGAAAACCTAATTCCCAAATCGAACACCTAAATCTACTTCTTCGTCTTCGGGCTTTAACCCTAGAGAACCCAAATCGAACAGCTCCCAAATCGCCTTCTTCAACTTCGAGCTTAAACCCTTGAAATCAACTTCTACCAGAAATTACAGCTACACCACGTATCCTATACCCAAACTTTCAAGCAGAATGATGGAGAGAAATTCAGGTGGAGCTTCAAATTCACTCCATTTGATTTTCTGCTTGCATCGAATGGTCCACTTAGAAATCCAATCAGCTGCTCTGTTTTGGATTCTAGGGATGAACTTCAGAGACATCTCGGAGAAGATTAGGCTTCGACAAATAGTCAACCAAACTTTTAGATGAAGATGGTAAGTTCTTTTAGCTATGTAATCCACCAAATTTTTACTATTTGATTCAATGTCTACTCTTTTAATATTCTTTTTTTCGACAGAGAATCAGACCGTTAACTAAAGCCATAGTTTCAGTAAGAATCAGGTTAGACTTTCCGATTGTATAACCTCTACATGTGACCAGGTCACCATTCGAGATCCGGAGTACAAGGCCAATAACAACTTCTCCATTCGAAGAACCAGCAGCGTCGATATTAGCTTGAACCTTCCTACAGCTAGGTGAGACCATTTCAGATAATTCGATCTACTTTTCTTTTTATTTTCAGAAAAACATCCAAAATTTAGACCTGCATGATAAGCTTTAGCTCAGTGCTTGTTAGTGAACTTGTTTGAAACATCAATACCATGAATAACTTTGTAAACATAATGAATAACAGTTTCAGAAGTAGGGTTAGCCATCTTAAATTTTTTCTCGTTTCTGCTTTTCCACACGGCCTAGCATATAGTAGGAGGTATCACATGAGTAATGTGTACCTTATTGTTAAAGAACCAAAACCATTAACGAATTATATGAGTTAAAGTCATATAATTCTGAATCTTAACATTAAAGATATTGCTATAGTGAAACCAGACAGACTAAGTAAACTTTCATTGCACAAATAAGTGATTTTTTGTTTCACAGTTATCACAGAACATGCATTTCGAGGCTAAATTAACATGTCTAGTCTGCATTATAGAATCAATTGAAACATAATTTTTAATAAGTCTCCAGAGAAAAAACGAGTACTTCCATGGTGTTATTTGATTCCAGATTTTCCTAAAAAGAGTCGATTTATTGAAATGTCTTCTAGTTGATTCCCAAGTGCTTTTAGTGTTAAAATCTAGGTTAGGAGTGTCAGACCAGAAAAAACTGTCATTCTTCCTTTGGTTCACCTTAAACTTAGAGATTTGATTCATTCTGTCAGAATTGAGATAGTTTTGAAGAGAAGAGAAGAGAAGTCCCATTTATCTTCCTTCCAAAAAGCCTTGACCTTCTGATCTAGAAACCATAAATTTGCATTAGAATCCTTATAATCAATGATTGGAGACTGGTTATGCCAGTTCTTCATCCAAAAATCCATCTCTCCCCTATCCAAAATCCATTTTACATTAGGTTCGGCATGATCTTTAATAAGATTTAATCTTTTCCAAGTTTGAGTACTGATATACCCCAAAAAGTCCAAACAAAAGCCTTTTTAATTTTATTTTATTTTATTCAAATATCTTATGTATTTAAATCAAATCTAATTATATTAAGATTTTATTTTATTTTATTTCCTTTTATTATAATTTAAGGTTTTGAGAAGCTCTTATATAAAGCCTCATATGCCTTAAGTTATCTTAAGTTTTTAGAATAATATATTTTTTATCTCTGAAAATTTCAATCTTTGTTACCCTTAGATTAGGGTTTCATCATGTTACCCTTAAATTAAATTAGGGTTTCATCTATCGTTGCTTCTTCTTCTATTTCCGTCACGTCATCAGTTTGGTATCAGAGCCTGAGTTCCTGATAACAGGGAAGCATGTTTCTAAAGCCTGATTATTCTGATTCAAGGTTTAAAGAAGAGAACAACACACATGGTCATGAAGATTGGGAAGATCGTTTGAGTATGAGGGGGCATACCAGCCGTTTCAATGTCGATCATATTGAACGGATACTGAAGGAGTTTAAATTGGCTACCAATCTTCGAATCAAGGTAAATGTTGCATATCGAGATGCTGTCTTATGCTATGAAATTGTTTTCAAACCCATCTTTTTCATCAACTGGACATGGGGATGTTGTCTTCAGGCTATAAAAAGGTTTTCAAAATTATTTTTTTCATCAACCGTATGGCTTCAATGTGACTTCGAATAAGGAACATTCGAGAATAATTATTTTTCTTCTATTTCCGCTGCGTCATCAAGTACCAGTTCTATAAAAAACAGATTTAAGAGGATGCAAATTTTTATTATAAGTAATATGCATAAGATTAGACCACAAATTATTATTTTTCCTATATCTAAACCATAACTTTTTTGATAGGGTGTTCTAAATATCAGTTAAGTTTATGATATTTAGGCCACCCTCATCAAAAGGCTACAGATTTTATGCAAACTACACCAATGAATACAGTTAGTCTCTATTTTAGACCTCCAGAGAAACTTGTTAAAAATCAGCTCAATCCTCTTTATAACAGAATAAGGAATAAGAGTACTATGCATCTAATAATAGGGAATAACCATAAGAATAGAAGAGATAAAAGATAGTCTTCCCCCAAAAGAGATAAATTTGCTGTTCCACTCAGCTATCTTGGAATTAATAGCATCAATCAGCTTGCTGAAATTTCTGACTTGGTTGTTGCAGCTCAGGCTTATACCCAGATAGGAGATAGGGAGAAAGTCAGTTTGGAAGCCGGTGCCAGCTTTCAAATCATTGATCATTCTGGTATGCATTTTGTTAGAGGTAATCACTTTTGTTTTTTCTTTATTCACAAGCTGTCTAGAGATTTTCTGATAGTTATCTATGAAAACAGATAGCTTCTCAATAGAATAGTTAAGACAGTTAGTAAATATTAATATGTCATCATCAAAAGAGATACTAAGGATAACCATAGAAGATCTAGTAGCATAACTCATAGATTTATTCACATTAAACAGATTAGCCAGCCCACGAATAAGAACCTCTTCACAGATTATGAAGAGACTAGGAGACAAGGGGTCTCCTTGTCTCAAAACCCTAGCAGTCTTTTTATAACCATAGACAAGGTCATTAACAAAAATAGAAATATGGATATCATTTAGCATATTATGAATTAGATTAGAAAAATTTAATGAGAAACCAAACAGAATCAGAAATCTTTTGACAAAAGCAATAGACATCATGTCAAAAGCTTTCGTCATATCAAGCTTGACCATGATATTACCCCAAGCAGGTTTTCTATTAAGATCAAAAACCATTTCCTTAGCCACCAAGATGTTATCGTGAATAGATCTTTTACAAACAAAGGCACCTTGGGTAGTTGAAATAATTTTAGGTAGGATTTTAGATAAACTGTCATTTATAAGCTTAAAGAAAATCCTACTAGTCAGGGTACAAAGGCTTATAGGGCGATAGTTGTTCCAGTGCATAGGGTTTTGAGTTTTATGAATAAGACTCAAACCCGTAGCCAGAATCCCATTAGGAATATAGAGACCAGAAATGAAAGCATTACAAGAACTAATTAATTCAAACTTAATAATTGACCAACAAGCTTTATAAAATGTTAGATTAATCCCATCAATACCAGAGGCACTTGTTGAGTTCATAGTCTTAATAGTATCCTAGAGCTCATATTCATCAGTTGCTTTCAATAAGAAGGTGTTGTCCTCCTCAAATATAATATTAGGGATAGTAGATAACATTGGATGATTAAGTCTGTGACCTTCCTCTTCCAGATTCTCATAAGAACCATTAGTATAGAAAGTTTTAAAATACTTTTCAGCAGAAAGGCCAATATCTTTAGTGATCCAAATACCATCTTCATAAATACCTTTAATTGTATTGTTTATTCTTTTCTTACAACGTAGGCATGAAACACTTTGGTGTTTCTGTCACCATTATTTAACCAAGAGTTATAAGTTTTTTGACCCCATAACTCTTCTTCATTTCTCAAATCCTGCAAATGTAAGCTGTTAACTTTTCTTAGGTTAGCAAAAGACATATCATTATTTAGGTTAAGGTGAAGTAATTCAACCTCTCTAACCCTATCCTCAGTTTTTTTTAACTTTTTTGAAAACATTGCCAAAACAATCTATATTCCAGGCTTTTAGACATCCTTTAAGACGTTTAAGCTTGAACCAGAAAATTTCATTATGAAGACCTTTTATTTCTAATTTCCAATTCTGATTTACAGTTTCTAAAAAGGAAGAATCATTCAGCCAAATGTTTAGAAATTCAAAACATTTGTTTTTCCTATCAAGGACATTAGAAGAAATATTTAGAGCTTTAATAAGAATATGAGCATGGTTAGAACACGTTCTGACCATGTGGGTAACCCGAGTATGACTAAAAGTGTTATGCCATTTGTCATTATACATGGCTGTGTCGAGCCTTTTCTATTTAAATCCTTTATTCCAAGTATATTTGGTACCCAAGTAACCAGCGTCATCTAAATTGCATTCCATAATAGTGTTGACAAAGTCATCAACACTATTCTGATCATAAAGATAGCATCCAACTTGTTCATCTGAAGAGGCCACTGTATTAAAATCACCAACTATTAGCCACCCCTTGTCTTTATAAGCACTAGATTTTAGATGATTCCAGAGATTGTGTCTGTTAATCTTGTTACATTTAGCATAGACAATAGACAGGTAGAAATAGTTAGTATTAGGATAGTTAATATCTAAAGTAAGACATTGATCATGATCAAATTTATAAATAACATTAATTTCAGAGCACCAAAATATCCAGATTTTATTTGATGTATTAAAAGTAAAGTTAGGAAAACCAAGAGTAGCAGCAATGTTATCAATTTTCTCAGCCTTCACCAAAGGTTCTTGGATAGTCAAAAGGTTGACTTTTTAGCATAGATAATCTCTTTCAGCCTTTTAGGTGTTGTGATGTTATTGATGCCTCGAAGATTCCAATTTAGAATCATTATCAGAATACGATTTGTGTCTTTTGTTGATCCCACTGTATTTTAGGGATTTGATAATTTTGCTGCTTGGTTTCTTGATCTTTTTGGCTGACTTTAATTTTTTCCTTATTATAGTACTGAAATCCTGAGCCATATGAGACAAACTTCTTGAGGGTGAAACCACTGGAGATGCTTGTACACTACCAATATTCTCACGAGATGGAGAATTGAGACTAACTTCTTTAATCATATCGTGCCAATCACCATTTCTACTTAACAATTGTATAGCTTCAATAAGCTCAGTATCAATATGAAGATTTTTCTCCTTTCTCAATGTAATATCAGGGTTTACAACATCCTGATTGTAAGAACTTGTTTCTTCAATAAAAGAATTATTTTTCTGATTCATAGTAACAATAATTGACTTAACATTTGGGATAGTAGTATTGTTTGAACCAACAATTTCCTGATCTTCAGCATCATTTTTGATATCAGAATCTTTCTCAACATTACTGGGAACATGATTAAGATCATTACTTTTAACAATCCACTCCTTCTCTTCGTCATTTAACTTCTTCTTCTCCTGACTTTTCCAACAATCATTAGTGCTATGTCCAAGATGATAGCAAGTATGACAATAGTTAGGGAGGTTTTTATATTTAAGATAGATCCAACAACCATCATTTATACCAAATCCCAGCCAAATTCTGCTATGGATCTTGACAGAAACATCAATATAAACCAGTGCATAAGCTGCGTTTTTACGAGCCCTATTTTCCGTCGGAACATTAACCTTGTAGACATTGCCAAGAGAATCAGCAACACCAGCTATGAAATATTTATTGTACAGATATTCCAGTATAGTTTCGAACTTAACCCAAACCATCGTAAGGGGGCACTCAATTTTTGGTCTAAAGTTTGGAGTCCATCGCAAAATTCTCATGGTGGATGGACCAACTTTCCATATGTTTTTCGACCAGAGCTTACATACATCTTCCTTAAGGTCAAACTCGATAAATATATGGTGTGAATCCCAGACATAAAATCTGAAAGCGCCATTAAACCTAAAGCCATTCAAGAAGCTGTTGATAAATTCCATTCCTGGCAAACCAGACGAAAATTTTCCGATAAGGGTAGTAGGGGAACTGAGTAACAACTGATCTTTGGTCGCTTTAGAGTACTGAATTGAGATGTGGTCATTTTTTTAATCCATTCTGGTTTGTGTTCGATATCTGGGTGATTTACCGTTTTCATCTTGAAGAAATCGGCATAAGTCTTGATCTTATCTTTCTTTTCAGAATTTGGGCTATTCAAGTGGTAGACAAAGAGGGAAATTCATCCTCTTCGTAAAGTTCATTATTCCGAATCTCCATAACGGAGATTCACTGTGAATCAAAGAAACGAATCTCACTGGAAAGAATTCCGACTCAATGAACAAGATTAACAAAAGTCGGAATTGCAGACAACAGATATTCGAAAAAATAAAATCTCAACAGAGAGAAACAAAGAAAATAATAAAAAAAAAATCGGCGAACACCATATCGAAAAAGATGAAGCATGTCTAAAGTCCATCGGAAAAGACTAATCCTTCAAAACCTTTCTCCATGAAATATTTATTGCAAAGTAATCCAACATTCGTCCAGGATTGATATAGTTCTATTGACCTTTAAATCTCGATCAGAAAACATGATTATTTATGTTCAATATGTATAAATAATGAATAATACCTCCGTAACAAACATCTCACCGGTTTAAAATTTGTATGTATGCTTTTATATTTTGTAGCCTATGTTTTCAAAGTATAAGCTAGTATTTATTTATTCAATTGCTGGTGTAATAGATTGAGACTAACAAAATATAGGTATTTATAGTTCAATTCCGAAAACCGTCACTCATCAACTAAACATTTTTATGTTATTTGTATGGTTAAGCTTCCATGACATATTTTAAGTTTATTTTTGTACTACTAATTGGAGTAATATGTTATGGTTTATAAAAACATGTAAAATAAAATATTGATGTGTGTCATAAATCATAATAAAATAACTCTTTCTGTCTAATCTGAGTCTTTCTTCTTATCTTTTCTCTTGTATATATAATTACTACCTCTTCACTTCAGATCCAGTATAAGTTGTGGCTAGGCTTTTATTACTCCTTCTTTACTTTGCTTTTCTCTCTAGATCTGTCTTCAATTCATCATCTCACTAAAAAAAACTTCGCCCTAGAGTTCTTTAGGGTTTGAGGAAGTGATATTAATATGAGAGAGCTTTCTTTGGTCCACTCGTGGGTGGTAAGTAGGATTTAATTAGCTGCCGACTCATTGATCCAAATACCGAATTCTAAAAATTATCGAAGAATTAGGTAAATGAGTGAATGATGCGGGAGACTTGTTAGATCTTAAACTTCCTGTGTTTGGACTGAAGGGAGCTCCCTTATAACTATTTTGTTCATATTTAACTTTTTGTCTTTATCTGGTTTACTCTACTAAATTTTAATAAGTATTTCAGTTTCTTGAATGTTCTTTTCTTCATTGACCATAGTTTTGTTCTACTTTGAAAGGTAAGTTTATGTTTTCTTTTTCTTGTAGGAGTATTTGGTAGTTAGTATTAACAAAATTTAACTCTACTTTAAAGTATAAATAGTATAAAAACGAAAACTTATGTATCTTATAAAAAGATATGAGCATGATATGATTTCAATTTGTTTTTCTTTTAATTTTTAACTAATCTTAATGAGTTTTATGTCATCTTAGCTGGTTGCCCTAGGTAACTTGATTGAGTGACTATATATTTCATTTTTGCAGTGTTTTAGAGAGAGAAAGAGCATGCGACTGGTCTGAAATTAGGGTTTAATATTTATTGGTGAAGCAGAAAGAAATCACTCAACGACAATGAATAGTATCTCGAGTCCTCCTCGTGCTTTGCTTTACTTGCAGCAACAATTTCCTAGACGGGTTGATATGTTTCCCAGATCTATTAATTTACCAAACTACCCTCTCCTCCCTCGGTATCATTTGTGAACTCTGTTATAGATTATTCGTTATATTTCCGTCTACTTTTTTGTATTTTAGACCTTTGTATTGAACTTGTGTAACAAATCTTGGCGGTGCTCTTCAAAATTATGTGTGTTTTATGGCAATTTTTACATTTCATAATATCCAGTTACTAATTTTGTTTTCCTTTGAATCATCCAAACATCATAAATTTCTCAAAATTAATAAAAAAATATACGTACCGTAGAACTAAAAATAGAAACATACCCATTAGAGTTTGAAAAATATCTGTATCGTCTAAATATTTAAAGTACCAGAATATTCCTAACTTACATAATAACGTTTAGAGATGTTTCTAGAATTAAATTCTTAGATTGAAATGTTGATTACACTGGTCAACAAATCACTAAACTAATTTACTTGAAACCCATCGTTCAATCACATTTTTGTACGACATTTTTAGGGTTGAAATGTCAAGCTAATCTCGAAGTTTTAACTTACCAGTTAGTAATAGATAGTAAATTTTATGTATGCCATTAAAATAGTACCAACAACATTAGTAAAATCAAAACGAAAATGTTACTCGTAGTAAAAAATCAATCCAACATTATTTATACAGTATTTTTTCCTCGTGATACTGATTTTGCGCAAAAAAGAATCTCAAACAAAAGAACTTATATTCCCTCGCTGTTTCTTTCACCCTTTAATAGTGGTGGTAATTTACTGGGTTTTCTTTATTTGATGAACCGAAATTTGTACAGAAATAAAATTTATTAAAATTTTGGACCTATAAAAATAAAGTTTATTGAAAATCCTTGTACTAAAGACATGGATTTTTTTTTTTGCGTTGTTTTTCTAATAAAATACATTTAAATATAAATCAATAGAAGTTGGTTATATCTGTAGGAGATGTATATAGGAAGACCATCAGATCAATCGTTTGGAATATAATTGAAATTTTTGAGATTAGTATTAAGTTTAGAATGGTGAAACTTGAAAGTATGGTTCTCATCGGTGGAACACAGTATTATTGATGAAATACCTAGACACATATGTTTAGGTGTTGTCAGGACGTTAGATTTATAAGTTTTAAGTATTGTTAAAGCATTTGTTGTTTTGGTTAAAGTCAAATTCAACATGCAAACCTCTGTTTAAATTGGAACAAAGTGTTTATATGAAAGTGATTTCATTCAAAGCTTCTACAGCTTTATGGAGGAGACCATCAGTTAAATCAAAAGGCAAATACTTCTGATGTTGGACAATTTAAGTTGTTTTATTAAAATTGTGAATGGGTTGTTAGAAGCGTCATGATCTTGATTAATAAGTAATTGTCCAGTGTTCTCTATTCCTCGATCAGTGATACTGTTATAATAGCCCGTCTGTCCGAAATAACGTTAAATGGTACAATCCTATGACATAGGAGATTGAGATATAGGAGTGAGAATGAATTGTTAGAGTTGTAGGAGCAAGGCATGTTTGGAAAGTAAAAATTGACTAGCTTGGAATATTGTCATGTGTGTATGGCAAAAGTAAAAGAGCCAAGTTTGCACGATCCGGACACATAACAATTAAAACCCTTGACTACATACATACAGATCTCCGGGATCTTGCAAGGGTTCAGTCTCATTGAGGTAATATATAATTTATGTCAATCATTGATGATTTCTCAAAGAAGATGTAGTTCTATTTGTTAAGGTAAAAAATAGAAGCTTTTTATGGCTTTTCAAGCAATGGAGGATCATGGTTGGAAAAATTAGGTTTTCAGAAAAGTAAAGAAGTTAAAGACGGATAATGGTCTTGAATTCGGTGGAAATAAATTTACTAATTACCGCAAAGAAGCATGTATTGTTTGCCATTAGACCATATGGGACACTCCACAACAATATAGTCTTGCTCAAAGAATGAACATATTTATTTTTGAGATGGTGAGGTGCATGGTTGTTACGGCTAAGCTCCCAAGACAGTATTGGGCAGTATATACTGCCTCGTACGTCATAAATAAATGTCCATCTACTGCTATTTCCTTATAGACCCATACAAAATATGGTACGAGAAACCTTCACATTATTCTTAAGTGTTTGGTTGTGTTGCTTATGAACATAACATACATGACAATGTGAAACCAAAATCCATAAAGTGCCTATTTATTAGATATCTGGAAGGCGTCAAAGGTTACACGTTATGGTATCTCAAAGCAGGTTATAGAAATTTTATAGTTAGTAGCGATGTGACACTCAACAAGAATGATTATCTTGGTTTGGGTGGTGAAATAGATGAAGCCCAATCTAATAAAAGAGACACATTTGAGATTAAGGTAGAGACACCTCGATCAGAACCTGGTAGTGTCTTAAGGGGATTTGGCATTAAATATACCTAGACAAAAGGGGTATATGGATTTGGTAGGTAACTGAGCCCAAGATGGATACCAAATAGCCAGGGAGATGACCAGAAAAGTCATCCGAGCTCCTCAAAGGTACGAGTATGCCGAACTGGCAGGTTTTGATTTGGTTGCTGCATATGAAGTGATTCACTCTAAACCTGAGTAATTCGGGCAGAAAATGGAAAGTGAGGACAAATGCAAGTGTCTTGTTACGATTACAGAATAAGTGACTTCGCTTCAGAAGAATAACATATATGAATTACTAGATAAACGTAAAGGTCAGAGATTGGTTGATTGCAACTAAATTTTTAAGAGATAGGAAGAAATTCTTGGGGTTGAAGTGACTCAGTACAAAACCAGACTGGTTGGTAAATGATTCGCCCAATGAGAAGGTGTAGATCATAATCAGATCTTCTCCCGTAATGAAAAATAGTTCATTTAGGATCATTCTTGAAATAGTTGCCAAGTTGGACATGGAGTTGGATCATATGGACGTCAATACAGCTTTTCTAAATGGTACCATTGAATAAACCATCTACATGAAGCATCCTCAAGGATTGGTGCATAGAAATAAGCAATCAGGTATTTCTCTTGAACATAGCATTGTACAGTTTGAAGCAATCTTATGAGCGCTGATATAAGTGTTTTGATGATTTATGGTCAATAGTGGTTATGGAAGAAGCACTTGTGACATATTTTTATTGCTCCAAGAAGCTTAGGTAAATGAATTTAATACTTCTCTTGGGAGACAATTAGTAAAGTTGAGCAATGTGGGGTCGTAGGGGTCCTTACAGCGAGGCAAAGGTTTGCTTCGGTCTGAAGTACTATGGATGAAGTAAATTCTACACTAATAAAGTAGGCGAGAAACTATACTTGAGTTGTTAAGTGTGATATATGGTATAAAATGTAAGTTATAGTCGTAAGATTGATCTATTGTTACTCCAGATTTAGTTACTCCTCGTTACAACATAAATTGTTATTTTTGTTGAGTAGTTTGTTACATTATATTGAGGAGCGACATTGTCACCAAACCAAACAATGTATATATTGATTTTTAGAGTTTGAAGAAGCGAACAAGAAATTGGTGGAGTGTGCAACAAAGATAGATAGAGAAGATACTTAGTAGATCAGGGAGAAATCTCAGAAGAGTATCGAGTATGAGCTATGGATTTAAAGTTGCTGTAAACACTCAGTTTTTCTATGTTATATATATATATTGTAAACTGTTAAAACCCATGGAAATGATATTTGTTGTGGTCCAGAGTGGACGTAGACACGTTTCCAAACCACTATAAATATTTATGTTCATACTTTCTCGTACTCTAATGTCTCTGTCAATTTTCATTATCATTGCTACATGTTTTTTGACGTAGTTCTTATAAAAAAAATATGTGTGAGACCTGAGCAGATCAAATAAAGATGATATAAAGCGTTATGATTGGTATTAGGGTCTAGTTACGAAATAATTCTTGTAGTTGAAATGAGACAAAAAAGTTTGAGATGAACAATTGAAAAATACTATCTGTTACAATAAAGAAACACTGCTTGTGTATGAGTTGTAACCTATTATTAGATCAAGAGTTGGAACTCATACATTATCGAAGGGTTAGGAGTTCCGCTAGTATCCATAAAGCTTTGAATATTAAATGGAGATAAGAGAAAAGGAACACCGGTAATATCAAAGGAAAATCTGGATTGAAGGCGACAAAGAAGTTTGATATGTTCAAGATTAGATGTCACTTATATAAAAACATGGCTCATTTCAAGAAGAGTGTCTTGGGCGACTAAAGAGTTAAAGATTAGATCTGGGGGTATTTATGTTGCTTCTGAAGGATATGAATCAGAGAGGTTCTCATGCACTCTTAAGATGAATGCCAAATAGAGTGGATTATAGATTCTTGATGATCATTAAATATGAATACACACAAGGACTAGTAAACGCATTTGAAGAGAATAATGAAGGCACTGTGTTACTTGGCTAAAATAGGGCTTGCAAGATAGCTGGAATCAGATTTGTGAAAATTTAGATGTTTGATGGTTGTGATCGGATTCTGAATAATATAAGGTACGTTCCCAATATGAGAATACATATAATCATTTGCGTGTTGTACAAGTTAGGTTTTTTTTATCAAAGTTGAGAATGGATACATGAAAAGTTTTGGATGCGCCATGACCTTGATGAAAGAGAAACCATTCATTGACCTCTATTCCTTGATTGGTGATACTGTTATAGGCACATTGGCTAGCTTGTGTAAAATATTGGTAGATGGTACAACCATATCACATATGAGACTAGGGAATGTGAGTGAGAAGAGATTGTTCGAATTGTGGAAGCAAGGTCTGTTTGTAAAGGATAAATCGACTAGTTTGGAATTTTGTCAATCTTATGTCTATGGAAAACGTAGAATAGATTAGTTTACATGTTCCGAGCACATAATAATTGAAACCCTTGACTACATGCATGCAGATTTGGGGGCCTACAAGGGTGCAATCTCATGAAGGTAATATATACTTTATCATTGATTATTACTCAAAGAATATGTGTATCTATTTGTTAAAGTCCAAAGAAAATATTTTTAATAGGTTAATGGACTTGAATTTGGTGCAAAAAAATTTACATATTACTACAAAGTAGAAGGTATCATTCGACATAAGATTGTACGAGACACTCCACAAAAAAATAGTCTTGCTGAAAAAATGAACATAGTGATTATTGAGAGAATCAGGTGCATGTTGGTTACTCCAAAGCACCCAAGGCAGTTTCAAGCTGGATCAATATTGACTACCTTGTACCTCATAATCAAATATCCATCTACTACTATTGTCTTAAAGACCCACGCAAAATATGGTACGGGAAGCCTTCAAATTATTCTAATATGAGAGTGTTTGGTTATGTTGCTTATGCACATACAAACATGACAATTTACAACTAAGAATCTTGAAATGTTTATTCATTGGTTATCCAACAAGTGTAAAGGGTTATAAGTTATAGTGTATCAAATCAGTTTATAAGAAATGTCTAGTCAGTAAGATGTGGGATTCAAAGAGAATAATTAACATAGTTTGGGTGGTGAAACGCCTGAAGCCCAACCTAATGGAAAAGACACACTTGAGATTGAGGTGGAGTCACCTAGATCAGAACCTTCTAGTGGCTTAATGGAATTCGAGCCATCAAATAAACCTAGAGACGAAGGGTGTGTGAATTTAGAAGGTATCCAAGCTCAACATGGCTACCAGATAGAAAGAGACATGACCATAAAAGTCATATGAGCTCCTTAAAAGTACATATACGCCAAACTGACATTTTTTACATTGACTACTGCATTGGAAAAGATTTTGTCTGAACTTGAGTGCTTTAGGCAGGTAATGAAAAGTGAAGATAAATCCAAGTGTCTTGTTGCGAGTAAGTAGGAAATGACTTCGATTTGGAAGAATAACACATATGTTGTAGTAGACAAACGTAAAGGTTAGAGATTAGTTAATTTTGACTATGCTAGTAGTCTAGACACTAGGAAATATTTTTCTGGTAATGTAATTGTGATGTTCGGCAGTGCTGTGAGTCAGAGAGCTAATCTTCAACCATTGTAGCATTATCCTCCACTAAAACTGGGTATGTTGATGTTTTCGAAGTAAAAAAGTAAGCTGTGGTTGAAAGGAATGCCAAGGGAGCTTGGAGTGCAACAAGAGATTCTAAAGGTGTATTGTGATAATCATAATGCAATATACTTTTCAAAGAGTCACGTGTTTCATGAACGAACTAAGCACCTTAATTTTAAACTATATTTTGGAAGAGGTATTCTTAAAAATGGAGAGATTGTGCTAGAAAAGGTTCATATAGATGACAACCCATCATATGTGTTTATTAAGACGGTGACACCGTGCAAGTTTAAGCACTTTCTGGAGTAGGTACATTTGAGGCCCTTTCAGGGGGAACATGGAGAGCCATATCTTTATTTTTTTATTTTGAGAAGTAAAAACCAAGGTGGAGATTTATGATAATATGGTTCCGACTTGGTGGAGTAAAGCATAACTGATTGAATGCTTCTATCTTGTATGCTTAGGTGTTGTCGAGGCATCGACTTTATAAACCTAAGTATGTAAAAATATTGATTGATTCAGTTAAGATATTGGCTGCTTCAGCCTAGAAGCCTTTGTTTAAGATGAAACGACTAATTATACCAGAGTGATATCATCCAAGGCTTCAACCATTTTAGAGAGGAATCCATTAGTCAAACTAAGCAGGTTCACCTGTCAAGAATATTAGAGAAATGCATTTGTTGCTTCGTTTGGGAAGCCAATTTGTAAAGTTGAGATATGTCAGAGGCCTATGGCTCTTTACGGCAAGGCAAGGGTTTTATTCGGTCTTTAATACTATGGATGAAGTAAATTTTACACTAGATAAGTATATGACAGACTGGACTTAAGCTGTTAAGTGTGACATGTAATATAAAGTATCACTTATAGTGGTTAGATTGATCTACTTTACATCATTGTTACAATATAAATGATTATTTTTGTTGAAGAGTTTGTTATAAATTGTTGAGGAGATATAGTGTCACCAAACATTATATATAGTTCTCTTTATACTTTGAAGAAGCAGACGAGACTTCAGTGGAGTATGCAGAATAAATATAGAGAGAAAATACTTAGTAGACCAGAGAGAGAACTTGGAAGAATATTGAGTTTGAGCTATGGACTTGGAGTTTCTGTAAACACTCAGATTTTATCCGCTAACTGTATCTTGTAAACTGTTGAAAACCCATGGGGATGATATTTGTTGTGGCCCATAGTAGACGTAGAAAAGTTTGAACAAAAATATTTATAGTGGTTCTAGACCTTAAATTATATATTTGTTGTGGCCCAGAGTAGACGTAGAAAAGTTTGAACGCAAAGATTTATAGTGGTTCCCAACGTAGTTCTTGGAATGATATGTTGGAGACCTGAGTATATTGAATAAAGCTTTTATAAAGCGTAAAACAATCATGGATTGTTAGAAGTCGCATGTCGTAACATAGAGAAATACAATTCCTATTATCCACCACAGACTTATATATTTTAATAGCAAATGGTCTAAAGCATAGGGTTTTCCTCGAGATCCGAAAAGTAGATAAACTCATATTTATATTATGTAAGTTATTTTTATTTAGTTATTTAGTCACACCATATAGAATAGTTATTTCCACTCAGGAAGATCCACAAATATTTCAAGACAGTCATTTAATTTCATAATTTAAGTTCTAGAATCTTAAGGTCGCCCTCCCGGGTAGACTAGATAATATTAAGCCATAAGACTTTGGTATACGATCTTCATTTCATTACTAGACAAAAGGAAACTATGGAGGATTTGGGCCATTTTCTTAAGTACCATGACCGGAAGGATAAAGATAGATTACCATTATACTCGGTCCACAAAAGAACAATTTTTTATAAGTGGAAGCCTACTAAAATATGAAACGTGTTTATAGGTCCAAGAATCAATCATAGAGGTAATGTTATCAAGAATAAGTCTACACTCGTTATAGGTAAGATAATAATAAGAGAAACACTCATGCACTTAACCATGATATATTTGATTTCATAGCAAAACATGTTAACTAGTTCGCTCTTGAGAATACTACCAACTTGGAGATAAATTAATACTCATCCTAGGGCTAACCCAAATCCATGAAAGGTTAAAGAACTCGCTGATGCCATATTCAATCAACTTAAAAGAATTGACATCAATTCGGTAGAAAATTATAAGATCATTCATGAAGAAGAGGTTAACAATTTAATGTTTGTGACACTTTTAGATGAATTTGAAGTTCGTGTCACAATTTTTCTATTCGAGGATACTAGAAAGGACAAGCATGTTCCATATGTCAGACATACAAACCAGACCTCTACTCTTAAGAGGGAGGCCAAACCGGTTCAAACAGTTAATCCCCAGAGGGAACCTGAGCCAGTTTAAACTACAATCTCCAAGCCTCTAGTTGAGTCTGAAGAACCTAGTCCACAATCTTCTTCTAAAAAACATGGTCCACCTTTTTGTCCTCAACCTTTGAATAAACTAACATTAGGAATTAATTCCAACATTATCTACTATTTGGCTTTGAGCCAAAGACAAGGTTTCGGACCGCATGCGCCCAACTACTTTGGTAACAACCCTTTTACTCCCTATGAGCCTTATCCCCAGTTCAATCCTCCTTATCAAAATTCAAAAATATTCCAAGGTTCAAATAAGTATCCGGGTTGGCATAATAGTGCTAAGGGTTTATCTTATAGTGACGCGTAAAACTTTTTTTATGTCATACTTATCCTCCCTTACTGGTCTGGAGAATTACCAATGAATTTAAACCAATATAAGATGGATAAGTATAAGATGGAGATATGCGATTGCTTGGATGATCCAGAGCATCATATAGAGAAATTTAAAAATGTTACGTTAAGTTTCAAAGGAGACGACATACTTATGTAACATTATTTCTTGATGATTTTCAGAGGGAACACTATGACATGGTTCAATCAGTTACCCCTGGTTTTGGTAAGAAGTTTAAAAATTTGTAAGCACTATTTAGAGATAAGTTTATTTTAAATAAAGAGACCAAATGTGATAGTAACTTTATTATGTCTTACAAACAAGAGCCCGATAAGAGTTATTGAGATTATACCTAGTGTTTTGTTGAAACAAATAATAACCTAGATGACTACCATAAAGCTATAGCTTGCTCTTCATTCAGACAAGGCATCCTTCTTGGTTTTGTAGCTGAAAACGTCATAAATAAAATATTTTTTCATTCGGGGCACTTGTAGCTCAAGTAGAGTCCCATGTTAAGGTTGAAGAAATAACAAGGTTAAGATTAGTGCTGAACAAAAAGCCTCAGCGAAACCATGATAAAAAAAATCAAAGCTAATGTCTCCACCGTGGAAGTTTATAAAAAATTTCATATGCAACATCAACCTCACTACCCTTCATATACCCTTAAACCCAGGCCATAAAAACTGCAAGGTCAGTTAGGCCAAGGATTAATCAAAATTCCCTGGATCAGGTTGGACTTTCAAGTATGGGTCAAGATTATTAAAAGAATAAATGGATTCGTGATGATAATTATATATAGTTAACTAAAACTGTAAATTTGTTTATAAAAGGGTTAAAATCTTTGTGCCATTCCACATACTATTTCCGATAATGAATCATCGGGAATAACGAAGTAACAGGTTTTACAAGTATCATAATAACATCGATCGATGGACCAAAGATTACATACAGTTGAAATAATAAGTTTAAAGTCTGATTGATAACTGAAAGTTAATTAAGTTTATCAAGGCCCGTATGATTCTTGCCCAATAGTAAGCTACATTTGAACCAAGACCAGCTGATGCGAGGGTCGATACCCATAGGTTCGATGCTCTGATAGTAGTCCATAAAGTAGAACAAAATATGGTGATGATAGACCATTCTATTTCACTTTAAGATATTTTCAGTGAGTTTTTGGATCCATATCCTAATAGACACATCAATACATCATAGAAACTATTATCGGGGGTGGCTCTTTGTCTGGAGTAATGAATACCTCTACGAAGATATATTTTAGAATCTTATAAGCTCAATACTAACGGTGGACCTCCACCCATTTTTAATGAGCCTATTATCCCCTTATTATCTTCAACGATGTTGATCTGAGAGAGATGACATAACCTCATAAGGACGTCGTGATGATCAACACTGGTATAAGAGGAGATACTGTGATTATAATCTTGATAAATACATGCAGTTTAACCAAAATCGTTTTTAAATCCACTAATAATAAGATAAAGAGCCCTTTAGAAATGCGACCTCTAAGAGAACTATGGTTGGGTTCATCGATGCCAGCGCTCCGGTAATAGCATATTTTGAGGGTAAAGTCATTTTGGACATAAGAAACTATAAGAAAGTTATTCGAGTTATGTTCATGGTTGTTGATGGTCCCGTCTCTTATAATGCACCAGTGAATTTATTAAGTTCGCGTACATGGTCGAAATCATAAGAAGAAATTAGGAGGTCGACTAAGAAGGGTATGTAACATATTTCACTTTGAAGAAATATCAGTTAAGAGGGTCTCAAGTTGAGGTTGAAGCTATGGACGCGCGTTCAGGGTCCAGTGTGAAAAGTTCATGGGTTATATCATAAGTGAAAAATGAATAGAATGTAATCCATCTGTTTAGAGGTTTTGGCCTCCATATTTCCCCCTAGATCAATCAACGAAGTTCAGGTTTTAACCGAAATATGTTCAACTTTCCTATTATTTTAGGTATTAAAGAAGGTCGACCGAGTCCATTGGACCAAAGAGTGTGATCGAGTTTTTTTATAAGATCAAATAACATTTCACCTACCAATTGGAATATATCCCGAGGCCATGAAAGAAGTGTTAAGGGAAAATATAACAAATAATATGCAAAGTAGTAGTTTTATTGATGAGAGAAGATAATATGGCTTTTTACATAATCGTCAACCTAATTATAATGTTTACAAGGCAGTTTTATTTTCCCACTAATTACCTTAATTCTCTTAATCTTGTTCGTGGACTAGAATTTGTGGTAATAGCCTATAATTTAGGCTATTAATATGGTCATGATCCGTTAAGCCGTTTCTAATCAGCAACCATTTAAATGAAGTTGACCTTATTTATGATTTCTTCATCAATAACAATAAATAATCAGGCTCGTCATACATCGGTAACTATGCATTATTCCTTGACGGGCCTTGTTGTGCCCATTGTTCCTTCGTGAGTGGTCTCTGGTCGATGAGGCATCTTCTTAGTTGTTCTTCATCAGACGGTGTCGATGTCCTTTGGTTTCATCTTAGCGCGGTTACTAACACTTATATTGCCTAGCTGGCTGCCAATTACCTTGTTAGGACATTGGTACCCCTCGGTTTGACCTCAGCCATTTGATATCAAGTATTGTATTAATGCATTGATCATAGGTTGTCTCAGTTTCGCATAAAGAAACCCTCAGTTTGATTTTATTCACGTCTCTATATTACTTCCATCTGCTTGGGCTTTGCTTGATATATTTGATGAGTTCGGAATATCCAGTCACAACTCACTTGGTTATCCGGACAAGGGAAATTCGGACATAAACTTGCCACTGAACTATCCGGACAAGACAAAAGTAATGAATCACCTAAACATCTTTTGACTAAGCTATGTGCTAATCAGCTTAATAAGTAAATGGGTCCTTAAACTTGACGCAGTTTTATAACTTAACTCGAAAGCCCATGGGTCCTTAATTAAGGGTATAAATATCCCAACCACTTTCATTAATAAGGGTAATGAACATTTAATATAACCAGGCTGCTCAAATCTCTCACTACTTTATACCAAAACATTCAATACTAAAAACACTTTACAAAATTACCCTCAGCCCAAAATAAACCTCACCAATATTAATTGATGAAAGCGTCCTCATCAGGGGTCCCCCTAGTCCATGGATTATATGTTGAAAATATATAATCGATGGAATAACATGTTACAAGGTAGAGTATATGGTAAAATACTTGAGTCATCCATGTGTCACATGGGCCTTGTATCGTAACACTTATGATAATTGAGTGATTTATTTTCCAACAGTACTGTGACAGATGGCGGTTATAAGGCGACGTGTGTGGCATGACGATTCAGACATATAAAGTCGTTTTGATGTACTATGGCGCTTCGATTTCTAAGAAAATGTGCTAGCAATTAATATGAATGAAAACTTTTGTCTTATCACGTGTGTAATAGAGAGTCTATTTAATTCAAAACGGTTTGCTGAATTTTTGAAGTCTTTATTAGTTTGAAAATAACTTTACATTTGTAAGCGAAAAGAAAGTACTCTCAGAAGCCAAAGCTCTTAGCCATTTTGAACTTTTCGTACTTGGCGGTAAAGAAGGTATGTTTGTATGGCAATTTTATATTATTATTTCATGATTTCTAGTAATAACGTCGTATTAGGGCCACCCTAGCTTGGTGTAGATGTGTTAGCCCTAATTAATTTGCGTGGTGGGAGAAACCCGTTATTGGTAGTCTTACTCGTCGTGAGTTATCCCCTCAATTTGTTTGCACTTATAAGTCCTACTGGCTCATTGCAGTCGTTCGAGTGACTGTGATGGCGCCGAAAGAAGATAGGAAGAATAAAGAGAAGTTGGGTGCTTTCGCCGGTGAAGGAATATAATCGGAATATGAGAGTTACTCGTTCTTAGAGGAGTATTTCTCTTGATTAACCCCAAATTATATATATCTTACAAAGTATGGCCTTCTAGAATTTAGGGCTAGGTATGGGATACCTAAAGATGTGATAGTAAGTGTGTCGGTATACCACCGTGTTCGATTGGGGTTTACGGTTACCGTTGCCCTCTTCGTTTCAAATTTTTTTTAGCTTCATAAGCATAGATCCTACACAATTAGATGCACATAGATGTAGGGTATTACGTAGTATCAGACTGAGATCCCGTCTATTAGGTATTTCTATATGCATGGCAGACTTACTTGTCGTGGTAGATGTAGCCAAATTAGCGAAGTCCCCATTTTTTATACTCAACTTACTAGAGTGAGGAGACTAGTTGAGCTATGAATGTTAAATAAAAACTGGAAGCGTACATTCGTACTCGTATCGGGGAATTGGGAGCATGAAAGTATCGTGATGAATCTTCAGTAGGAAAGACGGTGGAAAGCCATGTGTAAGGAGGAAAGATTATAAAGTACTAGCCTAGCTGATCCAATATTAATGTTGATTAAATGTGTTTTCTTTTGCAGGTGAATGGAATCATTGGGAGTGGTGGAAAAAGGGGTTTCAGAGAAGACTTTAAATCCCTTGGTCAGATTATTAGTGTTGGCCAATATGACGTGCGGTCATGAGGCGTCACGCTTATTAACGCAAATAAATTAGTTAAAATCTGGGTTGTGGTATGCTCATGAGTTAGGTATTGCAAATGACGGGAAGTTGATGATGATCAGTAGCGGAGAAATGGCTACAACAAAACAACTGTGGGTATTGATGGAGCAAAAATATCGTGATCGCAATAGTGCGGGGGTATGGTTGGTAGTGCCCTAGAGTCGAAAGTCTAGGGATGTGAAAGATACCTCGCCCTTTCGAGGGCATAATGACAAGGAGGAAGAGATGTTAACTATTCAGGATGTTGGTGATGAGAGCCAAAATGAACATGACGCATTCTAAAAGTGGCAAATGAGCATACTCGTCGCTCTCAAGAATAAGATGAAGAAATGGAGGAGGAAGTGTGCCCACCTCTGAAAAGTAATCGTGTTACTATCAATGCGGTTCTGTTGTCGCAACAGAAATTGAGTTTTGTGGATAACGAGGAGGAGAATGAAGGCTAAGTGCCAGAAAAAGAAGAAGCAGAGGTGTCAGAACCTAATATGGAGCATAACAAAGGGAAGGTGCCTGAGGTGATAGTGTTGAATGAGGCCCAAGTGGACGGTAAGTCTAATCGTACTGTTGAAAGTAGCGGGATACTATAGCAGAATAAGGAAATTCCCGAGGATATAGCACATATAATGGAAAATTTTGTCAAGGGTGCACGTGTGCGTGCATTCTTTATCAGTTTTGTGCAGGAATCAGGTGTGGGTTCCTCATTTGTAAACATCGCGATGCCAGATCTTGCTCCATCAAAGGAGAAAGTACTCGAAGAGGCCCGATGAAGTAAAATAACTCAGAAGCTGCCTCATTTGAATATTGTGATGTCGTTCCAATCTATGCTTATGTTCGAGTAACTCAAACGTTGCTCAGAGTTGTCGTTTTACGATAATATGCCAATGAACGAAATATTATAGAGAAAATTGGAACTTGACAATAAAAATTATAGTTTTTTGAAATAATAGAACAAAATGAAGATTCTAACCTTCTTCTGCATGCAGATGCATCATAATTCCGTTGCACTATCTTACGATGCATCAAGGGTTCGTCGTGAGTTAAACTCCATCAAGGGTGCTCGACATTTGTGCGAAGAAAAAACAAAGAACTTACCACTGGTAATACCGCGTTGATATCGTAGAATAATAGACTTATCAAGAAAAATGACGACCTGATGTCGCAGAGCGCTGGTCTGCTTGGGAAAAATATGGCTCAAGCTCAGAGGGTTGAGAAGCAGGTCGAGCGCATGCGCATTACGAGGTCAGCATTGGATAATGGAAAGGTAACAACCAATGTTAACAATCTGAAGATGAAGATAGAGCATCAATATAAGGAATTCTTGACGAAGGCATATGTTTATTTAGCATAAATAATTAGACGAGGGGTCCACCAAGACAGTTGCAGAGGGCTCGAAGAAAATTCTGGTAGATAACCCATCAGTTAGTGTTAGAGCGGTGAAGATTGATACCTTGCCTAGTATTCCTGATATTTAATGTTATTATTTTGTATGTGTGAAAGACTTAAAACACTTTTGTAGCTAACCAGTCGAGGTGTGGTGTGCATGAAAACAATGATGCATGCTATTTTGTTTCTCGTAGAAAACAATGTTTACTAATTTATTCATTGGTTTTAAAAAAAATTGATGTATGGAAGGATATTGGAGATTTACTTTGATGGTGATACATGTGTTTGTGAATTATGCCATGATATAATAGATCCTTACAAGGTCAAGCTCAATATGTCTTATTGCGTCGCTTTGAGAGAGACATACTCCTTAACTTATTCGCAGCGCGACCGTTTCGACCAATTGTGTGGCCCAAAAAGGGATTGATACTTGATCGGTTCTCATATTAATACTAGTACAAGGTATTTGGCTCAGTATGACCCTTACGTAGCCCATAGGCATGGTCAATTAGCCCTATGCATGACCAATTAGCCCTTTCAGATTAATCAACTCAAATGGTCCGAGCTCAGTATGGCCCATACCTGATCACATTTATAAAGATGAATAAAGATGATAAACAAACACATGAGTTGGAGAACACGATAAAATTTCATTGAGGTAAACTTGAAGTATGATGCCTCATTGAAAAACCCTCTCGCCATCAAGGGGGAAAAACGCATCTCAAAATTACTAAGCATGGTGATACGATTTTAAGTGATTTATGTTCTAAAGACGTTTCAGGGCGTGGCCTTCTGCATCGGTGAGACGGTATGCTCCACTGTGTCCTTTGGAGATAATGGTGTAAGGCTCCTCCCAGTTCGGGCCTAATTTTCCAGTAGCTTTATCTCCTAATCCTTGGAAAATCTTCTTCATAACCGTACCCCCTTCTTGTAGACTTCGGGGCTTCAGCGGGCATTCAAACGACCTCTCATCAATGTTTAGTAGGGTTCTGCTCGCACACGTGCTTGATCACGACGATCCTCTATAAGATCCACATTAACTGCTCGGTCGGTGTCATTAGTAGCTTCATCATAGTTGGCAACTCGATGACTTAGGATAATAGTTTATGCTAGTATAATGGCTTCGATACATAGACGAGACTGAAATGGGTTTCACTTGTTCTAGTTTGTGGGGTAGTTCGGTAAACCCATGGGACCTCATTTAGTTTGTATGACCATTTTACCTTAGCTTCATTGAGCTTCTTTTTCATTCGATCCAGCACGGTCCGGTTGATGACTCAGACCTGCCCATTTTCTTGAGGGTAGTAGGGAGTGGAGAAGGGCTCATTGATCCTATAGTGCTTGTAAAGTGTTCTGACCACATAAGTTTGGAACTCGGGGCCATTTTCTGTCATCAATTTTCGTGGGATTCCAAACCGAGACAGAATCTGATGAGGAATAAAGTCGTAAATTTCTTAGGCCCGAATTCGGGAGAGAACTTTTGCTTTCACCCACTGAGTAAAATAGTTCATCGCTATAATCAGAAATTGACACTTCTCAATTGCCATATGGAGTGGACAACTAGATCGATTGCGGATTTATCGAAAGGGAAACGAATTGTGACGGCATGCATCGACTCACTTTGTAGATGACCGGTGCTGGCGAACTGCTGATATGGATGGAACTGTTGGATCAGTCGTTCGACATCATTTTCTAATTCTAGCCAGTAATATCCCGCTAAAAGAAAACAACAAATAAGGCTGCGATATCCACAATGTGCCCCGACGTCTCTAGTATGTAGATCGTGCAGAACTTAGATAGCTTCTGCTTGACCAAGATAGCGGAGAGACGGTCGTGTTGCGCTTTTCTGATAAAGGGCTCCGTCTAAGACGCAGTATTTTGGAGCCCGTAGTTTGAGTGCCCGAGTGGCAGCCTTGTCGGTCGGAAGGGTCCCCAACGGAGGTATAGTAAATAAAGTTTTCTCTAATCCCCGATATCCTTGATCGTACAAATGATGTCACACTAGCTACGAGTTTCAGTGGTTAGAAGTTGCTATGTAATGATAATGGGATGTTCTCTTGAGGTTGTTGTTTTGACCAATACGTCGGTTGCAGAGCTATCAAGGCGGGACACCTAATAATGGACCATTTTTTCAAACTTGGATTCAAATTCCTTAAGCATTGTTATATATTTGCAGATCTCTTCTTTCTTGGAATCATAGGTGTCGTTGGTTTAATTGATAACAAACTGAGAATTATAGTGAATTCGAAGAACTTGTGCCCACATATCAATGCTAGCTTCGTGCCACCAATAAATGCCTTGTAATCCGCCATGTTATTGGTTACTGGGAAGTTAAATCGGATGTCTTGGAAAAGTTTCTCTCATGTTGGTATGATTAATATGACACCAACACCACCTCTTGCCCCATCAGTTTCAACTATCGATTCCATATGTTTGTCCTCCGGTAATGGTTCGACTTGGGAATATGCATCAAGAGGCGAGGAAAATTGTGTAAAGAAATCAATGACGGATTTCCCCTTGATTGCGATGCGTGGTTCAAACTTGATGTCGTACTCCCCTGAATCGATGCTCCACTTAGTCAGTCGACCAGAGGCATCGCGTTTTTGTAACACATTTTTGAGGTGAAAGGACATTCAAATGGTGATGGTGTGTCTTTGAAAATAGGGGTGCATTTTTCGAGTGACGATTATTAACCCAAATGCTTGCTTTTCTATGTTTAGATAACGAGTCTTGGCATTGACTAGCGTTTTACTCGTGTAATATATCGTTCGTTGGATTTTCTCTGGTTCCCTTACTAAAACCGCACTAACTAAGAAAAGTGAAACATAAAGGTATAAAAAGAGAGGCTCACTTGTAACAAGGGGACAATATTACTTGCGATGTGAGTTAGTTCTTTAATGCCTCAAAATACATATTTCACTCCTCGGCCCATGCAAAGTTTTAGCACCTCAGAGGACTTCAAAGAAAGAAGACAATGCTGCTAGGCGACCGGTCAGACATTAGACCTCCTTGATGTTATTTGGTGGTTCCATATGGATGACTGCTTGTAGTTGGGTAGGGTCAGCTTCAATACCCTTCTTCCTCACTACGTATGCTAAAAATTTAACACTGCGGACTCCAAAAGAGCATTTGATAGGGTTGAGCTTTAAATTAAATTGTCATAAGAGGTCAAACATGGTTTAGATGACCTTGAGCTGTTTATCCATCGTGTATGTTTTAACGATCATATCATCAATATACGCCTCTACGTGGTTTCCTATGTGGTGTTTGAAAACATGATTCACAAGACGCTGGTACGTGGAGCCTACATTCTTCGAGCAGAATGGCATCATAGTGTAGCAGTAGAAGCCTCACTTGATTTGGAACGTCGTCTATTCCTCATCAGATGGGTTTAGACGGATCTGATTGTAGCCTTAGTACGCATCTATAAACCAAATAAACTCGCACCAAGATGTTGAATCTATTAATTGATCGATACGATGTAGAAGAAAAGCTTCTTTGGGGTGTGCCTGATTCAGATCTCTGAAGTCCACGCACATGTGCCATTGTCACCCCTTGATTTTACTAATATTAGGTTTGCGACCATACATGATACCGAGCCCTTCATATATGCCCAAGCCGAGATAACTTGCCTACCTCAGCATTTATGACCTATTGTTTCTCAATAAAAAATGAACGTCTCTTTTGGCGCACATGCTTGGCATATGTTTATATCACTAAATCGTGGAAAATTATAGATGGGTATACCCATGAGATGTTACTAGAATTCTGAAGAAAAAATATCCAAGTTTCTTCCTAACAAGTCGATTAATAAGTGTATAAAAATAGAATTCAAATTGTTACCTATTCACAACGTGAGGCCCTCGGCCACAAGTTTCTCAACTAAATCTATAGGAGAAACTTCGGCTTGCTCAGTCTCCCTTGGGTCATCGATAGGATCGGGCGAGGAGAGTGCCATACTTTATCCTGCGGGGCACCCCCTCGCCAGTTAATTGCTATCGAAGAGGCTTGGTCGGATCAACTGTAACTGCAAAACATGTTCTAGCAATCTGTTGGGGTAAAAAACACCAGTCATCCTCCACGTTTGCAACTTGTAACAAGTTCGTCCCTCATCTTTGAGGCTGTAATAAAGGGGTTCTTATCGTTTTATTAAGTAGAATAAAACCATCATTTTCGAGTCCAGCCCAACATTTGTCCCCATAATACCCTTTGACCGGCCACATCAGCGATCCACGTAAGACGCTGATGTGGCAACCTTAAACCTTAAACCCGGCCCAAGAACCAACCCTAACCCAAGGACCCAACCCATCTTCTAACCCAAAAACCAACCCTGACCCAACTAACCCAACTTCTAACCCGATTTGTGACCTGACCCAATAACCCAACCGTCTTTCTCTATCTTCTCTCTCCTCTCCCTTCTTCCATTTCCATGGCCATTTTTTCTCCAGGTAACCCTCCCCATCTCTCTATGTATCTCTGACCCGAAAGTAAGAAATAAGAACAACCCATTTCGAAATATGCTATATCTCACACTACATACTATATATAAGAAGTAAGAACAACCAATTTTCTTTCTTCGTGAACTGTCAATTTTGGGTTATAAAAGATTTATGGCAACTGTGGTAAGCTCAAGTATACCGAAACCCCAATCCTTTAAACCCATTTTTTTGGCGGAAACGATCGATTTTCTCTTCTGGGTATTCGACCTAAATATTGAATTTAAATCAAAAGAATAAGAGGTAATGATGGAATTGGCATCGAGGAAGAGATTGGTGATATCAACAAGATGCGTCCTCATAGATTTTCTTCTACTAACTCTTTTCTTGAAAGAAACTCCATTTCCGTTTAAGATATTCTCTTTGTTGGATTTCATTGTTGGAAAATCTAGCAAAGATTGGTGTTTTGATTATTTCGATTGCGTTTTGGTCGAATAGAAGATATATTCAGAAATGGTTTGTTCTTGCTGCTGCTTAAAACAATGGATTTGGAGGGATATATATTTTCATTTTTCTTGAAATTTTAATTATTTTATAATTGAATTGAAAGTGTAAGTTTTTAATATGAGGAGGAGGGAGTTTTCAGGTCATAGATACATAGAGAGAGGGGAGGGGGTACCTGGAGAAAATGCGGCCATAGAAATGAAAGAAGGGAGAGGAGAGAGAAGAGAGAGAAAGACGGTTGGGTTATTGGGTCAGGGTTGGTTTTTGGGTCAGAAGCTGGGTTGGGTCATTGGGTTAGGGTTGGTTCTTGGGCCGGGTTTAAGGTTTAATGTTGCCACATCAGCGTCCTACGTGGATCGCTGATGTGGCCGGTCAAAGGGTATTATGGGGACAAATGTTGGGCTGGACTCGAAAAGGATGGTTTTATTCTACTTAATAAAACGATAAGGACCCCTTTATTACAGCCTCAAAGATGAGGGACGAACTTGTTACAAGTTGCAAACGTGGAGGATGACTGGTTTTTTTTACCCCAGTCTGTTGGCTACCCCTTTATGATTCCAACCGCGTTCCTAACTCGGTACTTGATATATTTTTCTGAAAATGCATGGAGTATCCTCCATCCAATGTAGCCACGGTCGATCGATGATAGCATGGTAAGAGATGGGGGATCAAAGATCATGAATATCGTCTCAAGTTCTTTCTTAGTAGCCATATATGATACTTTGACCATAAGCTCGACCTCCCCCACGCATTGAGACGATTTCCTTTCATATCCCACCAGAGTACGCTGGGTGGTTTTATAGCTTGGAACTTCTTGCATGCGATCATAACTAGTTTTGAAAAAGATATTAGCCGAGCTACATCCATCGACTAAGACCATGGTAACCATTACTCCTTTAATGTCTATATTTACCGTTAATGCATCCTTGTGTGGTGTGGTGACCCCACACAAATAATCATCGTTATAGGTAATATCAGCAACCGGGTCTCGGTAATTGTGGTAAGAAGAAGCCTCGACTGCATGCACTTCATGGTAAGTTTTTACCCTTTTGTTAGACTTTGAGTTAGTGTTTGGCAACATTTTGCCCCCAGTGATGGTAAACAGCCACTGCTGCCTGTATCTACCTGCTTATCTTCATAAGGCCCTGCTTCATTGATTGGCTGAGTTTCAACCCTCTGCTCGGGCTGGCGATGGTGATCTTGCTGTTTAACGAACTGGACGAGCTCACCATTGTCTATTAACCTCTAGATCTCCTTTTTGAGTTGCCAGCATTCGCCAGTTGGTGACGAGGTGTCTGCTTGATCTCTTGTGACCAGGTGTGCTCATAATTCGAGAGGGTTGGTATCTTATCATTCTCTTCTTTCGACCGTAAAACCGATATTATCTCCGTTAATGAGGTAAAATTCCTGGATTGGTTCTCATAATGCATTGGGCGACGGGCGCCTTCACGAGAAGGCCCATCATCCATCTTTTTCTTGTCGTACAATCCTTCTTTGAAGCATAAGGTATGTCTTTCTGGAAAATATCATTCTCAATCATCATCTACTCTGATGAAATGACTTGTTTAGGCTAACAAATCTCCCATATTTGTCACCAAAAATTTGACTATATCAGCGTATAGCTCCCCCATCGATCGAGGCGTCTCTTGAGGGAGGCGACTGCCATATTCTCTTCCAAATCTGGCAAGGCATTCATTGTATGGATAAAGTTCTTAACATAGCTTTGTAACGAATCACCTTTTATTTGGTAGAAATTCATGATAAAGTCCCTTTCGCGTTAGAGCTATTTGTTTCCCATGAATTATTCTGAAAGGCTTTCCATAAACATGCGAAGTCATAAATAGATCCCATAGGGAGACTGCTAAAACAGTCCATGAAATTACCTTTAAGAGTCATTGATAAGGCGCAGTAGAGCATGGCGTCATCCAGAATAAACGTCATCATCATCATGTTGTAAAACTACTCTAAGTGCATCTCTGGATCCCCTCTACCACCACACACTTCTATTATGAATGGTTTGAATTTTATGGGGAGATGGGCTTGAGGATATTCTCCATGAATGGAGACTCCTTAAGGACGCAGGTGAACATTCTCGGGCATACTTGATTGTACTGCACGCCCTCACTCTCCCGAGCCCTCTTTAGAGCATTCAGTTGCACATTTTGTCTTTCCTTGGATCGTGTTTTGCCATTACTCTCACCTTCTCCTTCTCCTTTATCCTCATGTTTGGAAGATCGATCCCCTCGGTTAGCATGACTAATATCAACCCATGAATGATGCCCCCACGTCTATTTCCTTGCATATTAGACGTCAATGCGTGCAAGGCATCGTTTAAGTCAGCTATGGTTGCTTTCATCGCTTGGTCCTTGGCGCGTTGGTCATGTGCTACCCTCTGTTGTTCCTACTGCAAATGTTGAAGCTGCTGCTCCAATTGTTGGACCGTTGGCACGATTGTTGGATTAACAACTACTGTTTCCCGTATAATGGGGCCCACAACATCTACATGTGCAGGCGGTGCAATCTCTGGCTCGCTGGTAGTAGATGGCTGACCACCTAGGGTCCCGCTTCAACGCAATTTTTTCCCACCATATCTTGATTGGTGGTAGCTGGTGTGGATAATTATCGCCTGAGGGTAGGCTTGTAATTTGTTTGGTGTTTAATAGTAGTATGTGAGTGTTTTATTTTTAGTGTAGAGAGTAGAGAGATAATTAAGCTGGCTGGTAGCAGTTAATTCTCATTACCCACACTTAATGCAGGTGGTTGGGTATTTATACCCTTATGTTTGGGCCCTTATGGGCTTTCGGGTCATGTTAAATGGACCCAGGTCATGTTCAAAGACCCATGAGCTCTAAGTAGGAGAGCAAGTAGCTTAGTCAAGTAGTGTTTAGGTTTTTTAGTACTTTTGTCATAGTTCGAACAGTCCTTTGGGCTAAGTGTTCGAAGTGATCTGTCTGGTCCGGAGAGCTTGGACCGATCTGTCCTTGTCCGGGGAGCATGCAGAATTCGGACTCATCAGGAGCCCCTTTTTTAGGTGTTTGTGCAAATACTTTTGTCAAAAACCTGAAAAACAGTCCGACATCAGGGGTAGTTTTAATCCGGACAGGTCTGTCGATTTGGGCTATGGGTTTATCCGGACTGATAAAGCTTCACGAATTCAAAACGGTTTTTGCCAGAGTTCGTGGGACACGTGTCGCTCTCTGATTGGTTGCTTCAGCCGTTTTTTCACCTTGAATTTCGAACCCACCTTCTTCGAAAAGCAACCTCTTAATTAAAGGTGATGACATCAGCGCCGTCTTTAATCATTACCAATCTTTTCGAATTCTCCTAGGAATCAACTTATTTTTTCAGATTTACTATAAATACAAACTCACTTTCTACTATTTTACCATCTCTTTCACATTTACTCTGCAAAATTTCCCAAAGCTCTCTCTCTCTAAAGAAAAAACTTTGTTCGATAGTTTATGTTTACAGCGAGGAACGCTCTGGTCAAAGGCGGGTGGCTCAACCTTTCTGAGTTAGAGAAGGCTCAAAAAGTCGAAAGAGAAAGACGAATTGCGGCAGGGTTACCCACTTCGCCTGTCGATAGACCAATCACCTCTGCCACAGAGTCAGATCAAGGCTCTTCTTCTTCTAAAGGCACTAAGCCTAGAAAACTATTTCAAACCAACCTTTCCCCCATTATCTCTGGTTCCTCAGTTCAAGAATCAGAGCCTACTGTCGAGCCAGGAGTAACAGCTACTAGCCTAAAAAAACCTCACCCTTCATAGCTATGAGGTCGGATACGGAGCACTCCCTTGAGAAGCTAGTCGATAGGAGGAAAAGCCGGTTAGTTAGAGGCCAAGGGTCTAAAAACACTCCCTCAAAGTCGGGGGCAAGAGACAGCAGCACCGGGTCAGAGGTGCCTATTAGAGCCCCCAAGGATAGGCTGTCCGGTCCGGAGGGCACCAGTCCAAGTCTCCAAAGAGAAGCACCCGCTCCGGATACTCTACCGGAGGCCAGAAGCCAGAAGAACACAGAGGCCCAGCAGTCCGAAGACAAGGCTGAGTCAAGTTTGAACCCTCCCCCCACTACTGCTGCTGAAATCCCTTCAACAATTATGGAGGAAGTTATGGAAGACTCTGTTGAAGAGGCTCCATTTGAGTCTGAGCCCTCCGGCCAGACTAGTAGTGCAATAGTTGCCAAGAAGGACAAAGGTAAAGAAAAACTGTATTTGAGGCATCCGGATCTGCCGGAGAGCCTCGAGGGAAGAGTGGGGCCTTGTTTTCACAAGGTCAGCGTTAATTATCTCCTCACCCTGCAGAAAATCAACTACGCATTCATCCACACAGCTGAGCTGGGCCGGATGCGTACAAAATGGGGAATACCGGAGAATGTGAAGATCAGGATCCCCATACACCCGGAGACTCCTATGGACTGCAAACTGAGCGAAGTTGTCATGTTCACGGAGCTATTCAACTGGGGACTTAGATTCCCTTTAGACCCAGAGATTGTCAGATACTTCCATCTGATAAAACTCTGTCCGAGCCAGCTGAGCCCCAACGCCTGGTATACCCTCATGGCCTGCATCATGGCCTCAAGGCTCTCCGGGATTCCTCTGCCAATGGAGGAGTTTGCTGTTGTGGCCAGTCTGTGCAGAAATCCCAACATCCCCTTTTACCATTTCAATATGCGGGATGACTTCAAGGCTGTTGATGATCTGTTGGAGGCGGAGAGGAATTGGAGGACCCAATTCCTATTCGTTAGTGGTGCTTGGGAGAACGGACAGAAGATCAAATATGGAGTGAACCCAAGCCTCCTCAGAAGCAGGTGGAGGAGTGACCGTAAGTTTTCCACTTTATACTTTTGTTTCTTTTTTTAAAAGTAGTTCGAACTAATGGGTCTCACTTTTGCGTTGGCAGTACTGCCCAAGGAGTTCAGTGACTATCAGAAATCCGGGCAGGCTACTTGCTCCAAGATCAATGCTTGGACTGCTGAGAAATGAGGGAACCGATTCCATGCTGCTTTTACCAGTGGAAACTTGGCAAGGTCTCACTTGTGGAACACCACAGGTCGGAGAGACTTGACTTGGGAGGAGCTCACCACTCAGCCTCCTCCGGATGTTGTACTTAAGAGGACTCACGAACTAGATGTGACACTCTTCCTGCCAGGCCGAGCCAAAGCCCCGAGCAAGATGAAAGGCAAGAAGAAGAAGGGCAAGAAGGTGGTGGGTGGTGCTAACCCTGCTGATGCAGAGAAGGATGCTCCAACAGACCCGGAGGGGCCAGCCTAGAGCCAAATTGATGCTGCTCTCTTGGAAGTGGTGGAGCAAGAGACTGAAAAACAAGAAGCGAACCTCCCAAAACCTCCAAGGGCTTCCAAGAGAAATCGTAAACAGGGAAGCGAAGGCACAAACCGGGAGGCCAAGAAAAAGAAAACTTCTAAGGGAGACGAGCTTTCTCTCCGGGCTGCAGAGCCTTCTCTCCAAGCTGATCCTGCTGACCCAACGCATGCCGAGGAGATTCCGGGTGACTTTCATACCGATGAGGTTGAGGGGGGAGATATCAACATCGATGGAGTAGACATCACCGGTCTTGGTGAGCTTGGTGAATACTTCCTCAATCTTCCCAGAGATGACTTTGCCGGGCCTTACCTTCCTCCAAGCACCTCCAACACGGTCACTTTTAATCGTAAGACTTTTAGCGTTTCTAGTGAAAGGGATCCCATAGCCCACTCTTTGTTAAGCAACATTCATCCTGTACTTGTGCTGGAGAAACAAGTCCGAAACCAGGCTGATATCATCAAAGATCTCAAGTCTGACAAAGAGAGGCTGTCCGATGACCTTCGCACTGCCACTTTCAATGCTGACATTTTAAAGGAGGAAACCGAGGAGTTGAAGAGAAAGCAAGAGGCAAGCACCACAAAAGTCTCCACTTTAGAGGACACCATTAGAGAGCTCCGGGAGAAGCTGTCCGGTCTGGAGAAAGACCTTACCACCTCAAAGGGAGAATCCAAAGCTAAGGATCAAATCATCACCAACCTGACCAATGACAAAATCGCTCTTGAGAATACAGTGTCTAAGGCTGGCGAAGAGAAAACGACTTTGCTAAAGGAGCAGGAGGCCAAGATTCAAGCCAAGATCGATGCTTATGCCAATAATGTCATCGACACTCATGAGGAGATGTATGCCAAGGTGAAGTCTGATATGGTCCTACTCTTCCATGAGAAGTTTCCGAAGAAGAACTTGGGGGATTTATGGCTTCATATTGAGCCTGAAGACCTCCCGTATCATACGATGGCTGAAGGCGACATGTATGGCTACTCTAGTGATTCCTCAGATGACGAAGAATACACCGGGGAGAAAACTGGCGAAGAGAAAAGTGATCTCAAAGGGAAGGAAAAGACAGATGAAGGTGAGCCATCTTCTAAGGCTCAGCCTTAATTCATGATTCAGTTTTTACTTAGTTATCCAAACTAAAGTCCTTGGAAGGCCAAGGCATTATTTTTTGTAATCGTGTCCGACAACTGACCGAATAGGTTTTCTGTTCTGTTTTTTGACAATTTGAAAAGTCCTTGGAAGGCCAATGCACTTTAAGTTATTTTAATGAATATATTTGTTTCATGCAATTCTTATCTTCTTTCATAGTCTGTTCCAATTTTGTTGGCTAGAGTTTAAATAGCCTTTAGTTATTTCATAGTGTGAGTGTTTAAGTTCTCCGGCTAGAGTTTAAATAGCCCTTAGTTATTTCAATCCGGATAGTGTGACAAAGGACAAAACTTAAAACACTTGGAAATTTTTTAAGAATTAATCAAATTTTATTCAAAAGCCCGGACACCTCATTAAAACCTCCCTGTGCCACCAGGGAGGAAAGAGTATTCCCCCAAATATTTACATGGATGTTTAAACAAGTAAATATTTTACAAATGCTACTCCAAGTACATCCGGAGATGCTCGATATTCCAAGGATGAGTCAAAACTCTTCCATCTTTGTCCTCCAACCAATATGTTCCAGGTTTAATTCTTTCAACAACCATATACGGACCTTCCCAAGTTGGGGCCAGCTTTCCGAACAGCTTTTCTTTAGTGTGTAAGAAGACTTTCCTTAATACTTTATCCCCTGGTTGGAAATCTCTTCTTTTAACTTTGGAAGCAAACCTGCTTCTCATTAAGCCCTGATAGTGTGCAACTCTAAGGTGAGCTTTAACTCGTCTTTCTTCTATCAAATCAAGTTGACCTCTGATTGCCACCTCGTTAGCATGTTCGGAGAAGTTGTGAACACGAAATGACGGGGTAGTTGCTTCTATGGGAGCTACTGCATCCATCCCATAGACCAAAGCAAAGGATGATTCTTGTGTTTCAGCCCCAGGTGTTGTCCGGTAGGCCCACAAGACTTCTTGTAAATAACTAGGCCACTTCCCAGCAGCCCCTTCCAAATTCTTCTTTAAACCGGACAGTATAGTTCTATTAGCCACTTCAACTTGCCCATTTACTTGTGGGTGGAAAGACGAAGAGAAGCAATGTTGTATACCCCTTGAGGCACAAAAGCTCTCCATTTCCCTATTGTCGAACTGTGGCCCATTGTCTGTTGTTATCTTTTGTGGGGCACCAAATCTGCAACAGATATTGGATATAATGAATTTTATAACAGCTTTTGATGTTGTCCCTGCTAGAGGGGCTGCTTCAATCCACTTCGAGAAGTAGTCTATGGCCATAATTATAGTTTTGCGTCCTCCGGACGCCACAGGGAGAGGCCCTACTAAATCCAACCCCCATCGAGCAAAAGGAATAGGCTCAGAAATTGACTCTAAAGGAATGGCTGGGACATGAATTCATTGCTATACCTCTGGCATGGGTCACACCTTCTTACCAATTCCTTCGCATCTTTCATGATAGATGGCCAATAGTAACCGGACAGTAAAACTCTTCTTGTTAAAGCTCTGAATCCACAATGGGCTGATCCTTCACCATCATGCAATTCGGAGATGACTACTTGAGATTCCTCATCCCCCAAACATCGCAGGAGAGGTTTACTGTAAGATTTTTTATACAACACTTCTCTCAATATGATGAAACCACGAGCCTTGTGTTTTAATGTTCTGGCTAGTGACTTATCTGGAGGTACGATACCATCAGAGAGATATTTCAGGAGAGGAAACCTCCAGTCTTGAGGTTGTTTCACTTGCCCTTCAAAAATTTCCTCTTCTTTACCCTTACTAAGTTGAATGGAGGGGCTTTCCAGCACATGGATCCATGGATATGACTCCGTATATGCTATGGTTGCTAATGAGTCTGCTAGCTCATTTTATGCCCGGAGAATGTGCTCATAAACAACACCTTTAAACTTGAGTGCTTCATTCTTAAGGAGGAGTAAATATTTCACAAGCTGCTCCTTTTTAGCCTCAGATTGGCCTTGGGCATGGTGGACCAAAAGCTGGGAATCACTTAGTAGCTTGACCCTCTTAGCCCCACAAATGTAGGCTAACTTTAAACCAGCTATAGCTGCTTCGTATTCAGACTCATTATTGGATGCCCTGAAAGCAAAACAAATAGCCTGGTACATTTTGTCTCCATATGGAGAAGTTAAACACACCCCTGCACCACATCCCATAGTGCTAGATCCACCATCTGTTCAGACGACCCATACCTTTTTATCTTTTATGTCAGTAGCTTGCTCCGTATCCCTGTCGGAGTGAAATTCAAAAAGTCAGCTACAGCTTGGGCCTTGACTGCTGTTCGAGGAGCAAAGTCTATGTCGAAGTCTCCCAACTCTACTGACCACTTAGTCATCCTGCTTGAAACGTCTGCCTTTTGGAGGACATTCTTTAGGGGAAAAGAAGTCGGGACGATGATGGGATGAGCCTGGAAATAAGGTCTCATCTTCCTAGCAGCTATCACCAAGGCTAATGCTAATTTTTCGAGTTTCAAGTAACGCCTTTCTGCATCTATCAAACTTTTGCTGATGTAGTACACTAGATGGGGATGACCATCTACCTCCCTTACCAATACAGCACTGATGGCACAACTTGATACTGCCAAATATACGAAGAGTGTCTCCCCATCAACTGGCTTAAACAAAGTTTTGGGGGAGGACAGGTGCTTTTTGATCTCATTGAAAGCATCATCACACTGTGGGGTCCAATCGAATCCCTTTGCACCCTTCAAGGTTTGAAAGAAAGGGGCACACCTGTCCGAAGACCTTGAGATGAATCTATTTAAGGCAGCTAATATCCCCGTTAACCCCTGTACTTCTTTAATATTTCGAGGAGGCTCCATTTGGAATAGAGCATTGAGCTGGTCCGGATCGGGCTGTATTCCATGCTCACTTATAATATAGCCTAGAAACTTCCCGGACTGCACTCCGAACACACATTTTTCTGGGTTTAATTTCAAATTTACTTTTACCAAGTTGGCAAAAGTTTCTTGGAGATCGGACAAGTGCAATTGCTCATCCACACTCTTTACCATCATGTCATCAATGTATACTTCCATATTTCTTACAATCTGATCAGCGAAAGCTTTGTTTACTAATCTCTGATAAGTAGCCCCAGCATTTTTCAGCCCAAACGGCATTACCTTATAGCAATGGAGACCTCTGTCAGTGACAAACGTGGTATGCTCTTGATCCTTCAGATCCAATTGAATCTGATTGTATCCGGAGAAGGCGTCCATAAAGGACAGCAGCTTGTTCCCAGAGGTGGAATCTACTAACTGATCAATCCGGAAGACCGGATACAAATCTTTTGGGCAAGCCCTATTGAGATCTGTGAAGTCAATGCACATGCGCCACTTGCCATTTTTCTTTTTTACCAGAACCGAATTGGAAGTCCACAAAGGATACTGAGACTCCTTGATGTTCCCCATCTTTGTGAGCCTGTCAACCTCTTGCACAATGACATCAGCCTTTTCCTTAGAAAAAGCTCTTCTCTTTTGAACCACTGGTGCTACGTCTCTCCGGACAGATTGGTGATGTGATATCACTTCTGCTGGGACCCCAGTAACATCAGCATTGCACTAAGTAAAAACGTGCTGATGATTCTTCAAAAACTTTAACATTTCATTTTTCAGATCGGGTGGCATTTTGGAGCCTATCTTAACACTTCTTCCTTCTTCCAAACAGTGCGTCTCTACCTCTTCGACCGGTATTAACACTCTAGGGGTCTCTCTGGGGTCATCAATTTCACCCTCACCCCCAGAAAGCCCCACAAATTGCTATTTCTCGTTGGTGCGAGCTGCCCCCAGTGTTCGGGGAGCCAAAGCAGTAGCATAACATTCCCTTGCAATCTTTTGACTGCTCCGGACGACTCCAACCTGTCCCTGAACAGCATATTTCAAGCACTGGTGGACTGTTGAAGCCACTGCATGCATCCTAGAGAGCCAATACCTCCCTAGAATAGCATTATAGCAAGTGGGACAATCCACCACAATAAAGAGTATTCTGACCATTTTCTTGAAAGGGCCCTTGCCCAATAATACTTCCTCTTCGAACTCTCCGATCACATCTGCTGAGCTGCCTGTAAAGCCCACAATTGATCTGTCTGAACTCTGAATTACAGCTGGATTTTTCATTCTCTTTTATGTGGCTAGGAAAAGGATATTGGCTGAGCTTTCAGTATCCACCAAAATTCGTCTTATGTCGTTACCCCCAATAGATGCTCCTATGACAACAGCATTCTCATGAGGGCCAGAAATATCTCTTAAATCATCTTCATAAAAAACAATGAAGGGGAATGAATTTTGTTACTGATAGGAAGTCATGCCTCCTTCTAGCTGGGAGGCTAAAGTATGAACGTGCCTCTTCCTCGAAGAAGCAGTAGGAGCTGTCATAGTGTCCCCTCCGAAAATTGTAAGTGACTCAAAAAACATAATGAGTCCGGAGACCGACCTAGAACATTCCTCAATTGTACCCACTCTGTTTCGAGTTGGATCAGGATCCAAGTACTCAGATTCCACATCAAACCTCTCAATTATAACCATGACTCCTTCTGGAGCAGCATTACTTGGACCAACCCGGTGAGTGTTGTCAGGCCTGTTGCCTCCTCTTCTTTTGACGTAAGCCCCCAGCTTTCCTCTCTCAATCAAGTTCTGAACTTCTTGTTTCAACGCTATGCAGTCATCAGTTGTATGACCAATATCATTGTGATATTGGCAAAAAGAGTTATTGCGATGTTCTATGGGAGACTACAATGTGGCTGGTCTCCGATAATGCACCTCGTCCTTTGTTTTATTAAAAATGGTGGCCACACTTTCTTTTAATTCTGCGATCCACTCCGGTTGGAACCATGGCCCTCTCTTGTTTCTGGATTGCTGACTCTGAGCAGGAGCAGCTGGCTGAGACTGAGCTTTTGCCCTACCATGCCCCTGTCCGGTCTCTCTTGCTTTGTTCCCGGACTGATTCTGATTGGGATTTGGCGCCACCGGGGTAGACCTCACTTGCCTATGCACCCTGGTTTTCTTCGTTTCATCAACATTTATTTATTTTCCAACCTGATTCAGCAACCCTCCCCATGTTATGGCCTTCTTTCTGGTCACTGAATCAGCTAGATTGCCTGGGTTCAAACCCTGTCTTAGGGATGCTATTGCTACCTGTTCGAAACAATCAACCAACCCATTCTTGGTATTCACAAAATGGCTTATATATTCTTTCAAGGACTCATTTGGTTCCTGGGCACAATGGATTATTGTGTCTCCATTGCCCTTTAGCTCTTTACTCCCTACAAACTGCCTTCGAAAGGCTACCAAAAAAGTATCGAAATCTTTGATACAACCCTGAGGCAGGCTGTTGTACCATTTTAGAGCACTCCCCGTAAATGATTGGGAGAATGCTCTACAAAGTAGTTTATCATTGTCGGCGAAGTTCATCATGAAGTTTTTAAATTGTTCCAAATGGTTGTCCGAATCAGTACTGCCATCGTACTTTTCTATCTTGGTACTGTCAAACCTCTTAGGGAGGTTTCCAGACAGAATTTTAGAAGACAATGGAGATTGCCTCCAATTTCTTCCACGACTGAACACAGTATACTCATTGGGAGTTGCAAAGATACCTGGTTCATCGTGAAAAGCGAAGGGATCCATCAGCATCCGGTCCACATGCCTCCGGCTATGAGATGATCCTTTACCAATATGCCTCTTCATTTTTCCATGTCTATCTCTTTTTCTTGAATATTTTTTTATCTGCTTTTGCTTCTTTCTAGTTCGACCATCATCGCTGCTAGAGGATAAAGATTTTTCAACTCCCTCACTGTCCGAAGAGCTATTAGAAGATTCTGAGCCTGAGTCAGAACTCTCCACTGGCTTAGACCGATGAGACTTTTTGGAGCTGGCATGAGTCTTTTTGGTGCTCACATGAGTCTTTGAAGACTCATGCTCTCTGGGGTTGTCGGTGTGATGAGCAATCGATGCTTTAGACTTTTCTTTCATGCCCATCTTAGCCTTTTCGGCCCTCAGAGCTTCTATTTCACCCTTTAGCCTATCACACTCTTCGATAGTGTACTCATCGTTCTCTCCCACCACTTTGAGCAGAGCTGGTGGTACTTCTGGATTGTCTGGATTCATTCGGACAGATTTTCTTAGATGGTTTTGAATGCTTGATTCATGCACCTTCTCCTCCCACTGTGGTCGCCAATTTGGTGTGGATAATTATCGTCTGAGGGTAGGCTTGTAATTTGTTTGGTGTTTAATAGTAGTATGTGAGTGTTTTATTTTTAGTGTAAAGAGTAGAGAGATAATTAAGATGGTTGGTAGCAGTTAATTCTCATTACCCACACTTAATGCAGGTGGTTGGGTATTTATACCCTCATGTTTGGGCCCTTATGGGCTTTCGGGTCATGTTAAATGGACCCGAGTCATGTTCAAAGACCCATGAGCTCTAAGTAGGAGAGCAAGTAGCTTAGTCAAGTAGTGTTTAGGTTTTTTTAGTACTTTTGTCATAGTTCGAACAGTCCTTTAGGCTAAGTGTTCGAAGTGATCTGTCCGGTCCGGAGAGCTTGGACCGATCTGTCCTTGTCCGGGGAGCATGCAGAATTCGGACTCATCAGTAGAAATATGAGGCAACTGAATTTTCCTGTCCAATTGATCTACTGCAGTTCTTATGTGATCCATCACTCTGCTCCATTCTGGAATTTCCTTTTCAATCCCTGATCGTATTACTATCATTGTTAACGAATCTCACTACTGTGTATTTTTCAAGATGTTCCCACAGATGATGCCGAGTTTGTTAAGGAAAAATATAACAAATAATATGCCAGGTAGTAGTATTATTGATTAGAGAATAAAATATGGTTTTTTACACATTCGTCAAACTATTTATAATGTTTATATGACAATTTTATTTTCCCGACTAATTACATACATCCATTAATCTTGTTCGTTGACCAAAATTTATGGTAATTACCATATAATTTAGGCCATTACTCTGGTCATGATCCGTTAAGTCGTTTCTAGTCAACAACCATTTAAATGAAATTGACCTCCTATATGAATTCTTCATTAATAGCAATAAACCATCGGGCTTGTTATACATCGGTAACTATTCACTATTCTTTGACGGACCTTGGTGTGCCCATTGTTCCTTCGTGCGCATCCTCTGCTTGGTGAGGCATTTGTTAGGTTATTCTTCATAAAACGGCGTCGATGTCCTTTGGTTGTACGTCAGCATGGTTGCTAGCGTTGATATTACCTGATGGGCTGCTAGTTACCTTCTTATGACATCAATACCCCTCGGTTTGACCTCGACCATTTGATATCATGTGTTGTATTGATGCATTGCTTATAGATCGTATCAATTTCATGTAAAGAAACCCTTAGTTTGATTTTATACGCGTCTTTACATTACTTCTATTTACTCATGCTTTGCTCGATCTATTAATTGACGGAGGTGTCCTCATCAATAAGAAGCGTTGGTATTACAAAACTCAGCTAATTGGAGGATTGAGATAAAATATATTATTATGAATAGTACACTCCCCTCAAATAAAAGATTGACACACAACTTGGAATTCAAAACTTGTAAATATTTTTTAATATGTGGGACTCTATATAATCAAAGCATAAGTAACCCCTTCATTAGTTTCCTTGGTCCAGGCGATTCTTACGATGTTCTTGAAGAGCTTTATGAAGAAGTAGGATTGTCTCTTTGTGGCTATACCACTTTAAAAAGAAGAGTGCTAATAGTAGAGTACTATTAGCCCAAGATCATGACTGATGATAAAGAGTTAGTCAAAAGTTATGACACTTATCAATGCTTTGTGAGTATTATCCACCGCCCAACAGTACCATTGGAAACCATATCAGAATCTTTACCTTTTTTATAAATATGGGCTAGATCTTGTTGCACACATTCCTAAAGTGACTTGATGACTCAAATATATACTTGTAGCAATAAACTCATTCTCGAAGTTAGTAGAGGCATAACCCCTTGAAATAATAAGATCAAATAAAATGATAAACTTTATTAAAACTAATTTGCTGCACGTTTGGAATCCAATGATTTAATATTAAATTTTTTATCCAATTTTAGAATGAAGAGATTAGTTCTTTTGCCGAATGAGGGATATTTAACAACACTTCTCAACACCATTTCATCCTCAGGCTAATGGCTAGGTTGACGTTATAAATTAGAGTTTGTTAGATGGGCTGAAGAAGTACTTAGAGTGATTGCAAGAAAATTGTCTAACTTTCTTCAGAAGGTCCTTTGGGCCTACCAAACCACGCCTCAGACTACTACATTAGAAACCTATTTTGTTATAGTGTATTCCATGGGTGCTTTTATCCATACAGAGACCGTTTTACCTTCATATTGAGTTATTAAATACTTTAAGAATGAAAATGATGTTCGGAGAAGAGTTGTGATATATGAAATAGAGGAAAAAAGAACTAAAATTCAACTTTGGGTTTAACATTACCATACACTTCTTGGGTTTGATATCTTCAATTTAAAATAGAGGATCGAGTTCTCCAAAAAGTGTTCATACACACCAAAAACTCCAAAGTTGGAAAACACAAATCAAAATTGGGAAAGAACTTACACCGTGGAGAAGATTAATGTAGAGACTTATAAGCTTGTGAATAAGAACGAAATAACCATCACCTACCCTTGGAATATTGAACATGCAACTATAATTGTTGTATTTTATATTATTTTGGTAGTGCACTATTTGTAGCCACGATGTAATAACTGGTGGTGCACTCTTTCATACTCTGGTATCATATGAAGGTTATAACGAGGTATCTATATAATCATCTAATTACTATACTACTAACGTATATCTTGTGAATTATATTATTTTAAAAGTCATTAGGCATGGTCCAAATTTATTTGTCGATCTACCCAAAAATAGTAAGTTAAGAACTGATTTAAACTGGCGAAAGGATAAAAAGGGTCCAACTTTATTAGTCAGAGTTACTGAAGCTCTTAAGTTATGGCCTGGTTTAAATCAGATGGAACATAAAAAAGGTTCCAACTTTGTTGGTCTCTCAGAGCTACCCAAATATCTTAATTTAATGTTTGGTCTAATGTAGCCGAAGTGTTAAAAATAATTCAACATCCAAAACTCTGAACTGAAGGCTTGGTCTAATCCAGCCAAAGTATGAAAAAGGGTCTAAACTTTGTTGGTTTGGGCTGTCCGAAGATCTAAAATTGAAGATTTGGTCTAATATAACCAAAATTTTAAAAAGGGTGAAACTTTATTGGTCAAGGCTACCATAATAAAAGATGGACACTTAGACTACTAAGCATGAGATAAGCCAACTTTCATAACCGGCTGAAACATCCCAATAATAACCATTTAACTAAAGACTGATAACCTTTTGGTAGTACGAAGCCAAAGCTTCGATCCATACTGCAAGATTAAAATAAATAAAATGAAATATAAGAAATTAACATGTTAAATAAAATATTTGAAGCTCAATGAATCTCTAAAAAAGTGCTATGGCCACCGAGATGGTTAAGTCTTCCAAAATAAAAGGTAAGGCTTTAAACGGTTCCAAAAAAATTCGAACATAATATCTGATAAAAAATAAGTTAAAATGGAAAGTTTGATAAAGAAAATCGTTGGTCTGGATTGTTGTTGTTTTCTTAAATAATGGGTTGTTGGATTATGAGGAGATAATGGGAAAAAACAACGGCTAAAATTGCCAGAGACCTCGCACTGAGATGGTTGAGTCGGCTAAAATCTTTCATCACGTTGTCCTTCTTATGTTCCTCATTTTTGAACTCTTTTTCGAACTTCATGACCACACCCTTTTGCCTATCCGCTTCAAGAATCATATTAAAAACATGTTGTACTTATAAGTCACCGAATATCTTGTAAAAATCAAGGACCATTCCGGACTTAAGAGACCTCCCATGGGTCTTAGCCATGTTTACAAGGTTGTCGAATTGTTCATTTCATTCTTTGGCTTTATAATCTTCAATATCCTTTTTGGATTCTCCCTTCAATCTCTCCACTTCAAACACTTTATCCCTCGCTTCTTGATCCGTGCTCCGAGACCCACCACCTTATTAGATTTTGATTTCAAGGAAGCATTCTCATTTTGGAAGGTTTTCAATCTTATTTTGCAAAATCTCCATGTTATGTTCATTAACCCTTTTGTGTTCCAAGTAGGTGGCCTCTTAGTTTTTGCACTACGCTTTAGACTCATCGTTATTTTTAACACATTTTATTAGACTACTCATCAAGATAGAGAAGTCAGGGAACATTCAGTTGTGATCATCATGTAAGTTTTGGATGATAGAAAATATGTTGTTCATGGCCCACAAAACGGTAAATAGAAAATAAATACGTTTATTATTATACTTAAACCCTTAGACCAGCCAGAGCTTACTTAAGCATATTAAAGATAACATGTATGAATATTACCTCGAGGTTGAGAGAAAGTTTCAATGCATTAGCTTAGGTCAAAGACTTACTAGTGGTGATAACGTAGGTTTTTGTAAGTATTAACATATCATGCCAACCTATTTCTCAAATCTTGTTCCTTTATAGGGGATTCTTCCCATTACGCTTATAGCATTTAACATCCAAGTTCCAATGAGAGCCTCGGTTAGCCGCAGACTCGGCACAAGAACCGTTCTGGCCGACAGAACTATTAGCTCAAGTATGCAGATCGTGCTCAACTAAAGCCTTTAGTCATTCCTTTTCCAAAATATCAAACAAAATGATTCACAATTCCTTGACCTCTCTACCTCTATCTTTCTCTCGTGCCTCATGATTATCAAAACCTTTAGTTTTCCAAGTGCCTTTATGTTTAGCTTTTTCTAGAAAGTATGTGACTTTTCTACCTTCACCAATTTTTTGGGCTCCTTGCTTAATGTTTTAAGGAACAATTCAAAATAAGGCAGCCCCATGACAGCTGCCACCATATCATATCACAGATGACAATAGTCAGGTCATTGTCAAGGTTATGGGCTTTCTCCATATTATAAAATTTGGAGAGCGCAAAGTTCTTCATGGTAAGACAAACATGAAACCCTTTGTCTCAAATCTCTGAAGCACATTTATTTAGCTCTGATTACTCCTAGAAATATTTGAGGGATATATTCGATATTCGGTCGAAGATATTTTTGAAGATAGTGAACAAATTACTAAAAATAGAAAACAAGTCAGTTATTTTCAAAAGAGAGAGTGGACAAATTACTAAAAATTGAAAACAAGTCAATTATTTTCAAAAGAGAGAAGCTGTGAAAAATAAAAATCAAGATTATGGTTGGTATTATTATTCTCAAGAAATAGTATACCTAGCTATGGTTAAGGTAAGTTCCCACTAAACCCACATGGGTAGTTCTGTTGGATACCTCACTTAAACATTATACAAAGTACAAACATATTTATTCAATATTACACTTTATACCCTCTACTAAAATATATTTTACACATTAATACAAGTTATTTTATTATATTAGATTAATTTGTGGATCATATAAATCCTACTCTTATCGGTAACCCCTTTAATCCTTACGAACAAATGGGAGGGATGACTAGATTTAATGTCTATTCAGAAGTATTTGAGCCTTCAATTTCATCTGTGAGAAATATTTTTGTCTTTCTAACTATGCACTGCATGGTATCACTTCTCTAACAATTTCCAGTTGTTAAGTTTCTTGAACTTCACATCGTTGGACTTATGAGCTTGATGTGCTATTAAACAAAACTTTACTATCCAGTTTATGTGTAAACCCGTGGTGAAAAAATAAATTACTAAACTGAGATATAAATATATTTGTTGAAGCGTTGTTTTGTGGCCAAGGTTGAAGATAAGATGTTTTAGAATAATTTAAGGTATATTAGATGCGTTAATGCACTATGTAAATTTTATCAATCATGATATTGCCATGCATACTAAAAGTAGGCATGTTAGAAGCATAAGCATGAAAATAGCAAACTAGAGCATGTATGATTCTAAATTTTTTCCTCTCAAGGAAGGAATATATTTCTAAGATATTTTTTCATCCCTGGAACATTTGGATGTAGATTTTCATTTCGAGTGTTGTGGTTTTTCTTCTAATTTGGGGATTTGTTTTCAGCATCGTCGTATGTTTCCTTTATAATTTACGATTAGATATTTTTTCTGGTTATATCAAGTCATCGAATATATTTGAATTATTTCATATTGAGTTTAATGGGAAGAGTTATTTTGTTTTAGGGTTTTAATTAAATTATATTTGAAAAATAATTTTTTTTATCATATTTACATCTTCAAATGTTGAATCTTTGCTAAGAGTAAAATTGAGGATCCTCGTTTATGACTTTGATTCTTATTTATATTGAGTTTCATCTTGTTTTCAACCTGTAGGCTTCTTAAACAATTAATACTATGTGGATTTATCACAAAATAATTTGCAATCAAAACAATTATGCTAAGAGGTTTCAGTTTGGGTATGTGGTAAGAGAAAATATTCACAAATATGTGCCAAATAAATAACTTTATTTGGCAAAGAAGAATAGATATATTTTACATGAATAATATTATTTATATAATTCTTTATGTACTTTCTCTCCCCTACTAAATGCATAACTACGTTATTTTAGTCGTGGGATACTTTCATTGAACGTGAACTGATGTTAATGCCCATTAAACTTATTTATAGCCGGTTATGTTGAAAAGCTGATCGCGACCGCTTTTAATGCCCATTAACCATCTTTATCGTCGGCTACGTAACAGTCATGGTACTTGGGTAACGCTGTTTGTGATTCGCCTCAGTAAAGCGCTCGACCCTCTCGATAACAATAGTACTTGGGCAGTGTTGTTCCTGATTGGCCTTGGTAATGCGCATGACTCTTTTGTGACAATACTGAGTCGTTTCACGAAGAGTGTTCCTTGATTGTTCGGTCTTGAAGCTACTTGTTCAGACCGAGGTTATGCCCTTTAATCTTCTTAAATCGTGGTTCTTCGATCCCAAGGGCAGCCTTTACTACCTGACGGCCCTTTAGTTTATGACCCTATTTTCCTTCACATTAATGATCTTATTAGGGCTCCCCCAGTCCATTTAGCAGCATGAACTGAGGTACTAAATGAAATACAACTGTTAAGCAAGATAATTGTGGTGTTTTGATTTCCCGTTGGGTGAGGTGGCATTATATGATGGCTGTCCCAATGTTGATGTGATTGATGGTTAGATAAGACGTGACATGTGTCAAAGTAGGCAGCGTTACTTTATGACATTTCTGACACAAAGGTAACATGCGTACACAAGCAGATATGGTGCTTCGGTTCCAACAAAGTGTGTTTCCACGATTAATTATTGTAGTAAATCACATCATAACTTGGATTATCGTGCCTAAATCTAGTCTGGAAAAAGAAATCATTTGCATATTTCATTTGTTGTGAGGGTTTTTATCTGTTAGAAAGTGAAAATCAATTTTGTTAAGTTAAGAGTGTATTGCCTGCCGATTGTCGTGCATCTTTGTTCAGCACTATCAGAGATCTCTTTGTTAATAAGTATGTATAATCCTTGACTTTGTTATGCTTACGACTTTTTAGAGTACTAGAGGGATTTGTTTTAGGTTTCATTAGAGATTATCTTAAGTAACTTCTCATTGCATGGTCTCTCATCCTAAATACCTTCCCGTTGGTAGCTCTTCACGGTGAAGACTGACTGAGCTATTTTCCGTTCATGATGGCTTCTAAAAAGGAAGGAAATAAGAAGTTAAAAACAAACAACCTTCCCCGCGATCCAACTAAGGAGGAATTTGAGAGCCCCTATTTCTTAAAGGAGTATTTTGCACGCATAACCTCCAAGTATTGGTACTAAACCAAGGAAAGCCACTGTGAGATTAGGGTTATGTATAGTATCCCTAATGTTGTCATAACACGTCAGCTTCCAGAGAATAACCTTACCAAGCCCAATAAAATGAAACCTGCATTTATATGACTTTATATGATTGGGACTCCGGTTACTCATACCTCCATTCATTTGCGAATTCTTTAACTTTGTGAATATATGACACAACTGATTGTGAATGGATGGAGGGTACTCTTAAGTATAGTCTTAAAATCCAAGTTGCTGGGAATTCCTATGTGCTTAGCCGACTTGATGGATGTGGTTGATGTTTCTAAATTTGTCCGCTCCTATATCTTCTATCCCCAGTTAACGGGGGTAAAAAGACTGGTAGAATTTCCAGAGTGAGATAAAAACTTGAAGAATACAGTAAGAGAGGCGGTGGAGGGCCAAGTGTAATGAATGCTGTTTTTTATTCTTATAAGTAGATGTGTACCATGTTATGTATTACTAAAATGAATTTATCGATGTTACAAACGATATAAATTATCACGAGTGATGCAGACACGTTAGGTATGGACGTGTCACGCTTGTTTACTCAGGTGAACTACCTGCGATTGAGTTTGTGGTGTATTCCTGAGGTGGAGGTCACTAAGATGGGCCAAAGTAATATTAAAAATACTGAGGATGTCGCGGTCTTTGACAAACTATGAGCTATGATGCAGCAAAGGTTCCTAAACCGGAACAATAGTAGGGTGTGCTTGACCGTTTGCCAAAATCACAAGAGAAAAGAAGTGTAGGACTCTTCACATGTTCGAGTAAAGAGAGCGAGATATGAAAAAGGACTTGCAATTAAAGAGGTCAGTGACTGTAGTCACCATGAATGTACCAGTGGACCATTGGTCGAGGATGAAAGAAATAAGGTAATATTCCCCCTAGTGGAGGATGATGAAGAAACGAAGGAGGAGAGAGTTCCTCATTTGAAGAGAAAGAAAGTCATAAGGGATTTTATACCAATATCTTACCGAAATTTGTCTTTGGTTGATGAGGATGAAGATGCGGAGAGATGTATGGAGATGGAGGAAGCGGGTGTAACGTTGGTGCCCGATGTTGTGAGGGAGGAAGTTAATGCTCCAAAGTTAGTGTATTAGATAATTTTGATGAGAGAGTTAAAGGTGATGATGGGGTGAAAGAGCCACGAAATGATGGGGCTGCAGCGTCGAAGGTTGTGTTAGTAAATGATTTTTTTATAGGTACAACGCCACGAGGGGAGGCCTTCATAAAGGATGTGGGGTATGGATCATTATTCGTTAAAATTGTAAGGCCATACTTGGTGCAATTGAGATGAGATGCCACAGATGTCGTCAATGATGGTTCTAGTACATCAGAAAGCACAACATCTGACTTAACCGTGCTCTACCCTTCACTAATGATGTTGCGCCATTTGAAGCGTTGTCTAGAGCTATCGTTTTACGAATATATGTAGAAAATAGTGTTTCGTTTCCGGATAATCTCTGAAGTCTTGTAAACAATTTCTTATTGAAATATTTTTGGGGTTCTCCAAAAATTTCAATTGGATAAAATCAGAGATATATACTTTGAACAGAGAGGATGAAAATGATATGTTATTCTTTTCAACAGAACCCATGTTTATAAATTCGACCAACCAAAAACAGTTTGGAAGTTAGGGCAGTTAGGGTATCTTAATCGTTTTGTAATAAAACGGCTATAATTTCAAATTTGAATAAAACAGTCAAATTTTCAATTTCGAAATTCTGTTGACTTGCAACAATAGCCGATTCTGTCGACCCCAGCCAGGGGCTCCGCCCCTTGACCCCGCTAATCGTGATATAATCTAACAAGCGTGCACTCCGCACTCTACGACTTGTTTGATAATATATCATGATTAAATTGGTCGACTAGTCGATCCAATTACACTAAAATAAATAACAATATATGCCTATGGCGGAGATACTACAATGATAACTCGAATTTGCGATTGAAGTGAGTATAACTTGACTTGATTAAAATAGTGCCATTCGTGCAGGCGCTGATGTTTGCGTGTTTGAATTGTAAAGAGTTACCACAATTCGATCGTGCTGGCATATCGTCGCATGTCTCCCTTTAATTCCTAGACCATGGAGAATTGGCAGCCGAAGACATTGTTCTTTGGGTCGGTAAAGGAGCTAACAACTGAGTTGGCCCGTTTCAAATACACGTCATGAGAAGACGCTTTGCGATAATGAAGAACTGCAACGTGCTTTGACCAATGTGGCTGATGAAAGAACTGTGTGCCGTAAGCAATGCCTCGAACTAATCAATGGGAAGACAGTGCTGATTCCGCAGGTAACGAGCTATCAAAGAAAAATGATGAGTTGATGGCTCAAATTTAGGTATACTGACTCAGAATATGGCATAAACGCAAAGGATAAAAGAGTAGACATAGAAGATGTAGCTCTAACTTTGACGAATTCCAACTTGCAGGTGGCGGCCCTAGAATGTTGGGCATATAAAGAGCAGTGCATGAATGAGCTGATAAAAAAGACTGAGTAAGACCTGGTAGAGCGAGAAAGTCAGGTGATGGAAATCTCCATAAGTATGATTGATAAAAATTAAAAATAGACGATCATGGAGCTATGGCGACTGAACCTGGAATGCCATTAGGGCATTTAAGGAACTTCATTCATTTGGAGGAACAATTGGACCGTGGTGATAAGGAAACAAAAACCACAGATCTTGTGAAAGATCATATACAGTTACCTTCGTGTGATCCTCTATTGCAATCTGCCAAAATAGGGCTGAACGAGACTCCCCGAGTGTAGGATTTGCAAGCATAGCGCCAGGAACAGGATCTACCCCTCCCCCTCGCGATAGTTAAGAGTTGTAGCATCAATACATATTGGTGTTGTGTATATGTTCTGTTTAATTTTTAAATGTTTGTATGTATAATTGTTTTGTGATAACTTGGTGAAGTGAAAATGTTTGTTATATATGCATCGATTTTTTTTTTCTCTCTCTCTCTATATGAAATCAGGGGCTTAGTGTGGCCCATCGCGGAACACCTAAGGTCATGACAATCGGTTTTTTCGTGGGAGCGAGTGATCCGACCTTTTGTGTAGCCTATTAAGGTTTGGTATATTACCACTTCTCTTCTAATATTGGTTTTAAATATTGGGCTCAGTGTGGCCCTTTACGTAGCTCCTAAGAGAGTGGCCTATTAGCGTAGTCGTATAATAGACTGAAGTGGTCCGGCCTTAGTACGACCCATTGTATAGCCCGAAGGCGTGGCTCATGACCCAAATCAAATTTTATAGGAGAAGGGAGAATATATAACAAAAACATAAGTAGGTGAAAACTAGAAATTATAATTAATAAAAGAAAAGACGCACCTTATTAAAAAACTCCTATGTGTCATCAGAAGGTAAAAAGAGCGCACATCAAAATCACATAGCTTACTGATATAGTTTAAATGGTTAATATTCCAAGGGTCCTTAAATACTCGACCATCTAGATTGGCTAGGGAATAGGCACCATGCTGTCCTCGGGTGATGATCGTGTATGGACCCTCCTAAGTGGGGCCCAACTGGTTTGTTGCTTTATCACCTCTTTCTTGAAATACTTTTATCATTACTAAATCTCCCTCATGTAGGGTTCATTCTCGGATTGAGTTAAAACGATTCCGCATGAGACTTTTGTAATGTTCAGCACGTACTCGGGTTTGTTCGCGTCGCTCCTCAATGATATCGATGGTGACGGTGCGCTTAACATCGTTGTGAGCTATGAGTCATTTTCCACTATATAGCTACGTATGATAACTTCTATTGAGAGTACCTTCTCCAAACCATAGGCTAAATCGAACGGGGTCTCGTCTGTTATCGAGCGTGAGGTAGTATGATAAGCCTATATGACTTTGGTTAGTTTGTCTAGCCATTTTCCTTTAGCACCTTCCAAATTCTTTTTGATGTCGTCCAAGATGTTCCAGTTAGTTACCTCAACTTGGACGTTCACTTGGGGATAATATGGGGTAGAAAAGTGTTGTTCGATATCAGAGCGTCTGCATAACGTTATGATGATGGAATGTTGAAATTGTGGGCCGTTATCTGTCATAAAGATGCGAGCGGGGGAGGAACTGGTGGTGTAAAAAATCGCATATTTCTTGTACTTTTGTTCGGCAAAGTGCTTTAGCTTCAACTGATTTTATGAAGTTGTCCATGGCGACCACTAGGTACTGACGCTTCCCAATTGCCAATGACAGTGACCCAACTAAATCGATCCCCCTCTTATAAAAAGGCATAAGGTTGGGTTTTGAGTCATGGGATCGCTCGATATATGACAAATGTTGGTGTATTATTAGCATGGAGGAATCCTTGCACAATGTGCTCAGTGTCATCGACCAAATTAGATCAATAGTATCCTACCAGGAAAAAAAAGCGAATCAAATTTCATATCTTAAAAAACTGTGGTAGCTTCATCTTGATGGAGACATCACACCATGGGTCTCATAACATTTTTTCGGTGCATGATGCTATCTAAAATAGTATACTTGGCAGCATGCAATTGCAAAGTCCTTTCTATCGCCTTGTCCCCGGAAGGGTACCATTGCAGAGGTACATGATGTATAGTTGGCATAAGTTGGTAACTAAATCCACTATGCGGATGCTGGAATCGGTTATCAACATATCAGTCGTGGAGGATGGTTGCAAAAAGACGAACAGATTATCTCCTGAAGTGATGGTCTTGGCTAAAGTGTCAGCAATTAAGTTGTCAACGTGTGGTACCTAGTCATAAATGACTCACTTAAATTTAGATTTATATTCTTTTAATGTTGTGAGGTAATGAGGAGTTGTGTCCTGTTTGGTGTCGTAGAGGCCATTGGCCTGATTAACCACTAGTTGAGAATCAGACCAGACTCGTATTTTCCTTATTTTACAGATATGTGCCAATTTCATTCCTCCAAGCACAACTTCGTATTCAACATTATTATTCGTGATAGGGAAATAGAACTATATAGCCTACCAGATTTTGTCGCCCGTAAGCAATTTCACGACGATACCTGCTCTGCCAACGAGTGCACTTGAGGCCCCACCGGCTTCGATAATCAACTCACGTGGGGCGTCATCCTGTTGGGGCGAGGCCAAGCTATCCTCGCGTTACGATGTAAAAAATTCATTAATAAAGTATGTGATGGCTAGAACTTTGATTACTGTATGGGACTCGTACTTAATATAGTATTCATCTAGCTTCACTAGAACATATGTAAATGATGTGTGCACGGTGACAGTATCACTTTGGAAATAAAGTTGTATCTTGCGCGGTGCTACTACTAACCCCAAGACCAGCTTCTCTAGATTAAGATAACTGATTTCTGCGTCGATCAAAGTTTTGCGGGTGTAGTAGATCGGCCGCTGCACTCCCTCTGGATCCCGAACTAATAGTGCACTAATAGAAAAAGTAGAAACCAAAAGATATAGAAAAATATGTTCACCCGAGGTGTGTGCGGATAGAAGTTTTGGTGACGTAAAGTAGTTTTTGAGCGTGTCGAATTCTTCAATGCAGTATTCATATAAAGCAAACTTCTTGGCTTCACGAGGAACTTTAAAAAAGGATGTCTTTTATCTAATACACGTGAAATGAATCGTGACAATGCCGCTAGGCATCCTGTTAAACACTCTAGTTTCTTGATATTCATGGGATATTCGATCTGCAGTAGAACTTTTATTTGATGGGGGTCAGCTTCTATCTCGTTTTTGCTGACTATGTAGCCTACGAATTTGCCGCTTCGGACACCAAAAGAACAGTTAATTGGATTCAACTTAAGGTGAAATTTTCGCAGGGTGGTGAATATGCTACTCATCACTTTGAATTGAGGAGTTCATGTGGTTCTCTTAAGAATCATGTCTCTATATCGTTTCCGAACTAGTTCTTGAAGATCTGATTGACCAAGCGCTGGTATGTGTAACCTGTATTCCTTAGACCAAACGACATAATGGTGTAGCAATAGAGCCCTCTTATGGTTTGTAAAGTAATGTGATCTTAATCCTTAGGGTGCATGCAGATCTGGTTGTATCCTAAGTATGCCTCCATAAATGATAAGTACTCACACCCTAAAGCTGAATCCACCAGTTGGTCGATACGAGAGAACGGGAATGCATCCTTTGGACAAGCTTGGTTGAGATCGGTGAAATCCACGCACATGCGCCATTACATGCCTTTCTTTTTTACCAAAACTGGGTTTGCTACCCATAGTGGGTACTTGGTTTTGTGAACTTTCCCGAGTCGAAGGAGCTTGTTTACTTCCCTTGTGATGGCTTTAACCTTCTTTGTTGAGAAAGATCGTTGCTTCCAGCGAGCTGCCTTTCTGAGTATCGTCCAATCAGATAAACTAGTTCGCTTAGGCCAAGAGGTCTCTCATTTTTTTAATGGGGAACCGGACTAGATTAGTATAAAGGTCCCCTTTGCAGTCCAAACCCTGATTTAAGAAAGCCACCACTTCCATCTCCTCCAAACATGGCAGAGAATTCATAGCATGAACAAACCTTCTAAAGTAACTCTTTAATGACTTACACTTTTTCTGGTAAAGATCCATAATTAAGTCGATCTTGCGTCTTAATTGCTTATTGCTTACAAAAGTATCTCTCAAGGCATTCTAGTGTCCTAAAAAATCATGCATACACGCTAATAAGGAAGAATAAAAGACAAGGAGAAAAGTGTAAAGAAGAAGCTTGATAGGAGAAAATAGCAAAGGAAAAATATGTTAGGCGGAAAATGTATAGAAATAAACGTAAAAGGGCTGAATCGTATTAATTGTAAAGAGGTAGACAAAATAGGAAGAAAACAAAGTGTAAGGACCAAAAGATGTAATTAGTCCAAATTAAAGCGTGTGGGGTCCGCAATTGTACTATAAAAGGACCACACACGCTTCACAAATCCCGAGATGAATAGTACGAGACTTTCTCTCTCTACACTGTTTAGCTATTTGAACTTTCTCTCTCTAAATCTGACTCTGAGACATTTCTCTATCATAAAATCCTCTGTCAACAATCTTCGCATAGCAAAATTACCCATGGTCCACTTTTAAGCTCTTCAGTGGCGCCGTCTGTGGGAAACGAAAATCGCTCGGTCGATAATCGCTTCCTGGAAATAATTCCTGTTCCGAGGAGGACCATGGGGGACCAAGGGGACGATTTGATTAATCACTGTGAGGAAAACATGGAGGCGGATGTCTTTCAGAATGATATGGAGTCCGAAGGAGAAGGAGGTCGGCGAGTTGAGAACGCTTTCGATGACTCCGCCCTCCTGGCTCAGAGGAATGAATTGTTGTTGGAAATCGAAAGGTTGAAAGCGGAAAAGGAAGCCGCACAGAGAAATCTTCGATCCGAGATAAGGAGAGAAGCCGTCATTGAAAAAGAGGAGCGCGACGTTGAAGTTCGTCCCAAAAATAAAGACGACAGATATCGGAGGCGTGAGCGACGGCCTCCGAGGAGGAGAAAAGAACACCGATCGGACTCGGCTGCCTCAAGCGATTACTCGCGCTATAGCACTTCTGAATCATCTCCTCGGAGATACCACCGGAGGAAAAAACGTGATCATAGGCGAACTGATTTCCTAAGGGGAAGAAGTTCGGAGAGGAAATCCTCGAGAGAGAAAAGTCGCCACGACCAAATTGATGACCGATCTCATGAACAGGCAAAGTGCCCTGGTAAGAATGACATGGGCCCTCGAAATTCAGAGTGGCAGCAGCAATACACTTTGCCCTCCGAGAAGGGGTTGTATTTTTCGAATAATGACAATCTGAGGTCCAACATTTATCGTATGGGACAAAATTGGAGAGCCTCTCCCCTATCCTCAGAGATCTTAGTGGGGAACCTCCCAAAGCACTTTGACATTTCAAAGTTAGAAAAGTTCGATGGGACTCAGGATCCGGACAATCACATCGAGCAGTTTAAGAACTTTATGATCAATTTCGACGACGATGATAAGCTTCTATGCAGAGCATTCTCTCAAAATTTCAAGGGAGTGGCATCTAAGTGGTACAACAGGCTACCTCAGGGCTCTATAAATTTTTTTGACATGTTCTGGAATATCTTCAGGCAACACTTCGTGGGGAGCAAGAAGTTTCGGGCCAACAGAGACACCATAATCTACTGTCGACAAAAAGTGGGGGAGAGCCTCAAAAATTATACCAATCGCTTTGTCAAGACCAAAACGTATATGGAGTACTGTAAGGACTCGGTGGTGCTTGCAGCGTTTAGGATGGGTTTGCTCCCCGGGTTATTAAAAGACACGGTGGCAGAAAGTCAGGCGATGACCTTCGGAGCATTGCTAGATCAAGTTGAGAAGAGAATCTTGGTGGAAGAAACCCAGGCTTCGGAGAAAGGTTCAGGAGAGCAGTTGGACCATAATCAATTCCAAAAGATTGAGCCAAGCACCCAGGGCCCTCGATCGAACGTTCAGGCTAAAAGCGCGGGTCAGTATCCTCCGAGGCAAAAATCAAACCCGCAGTACTATAGCAATCAACAAAACTACAATCAAGGGGGAAGATTCATGTCAAACAAATGGGTTCGACCCGATTATTTCGCGGAGTTGACAGAAAATGTTGCTGCGATATTTGATAAGGCTAAATCTTCGGTCACGTTCAGGAAGCCTTTTCCCATACAGACACCGAGGGAAAGCAGAAGTGTCAACAAATATTGCAAGTATCATGAGGATGTAGGGCATGACACCAAAGATTGCATAGCTTTAAAGAAGGAGGTGCAAGCTCTAATTGAGAATGGAATGCTGTTGGAGTACGTCAAAAAAATACTCCCAGAAAAATGCCGTGGTAAAAGCTGTCTCAAAGAATACTGACACAACCATGGTAATTTCCGAGGGGGTCGACGATTTTGACATCGAACAAGAATATCTGGACCCCAAAGTGGGGAGGAACAATGTAAACTTGGTAGGGAAGAAATTCCGAGGGGGAGGGTGGACAGTCTTTGTGCATTTTTCGATTCCTTGGCAATTTTCGGGGGAGACACAATCGCGGGAAATTCTAACAACTCTCGCAAAAGGCACATGGTCAACCTGACCACCCAGATCGAAGCAGGAGTCTCCGAACAAATGCATCGCTCACCTTCTCCCATTATTTGTTCCGATGATGACGATATGCGTAATGTTGCAGGCCCTCATGAGGACGCTGTAGTGATCGCAGCGGGAATTGCTGGGGATCAGATTTAGAAAATACTCATCGACACAGGGAGCTCTGCGAATATCTTGTTTATGAGTACTTACCGCCGCATTTCTGACCCACCGGTCATCCGAAGGTCCGACAGGACAATAGTGGGTTTTACTGGTGCCACAGCAGTTGTCGTTGGAGAGTTTCAGTGTATGGTTGAGCTGGGTCGTGGACCATTTAAGAAAGAGGTGGAGGTACTTTTCATTGTGGTCGACGCACCGACCTCCTATAATGCTATCCTGGGTCGCTCTTGGTTATCCCGGATGCATGTCGTAATTTCCACGGTGCATCAATGCTTAAAGTATGTGATCGGAAACAATATTGGGACAGTCCGAAGCAGCCAAAAGATGGCACGAGAATGCTACCAGGTAGCCCTATCCTCTAAGGGGATTCGAGGGGGGCCCTCCGACCCAACATAGAAATTAAAGGGGCCTCCCCCCAAAGTCATCACGTGCGATGATCCTACGGAGGCCCCTGGATTTCAGGTCCCAGAGGAAGATTCTGCGACACACGAATTTACGACTGGCAATGAAGATAGGAGTCCACCTCTCTCCAGAATTTAAAGAGAAGTTAATTGTTTTCTTATCTGATAAACTTGATATGTTTGCTTGGTGTGCACAGGATGTCACCGGTGTGCCGGCAGAAATTATGTGTCACAAACTCGCGATACGATTGGATGTCTGACCCATAGTCCAGAAAAGAAGGCCTGTCTCCCCGGAAAAGGCCTCAGCGATTTTATCGGAGGTCGAACGGCTGCTGAGCATAGGTCATATTCGTGAGTCGCATTATCTTGTGTGGGAGTCGAATCCAGTGTTGGTGAGAAAGAAAAATGGCAAGTGGAGAATGTTTATTGACTTTACGGATTTGAACAGAGCTTGTCCTAAGGATCCGTTTCCTGTGCCTCGCATCGATCAATTAGTGGACTCGACCTCCGGAAATCGATTGTTATCTTTTATGGACGCTTACTCAAGATATAACCAAATTCGATTGGTTGCCAACGATGAGGAAAGCACTTCTTTTATTACTGGGCGAGGTTTATATTGCTATAAGGTCATGCCGTTCAGATTAAAAAATGCGGGGGCAACTTATCAGCGCCTGGTCAATAAAACTTTCGAAGGACAGATTGGGCGAAACATGGAAGCTTATATCGACGATATATTGGTCAAAAGTGAGCGAGACGAAGACCATTTTGCTGACCTAGCAGAGAAATTCCATAACTTGAGCAGAGTCAATCTCAAACTCAATCCGGAGAAGTGCATTTTCGGGGTAAGGTCAGGTAAATTCCTTGGGTACATGATCAGCGAAAAAGGCATCGAGGCCGACCCCGAGCAGCTAAAAGCTCTAATCGCCATGACTCCCCCCCGAAATATTAAAGAGGTGCGAATTCTGACAGGACGATTGGCTGCTCTGAATCGATTCATTTCTTGCTCGTCGGATAAGTGTGCCCCGTTCTTTAAAATATTGCGGAATGCGAAGCATTTCTGTTGGAATGAAGAATGTTCGACCGCTTTTCATCGAATTCAAGAGTATTTGACCTCTCCGGAAATCTTATCTAAACCTGTGGTAGGGGAAACGTTAATTGTCTACGTAGTCGTATCCGAATGTGATGTCAGTGTCGTTCTCCTCCGCGAAGATGATTCCCTTCTAAGCCAATTTATTATGTCAGTAAGAGTTTGTTGGACGCCGAGAAGCGATATCTTACTTTGGAGAAGGTAGCTTTAGCATTGGTGACGGCGACACAGAAGATGAGACCTTATTTCCAAGCCCATCCAATTGTTGTTCGGACGACTTTTCCTCTGAAGAGTCTATTACAAAGACTAAACATCTCTGGCAGGATGACTAAGTGGTCCGTAGAGCTGGGAGACTTCGACATAACGTTCGAGCTTCGAACGGCGATAAAAGCACGAGTTTTAGCAGATTTTTTGGTTGAGTTCCATTCAGACAGAGAGGAGCATGAGGTACATGAAATAGTTGACGAAGAAGAATGGGTGATACGAACGGATGGTGGGTCGAACATTTCGGGCAGTGGGGCAGGTGTCTAGTTGATTTCCCCGCAAGGGGTATCTATGTTCCAAGCCATTCGTTTCGGTTTCAAGGCTACTAATAATGAAGCTGAGTATGAAGCCGCTCTAGCAGGCTTACGTTTAGCTCAAATATGCAGGGCTCGACGGATAAAATTGATCAGTGATTCTCAGCTAGTGATAAACCAAGCTTCGGGGGAGTCCGAGGCAAGGAAGGAAACACTGATACAGTATTTGAAGCTGATGAAAGATTTAGCATCTGGATTTGAGGGAGTCAAGTTCGAGCATGTTCGAAGAGAGTTGAATGCTGTCCCGGATTCTCTTGCCTCTGCTTCACGAACAGAGGGTTATCCGTGGGTTTTGGTTCAGGCATGCCCGTCGATCTCGATTGGCGAAGAACACGCGATGAACATTTCGGAGGAAAACCACGTGATTACGCCTGATTGGAGAACGGTTCTCATTGATTTTCTAGCCCATGACGTTTTGCCCGTCGACAAATATGAAGCCAGAAAAGTTAGATTCAAGTCCCACGGTTACATTTTGCTGGGAGGATTGCTGTATAAAAGATCTATGAGTCGGCCATTATTAAGGTGTTTGAGTGGGCCTGAGTCACAAATTATCCTCTCCGAGTTACACGATGGTGAAGGATCCGCTCATTGTGGATACAAGGCTTTAATCCGTAGGGTATTCTTGGCAGGCTATTATTGGCCAACTATCACGGCCGACGCAAACGATTTGGTTAAACGCTGTGATACGTGCCAGCGCTATGCTAATGTAATTCACAAACCTGGGGTATTGATGGAAAGCGTCTCGGAGGCAGTTCCGTTTGACAGATGGGGCATTGATTTAATTGGGCCTCTACCCATGGCTTCTGGGGGCAGACAGACGACAATTGTGGCCGTCGACTATTTTTCTAAGTGGGTGGAAGCTGAGCCGCTCGCGGGAACAAAGGCTAAAGACGTAATCAAGTTTGTTCTATCTAATATTTGTTGTCGTTTTGGCGTACCATTGCAGATTACCACGGACAATGGGGCTCAATTTGATAACAAATAATTCCAGAGCTTCTGTGTATCAAGGGGCATACGACAATGTTTTTCGGCACCATTTCACCCTCAGGCAAATGGGCAGGTGGAAGTAACTAATCGCACCATCCTCGACGGTTTGAAAAAGAACTTGGAAGGCAAAACGGGGAAATGGCCCGACTATTTGCAGGAGGTGTTGTGGGCGTGCCGAGGACCCCCCGAACGGCCACCGCTGTGTCCCCATTTGCCTTAGTCTATGGGATGGATGCCGTGGTCCCTCCGGAGATCCTTTTCCCCTCACATCGAATAGCAACATATGACTCAGGCACAAATGACCAGAGTAGAGCATTGGCTTTGGATTTGGTTGAGGAAAAGAGACAACGTGCACAGTTAACTTCCCTTCATTATCAGACTCTTATGAGGAGTCGCTATGCGTCCAAAGTAAAGCATAGAGATTTTCAGGTGGGAGACAAAGTTTTACGCAAAGTTTTCTTGCATACTAAAGATAAGAGCTTGGGAAAATTGGGCCATAGCTGGGAAGGCCCTTACGAGTTCACCGAAAGGATAAAACCAGGCACATATCGGTTAAAAGATAAAGAAGGGCGATACCTCCATTTACCTTGGAATATTGAGCATTTAAAACTATATCTTGAGTAGCAGAGCCAGTTGGCATTGTATTTCTTTTTTCCTCTATCTGTATCCCCTGGAACAAATTTTGGTGAGGACACACTCTTTCCTACCCTGTTAGGCACAGGAAGGTTTTAATGAGGTGTTTCGATGAGCCCCTTAAATACAAAGATCTCTTTGCCTTAACTATTTTTTGAGTCACAGTAACATGTGCCTCGAATTGTTGTCCCCTCGCACTATTTTTTGAGTCACAGTAACATGTGCCTCGAATTGTTGTCCCCTCGGACTATTTTTCGGGTCACAGTAAAATGTGCCTCGATTAGTTGTCTCTTCGAATTATTCTATAGGGTTACAATAATGTATGCCCCCAGTTTTATTGTTATTTTATGTATTATCGGGTCACGTTAAGAAGTGCCTCGAAGTATTGGGACCTCCGAACTATTCTTCGAGTCACATTAAGTTGTGCCTTGATGTTTTGGGAGCTTCGAACTATTCTTCGAGTCACATTAAGGTGTGCCTTGATGTTTTGGGACCTTCAAACTATTCTTCGGATCACACTATAGTGTGCCTTGAATCCACTCTCACTCAATTGTGACTCAAAATATCATCTCCTTAGATTTTTTTCGACGACCCCATAATTGTTCGAAGGCCTTATTGCAAACATACCACTTATGAATTTATCCAAGTAATAATTGTTCGAAGGCCAAAGAAATTGGAGTTCGAAGGCCTTATTGCCAACATACCACTTATGAATTTATCAAAGTAATAATTGTTCGAAGGCCAAAAAATTGGAGTTCGAATGCCTTATCGCAGGCATAAAATGTATGAATTTATCAAAGTAATAATTATTCAAAGGCCACCGAAGTTGGAGTTCGAAGGCTTTATTTCATAATATGTGTGAATTTAACTAACTAATAATTGTTCGGAGGACAATATAGTTGGATGTTTGCAGAACTTTTTCCAAACATAATATATATAGAAGTGACCAATATTCATTGTTCTTACAAAAATTGACCTTTCTCCCACAATTAGAACGGTACAACACGTTCAAGTCATTACAAAAAGAGGCCCTATTGGGCCATGCACAAAAAACAAACTGACTCCTTCAGCACTTTTACTCAATCTCCATTTTTCGAGGAGTCACTCCCCTCACCCTCTGAGTCTTCACTTTCACTTACGACTATTTGGGGAGGGCGAAGTTCCGAGGGGACAAGCTTCCAAAAAGGCCCCAAGTTATATTCAGGATACTCAGCATATATTTGGGTCAACAAGCCAGCTCGAGTAGCAACATCCCGGGCCTGCAAATTCTTCGAACATGTTGCTGCATAAGCATCCACAGCCTTATCCTTCGCCTCCTCGATCTCTACAGGGAAACCTTTGATCTGTCTCTGCAACTGATCACGCTCTGCAACTACCTTTTGAAGAGCCTCAGTACATTGGTTGAATCCATCGCAAGCCAAGCGATGCCCCCTTTTTATATTCAGCTATCATTAGCTCTTGAGAATCAGTCTTCTCCTTGTACAAATCCCTCTCTTTTTGACAACACCTCTCTAGCATTGTCACGTAATTCTCAGAGGCAGAAAGATGCTCGTACAAGGCATCAGCTTGGCCCTCGATCACTGCATATTGCTTCTTGGCCTCCTCGAGCTGAGAGGCAACCAAAGATGACTTGAACTTGTAGTAATTTTTGCATTTCTCCAGATGGCACATCTTCTTTCCTCTGTTCACTGAGGTGTGCAGCAATCTCTGAAGAGATAGTGAGAACTCATCATCCAAAGGAATATCGAAGGAGCTCGAGGGAGATCCTAGTGCTGCAGAGTCAAATTCTGAAAATCTACCTCCAATAATTTCTGGATCGAGGAGTTGAGGTGGGTTGCTTCGAGGCATGGGGACAGGCGCCAACTTTGGGCTGTGTTCAAAGGAGGCTGGATGAGAAGCCCCAGTAAGAGGCGAGCGTCGGGACTGTTGAGAATGTTCTCTGAATCACTTGTAACCTCATGGACCTCTTTCTCAAGGCTGGCCTCTTCATGATGGTCAGGAGTTTCTCCCCCTCTGATCGTTCTTCGATGGGCTCGAGAAGGATGCCCTTACCCTTATCTCTTTTCTTGACCTCCTTCCTCGAAGGAGCAGGGGGAGGAGGATTAATGTTGGTTGAAGTTTCCTTGGCATCCTTCCTCGAAGGAGCAGGGGGAGGAGGATCAATGTTAGTTGAAGTAGCAATAATGGGTGGAGGGGGTTGAGAGTTCGACCCCCCGGCATTGTTCAAAGGAGCCTGTTGCACATTAACAGGCCCTCCGGAGTTCAATTGTTGGGTTGCTGGTACTTCATCTTCTGGAGGTTCTCCCAGGTGGCTCTGCGAACGGGAGTGTTTGGGCAAGTAAATTACAACATCTTTTTGGCTGCACCGGTCCAGCACTTCTCGCTCCGAGGGAGGAGTCATTAACCCCCTCATACGAATGCGATCGAGGGGATTGAGCCTCCAGAGTCGACTCCTAGCCAAATTGTTGTCAGTAAAGCAAAGGCGGAATCGATTGTCCCACTGATCCTTGGCCCACAAGCGAAGGTTAGTAAATACAGTGGTGGCTCCCTCGACATAGTCAGTGAAGGGTTTGGACACCCCAGTCATAGCTGTAACAAGTAACTAAACATCAAAACAACATACCAGCACAAGTTCGAGGGAGCATGTTTATTCCAAGGCGTTATGTTTTCGAGGAACTTGTGAGAAAGCATAAAATTCGAAGGCCTAAATTCGAAGAGAAAATGTTGGGGGAATACTTACACTTCATTGTCCACTTCAGAGAAAGCTTGTGTGGATTCGAAGGAGTGGCTTCTGATCCGGTCTCCCAGCAACCAGAGAAAAAGAGAAACTGTTGCCTCCATTTTTTATTGGCCTCCAATAGATCTTTCAATATTTTCTGCCCTCGATTGAATGTCAATGAATAGAAGGGGAAGTAAGGATTTCGGGCCAGACCGGCAAGGCCAATGAGTTGCTCCAGTGAAAATTCTTGACCCGAGATTCTCGAGGCCATGATACAGGCCATCAACGTAAACCACATGTTGGGCCCAACCTGTGAGGGGCGGAGGTCTATCCTCGATAAATACTCGATGAAGAAAGGATCTAAGGGGTATCTTAACCCCCAGTTCATGATTTCTGTGTACACCACCAACTCATTGTCCCTCACAGATAAGGGCGTCTCTCCTTCGGAGGGGAGTCTAATATTAACATAGGAAGGAATGCCCCAACGAGTCCTTAGCATTGTTTCCTCCTCTTTCGAAAAATATTTTTACTTAATGTTGGCAAGGGCCACCATATGTTTGTTTTCGATGCCCCGAATGTTATTGCCAGCAATTCTATCTAACTCCAAAGGCAATGAGACGTCTCCTTTCGATTTTGGAGCAATCCGACGAGCTTGCTCTTCGGACATCGGTGTGGATGAAGGCGTTGCTAGGTTTGAAGGACCCAAGGAAGGGATGGCTGGCACTGTTGGTTTGAGGGGCTTCTTGAGGGTTTTTTTCCCTTTGACATCTAAAGTCTCCTCATGTCTCATGCGCATATCTTTATCAGTAATAAGCATCCTCGAGGTGGAGAACTGAGTTCCATGAATGGTCATGGATGGAGTGGAAGGCAGACTAGACACATCTGTTCCCTGTCTCCGAGGAGGGCTATTCAAAGTACGTTGAGGGTCTGTGGTTTGAAGAGGGCTAACAGAGGTTCGAGGGGGGCTCCTCGAAGTCCGTCGAGGACTCGCAGATCTTTGGGGGAGGTTTTCAACATCTGTTGGGACAGTTGGTTCTCAAATAATTAGGGGAGCTTCTCTGGCCCGTTTTCGTTCATGCGAGCTTTTTCCGTCTTTATGGGATTTCTTTCTTTTCCCAGATGAGTGCTTATGTTGTCTATCTTTTCCCATCTCTTCGAGGGGATTCGACTCACTGAGCAGGCTTCATTGAGCGACTTCGCGGGGTATAATTGCTGTCGAATCGTTCAAGGGGGGCCAGGCACCAAAGAAAGTAGTCGTCGATGGTGGGGGATGAGGCCTCACGTCTTCACCGACAGCAATCCTCTCTTCGAACCGCTTACTAATTAACAACCACTCAGGAATTCGACGGGGCTTATTCGCCAACTTTATCTCTCTAGAATTAACTGAACAAAAGTTAAAGTTATGAGGTAAGAGGGTTGGTATTTATAGACACATATGGGCTTTTCTGACACATTAGGTCTGGGGACATTTTTCTGGTGTTTGCCTAGGGACATAATGGTCCACATAGATGGGAATTGTTCTGACACTAGCCGCGGAGGAAGGCGAAGAGTTTTTATGTCAGACAAAGTCAGGAGAAGAGGAACCGTTTTCTGACACAAATGTCAGAAGAATTGGTGACGTTTCCCAAAGAATTATGCTGACACAGGTGCTCGATAAGTTACGTCAGAAACACGATCAATCCTGGCACCCTTTTTTTCGCCTGAGTATGAAATCATTCGGGGATTGTTTCGTCCAAAGCGTTGCAAGGATTGGGGGGCTACTCGGATAACAGAAACAATTCGAGGGGAGACCTTTCGAAGAGTTGACTTGTGGCTTCAATGGTTCGAGGAAGCTCTGTGGGACATTCGAAGAAGTTGAGTGCGACTTCGATAAGTCAGTAGTTCGAAGAACATTATACAAATTTCGAAGAGGTTGATTTTCACCTCGACAGTTAGAGAAGCGTTTGTTGGGATTCGAAGAGTAACTTTATCCCCGATGGTTCGAAGAGTTACTTATGAAGCCCGGAGATGAGATGGGTTTTTGTCTGTCAGAAGAATTATTCAGTCCTAGTAAAATAACTTTTACTAAGACTGGGGGCTACTGATAAGGAAGAATAAAAGACAAGGAGAAAAGTGTAAAGAAGAAGCTTGATAGGAGAAAATAGCAAAGGAAAAATATGTTAGGAGGAAAATGTATAGAAATAAATGTAAAAGGGCTGAATCGTATTAATTGTTTAGAGGTAGGAAAAATAAGAAGAAAGCAAAGTGTAAGGACCAAAAGATGTAATTAGTCCAAATTAAAGCGTGTGGGGTCCGCAATTGTACTATAAAAGGACCACACACGCTTCACAAATCCCGAGATGAATAGTACGAGACTTTCTCTCTCTACACTGTTTAGCTATTTGAACTTTCTCTCTCTAAATGTGACACTGAGACATTTCTCTATCATAAAATCCTCTGTCAACAATCTTCGCATAGCAAAATTACCCATGGTCCACTTTTAAGCTCTTCACACGCCTTTAGTAAACTATTAAACCAATCCATATGGTGGCTACTACCGATCAAGGTGCTATTGGGAAAGATGTGGTTGCAGAGCGGCATGGATATTCAAAGAGATCAGTATAGCAGGGTAATACCAAGGGGACTTCAAGTTATACCGAGGTCGCCTACAAATAAGCAGTATACAAGTATCTTTGTTAAGACCTAACCAAGGAATTCCAATGATATTTGACCGAGGGGGGTCCTGAGACCAAAGACAGAGGGGGTCATGATCCTTGATATAACCATTCTTTACTGAGTAGCTTGATCAAGCATCAACTGAGCGATAAAACCGACGCGACCTGATCGAGTAACACCTGAGTGATAAAACCGGCGTGACTTGATCGAGACCTACCGAAGCCGTTTCATCTATTACTGAGGCCACATATGAGCAATGGTATGATCATATTATAACTATTACCAGTGCTTGATAAAGCAAACATCAAAGGTGGTCAATAGGATTTAAGAATGGTCCACGATCAACACACTTGTGTAACTGATCATGATTGAGTTAATGGTCATAAATGATGGTCCACAACAGTAATGACTGGAGTAATGGGCTTAGTGGTAGATGTTACGGGAAAAGATAGCAAAGGTAAGTGTCAAGTAGAAAAGTTTATTAATCATAGAAGATAAATTAGATTATGTTTCGCTAATCTACCTATTTATACCTCATTTGGAAGTTCACAAATAATTACTAAATACGTTCCTTCACTAACAATGCACGTAGCCTTGTATTTATGACTTTGAGCCTGATTTAATGGCCATAAGTGTAGTGGGCTGACTGGTTAATAAATGCTGATTAACCGTTTCCTTAACCGTTTCTCTACAGATACGCCTCGGTCGGTTTCACCCGCGCTATAAACCGACCGTTGCTCCACGCTTTACATTTCCGCTCGGTTATGCCTTGTGGTCAGTCATATTTTATATTTGCCTCGTTGAATGTATGGTCACTCCTCCTTGTTCTCGTTCTTGTTATTCGATGCTCAATAAGGTGTCTGCTCACTCTGATTTAGCTCGCCAGAGTTACCGTCCTCTACTTGGTCTTCTATTATCTTGTTGGTGGGTTTTAATTCCTATGATAGACCTCGGTGATGCCAAGATCACCGTAAAAAAATGTTTACCACTTAAGTTTGCCTTATAATCAGTTCAGTTTGGTATCGATTATATCTTCCCATTAATTATATCTGCTCGGATACCTTCTGACTTATGAGCTTGTGGATACCCCCTTATCATGACACCCCATACTTCATGGATTAAATGTCAATAACATAAAATCGATGTAGTAGATAGTGTAGAAGAAACATAGGCAACTATTATCTGTAGGGTACAAGATATGTTACGTATGGCGTGTAATGATGGCACGTTTCAAAAAATTTAACGGTAGGATGACATATGGCGATTATTTAGGCCATGCATGGGTGACATCAGTTCTGACACCAAATTCGTTTTTATATAACTGACGTTTGGGTTTTGGGGGGAAAATTTAGGTTTTCATGACAACTAACAACCACAATCAAATCACACGTGCGGTGGAGAGTGGATTGGAATCTTGATGCCCACTTTAAAATTTGTGAAATACCCGTAGTGTAAGTTAAAGATCAACCCTTCTAATTTTTACACCGCAAAGAGTCCTCAAAGTATGTAAAAGCTTCCATGTTTGTTAATTGTAGTTTTTATATTTAGCATTGCTATTAGGAGAACCCTGTTGGCTCAGGCGTAGTCGTCGAAGCTATCTTTCATATACCAAAAAAATAAACAAAAACCCTCTTCACTGATAGTAGCGCTCGTTCGTGAGTTATCCCTCCATTTAATTGTTCTCATACATCCTGTTGGATCATTGTCACTCAAGTAAACGTGATGACTCCAAAAAAGGTCGAGAAGAAAAAAGGGAAAGCCGTAGAATTGGAATTTGAAGATCCAACATTCTTAGAAAGCTATTTTTCATGGTTATTCCCCAAATACGGATACCTTGATGATAGTGGATTACTTAGTCTTGAGGGCTAGATACAAGATACCCAATGATGTAATAGTGAGGGTACCAGCGGTCGGTGAGCACCCCTATTAGGCGCAAGACAACAAACTATTTATTTACCACTCTATTTGACTAGGGTCTTCGGTTTCCCTTACCTTCGCTTATAAGGGACTTCTTTAGTGTTATAGGCATATGTACCAATCAACTGGTTGCGAATGGGTGAAGAATGATGCTTAGTAATATGTTGAGCTCTCGTCTATTAGGTATTAAGGTCTCCCTTGCTGATTTTATCCTTGCATAGATATAGCCAAACTATCCAAGTCTCTATATTTCTACACTCAATTGACTGAAGTGAGAAAAATAGTCAAACATCCTAGCTCTTACAAAAAATTTGGGAAAATTTTTTCGTATTCATGTCGAGGAATTGGGAGCATGAGAATGAGATTATGAATCTCCAATTAGAACGGAAGTATAAAGTAAAGTGCAAGAAAAAATTCACACATAGTGTAATTCTGGCTGATGAATGCTAAAGTTAACGCAATTTCTATTTTGTGCAGTTAAGGGAAATAACTAGAGTGGTGCAGAGAAACTTTGTCGAATGAGTATAAGAATCCATTGATTCAAGTAGCCAACTTAGCTAGTTTTACTTGGTTTAAAGAGCCCGATTGGTTGTTCACTTAGGTAAACTATGTGAGTGGTGGTTTGTTTCCGTTTCCAGAGTTAGTGATTGCTAAAGACGGGAAGGTCGCCATGGTGGAAAATGGAAAGGCAGCTATAACAAAGTGCATAGATGCGTTGATGGATTAGAGGTATCAGGATCGAAATAACATAGAGGTATGGTTGGCGGTGCCTCGGAATCAGAGAGCAAATGAAGTAGAATGATATTCATCTTTGCGGGGTCAAAATGACAACGAGGGGGAGATGTTAGCTATTCAGGGGGTTGGGGAAGTAAACCAGCAGAGAGATAATTATATCGCGCTAAGGGATGATGTTAGACAAGAGCGCGGTCGGGGGGCTCGGGAAGAGGATGATGAGAGCGAGGAAGAGGAATTTCCTCTTGAGAAGAAATTTTGTGTGATTGTTGACGCAGTGAAGAAGCTGAAATTGGTTCATGAAGAAAGTGATGATGAGGTTCCGGTTCTAGAGAAGCAGAGTGTTCAGGCGTCTTTCTCTGATGCTGAGAAGAACTGGGGGAAAGCCCCTGAAGTGATTATGTTAGATGAGGCTTAAGTGGATGTCCATTCGAGACGGGCAGAGAAAGTGATGACGGAGAGGAGCAGATGAAGCAGATTCCTGAAGGGATAACTTATAGGATGAAGCACTTCGTAAATACAACGAGTATCTGGCTTGTCTTCCCCTTTTGGCCTTGGAAGTGGAGATGTGTGCTATTAATTATTTTAATGTTGGAGGAGATCCTTATAAGGTCGAGCTTAGTAGAGCTCATTGCATAGCTACGAGTGAGACTTGCTCCTTAGCTAAGTCGCGGCAAGGTCAAGTTAACCATATTGAGTGACCCGTTGAGGGCTTGATTATAGATTGGTTCACTTATTAATACCATATAAAAGGTATTATGCTCATTATGTCCTTTTACGTTGCCCGTAGAAGTGGCCAATAAGCTAGTTCGTTTCATGGAATCTACGGTCTGGGCTCAGTATGGCCCCTTGCGTAGCCCGTAGGCGTGGTCACAGACCTGGTCGGGATTATAGAGATAAAGAATATGTAAAAATAAACACACATAGTAGCAAAAGCGTAAAATGTATTAAAGAAATAGACAAGAGTTTGATGCCTCATTAAAAAAAAAACCCCACGCCATCAGGGGGAAAATAACGCATCTTCAAAATTACAAAGCCTGGTGATACAATTTTAAGTGATTGGTGTTCAAGGGGTGCTTCAAAGCATGGCCCTCTGCATCGGCGATTCGATAGGCCCCGATATGGCCTTTGGATATAACGGTGTACGACCCCAACAAATTTGGTCCTAGCTTCCCAGCTGCTCCGTCCTAGGATCCCTTAAAGAATTTCTTCATAATCATTTCTCCGACTTGAAAGCTACGAGGTTTTAGACGAGTGTTAAAGTGTACCCTCATTAGGCTTATATACTGTTCTACTCAGACATGTGCTTGATAAGGAATCTCTTCAATGAGATCCACGTTCATCGCTGGCTTGGTAGTATTGATGTGTTTCTCATAACCGACGATCATATGGCTTGATATGATTATTTTTGTTGGTACCACAACCTCACTTCCATAGACAAGGGCGGAAGGAGTGTAACCAATTGTAGTGCGGCAGGTAGTTTGATATGCCTATAAGACCTCAGTTAGTTTCTCTAGCCATTTGCCCTTGGCTCCCTTCGAGTTTATTTTTAATACCTTCCACGACTATGCGGTTGGTGACTTCGACCTGGCCATTTTCCTGAGGGTAGTATGATGTGGAGAAGTGTTGGTTGATCCCATAAACCTTACATAATTCTGTGACCATGGTGTTTTGTAATTGAGGTTCGTTGTCCGCATCAGGCTGTGGGGTATTCCTAACCGAGCTAAGATTTGATAATGGATGAAGTCGCATATGTCCTAAGCTCGAGTGTGAAAGAGAGATTTGGCCTCTACCCATTTAGAGAAGTTTCCTACCGCAACTATCATGAATTTCCTTTTGTCAGTCGCCATAAGAAGTGGTCTTACCAGGTCGATGCCCCACTTGTCAAAAGGGAAATGAATGGTCCCATGCTGCATAGGATCGCTTGGAAGGTAAGTTGTGTTAGCGAATTTTTTACATTGATAGCAATGTTTCACGAGTCGTTCAACGTCGTTAGCTAGTTCCGACCAATAATGCCTGGCCTACAAAAAATGACGGATAAGGTTGCGGTATCCGTAATGTGCTTCACCTTCTTCAGCGTGCAGGTCGTGCAGAACTGAGGTAGCTTCTGCTTGATTGAGGCAACAAAGCAAGGATCGGGTTGCACTTTTTTGGTATTGTACATTATCTAGCACATAGTTTTTGGCGGCTCATAGTTAGAATGCTTGGGCGTCCGTTTCATCAGACGAAAGAATGGTAGAATTTAGATCTAAGAGATAAGGTTGTCTCGAATCATGGGTGTTGTTGATTGTGTGGATGGTTTTGCTCTAATTAATCGGTACTATAGTCGGCAGTTGTTGTGTGATGATGAGAGGGTGCTCTCTTAATGCTGTAGTCTTGGCCATGGCATCGATAACAAAATTCGCCTAACGCGAGACTTTCTTGTATATTACCGTTGAAAATTTGGACTCACACTCCATTAGTACTGCTAAGTAGCCCCAGATTCCTTATTTCTTCGCATCATAAGTCTTTGTAGCGTGATTTATAATCAACTGTGAGTTTGAACGGATTCGCAGGAGACGACCCCACACATTAGTGTCAGCTTCATGCTGCCAAATCAACTCTTCATAATCTGCAATGTTATTAGTCACTGAGAAGTTGAACTGAATTGCCTGTTTGACCTCCTCTCATGTAGGTAGTCTGAGGACGATCCTCACTTAGACGTAATCGATACCCCATCGGTCTTGTGGATCTATCTAATCTGATCGGTTGTGGGTGAAGGGTTTCTTGGATCATGTAACTCTCTAGGGGAGGAAACATTTGTCAAGAAGTCAGCCAGGATCTGCCACTTAATTGAATTACGTGATTTGAAC